>OX375872.1:138653431-139243279 GCA_947359465.1 Metellina segmentata | reverse complement strand
AGAATGCTGTCCAATCGTTTTGTGAATACGTGCCAGAGGAGAAGGGCGTTCTTCTCGAAAATTAAATGTGTTTTTGAAGAGAAGGCGGCTGTTTGAGGTTTGCGTGTGGGCACCTCATTACCTAAAGAACGGCCCTGATTGCATTCACGTTTCAAAAGTGACTCGACTAAAAATTCTAAATTAAGAAAAACAAGGAAATGATTGATTTTATGTTCACTAAGGTCTCAAAATTTAGTTTTCAATGTATTTTGGAAAGGTTACGGTTATTTCCGATTTCGAATTAATATGTTGGTAGGTAGGTATTTAAATTTACGTCCCACTCGAGCTACACAAAAGGTTATTGGCTACGGTCCGGAAATTGGTAATTGGTAATTTTTTGGTTAACGTCGTACTAGAGCAACACAACGGGCTATTGACGACGGTCCGGGATCAGTCCCTGAAGGGAAAGATCCGAGGACAACACCTCGTAATTTTGAACCAAGGTCAGATGACGAAGCAACACCTGAGCTGGCACCCCACTCTCCAAACTTCCACACCAACCCAACGTGAGGACTTTCGGCCACGACAGATTTAAGGTGCACCAGTCGCCTCTACACCATACGTTTACAAACATTCATGGCCGGACCCGGATTCGAACCAGGAACCTTCCGATCTAGAGGCTAACACCTTAACCACTATACCGGTTGGTCGGCCCCTTCCTGTGGGATTGATTCCGGACCGTAGCCGCCGACCAACCGGTATAGTGGTTAAGGTGTTAGCCTCTAGATCGGAAGGTTCCTGGTTTGAATCCGGACCGGGGCATGGATGTTTGTAAGCGTATGATGTAGAGGCGGCTGGTGCACCTTAAATCTGTCGTGGCCGAAAGTCCTCACGTTGGGTTGGCGTGGAAGTTTGGAGAGTGGGGTGCCAGCTCAGGTGTTGCCTCGTCATCTGACCGTGGTTCAAAATTACGAGGTGTTGTCCTCGGATTTCTACCTCAAGGGACTGATCCCGGACCGTCGTCAATAGCCCGTTGTGTTGCTCTAGTACGACGTTAACTAAAATTACCATTACCCACAGGAAAGGAACAGCGGATCGCAATTTTGAACCACGGATCAGATGACGATAACTATTACACCTGAGTTGTCCCCCACTCACAAAATTCCACACCATGCCAACGTGAGGAAATTTTAGGCTACGACCAATTTGACGTGTACCAGCCCCCACGTACATGGGGGTCTTTGGCTGGACCGAGTTTAAAACTCGTAGCCCTTCGATTGCTAATCCGTTGCTCTTTCAACTGGGCTGAGCCGCAGTGATCAGGTTTTTCTAATGACTAGATACTTCGTCGATCAAGGTCTGATCAGGTTTATCTAATGACTAGATACCTTGTTGATGAAGGTCTGGTCAGGTTTTTGTAATGACAAGATGCCTTATCGATCAAGGTCCGTTCATATTTTTTCTAATGAAGAGATACCTCGTCGATCAAGGTCTGATCAGGTTTTTATAATGACTAGATACCTTGTAGATGAAGGTCTGGTCAGGTTTTTCTAATGACGAGATGCCTTATCGATCAAGGTCCGTTCATTTTTTTCTAATAAAGAGATACCCGTCGATCAAGGTCTGATAAGGTTTTTATAATGACTAGATACCTCGTAGATCAAGATCTGGTCAAGTTTTTCTAATGACGAGATGCCTTATCGATCAAGGTCCGTTCAGTTTTTTCTAATGAAGAGATACCTCGTCGATCAAGGTCTGATAAGGTTTTTATAATGACTAGATACCTCGTAGATCAAGATCTGGTCAAGTTTTTCTAATGACGAGATGCCTTATCGATCAAGGTCCGTTCATTTTTTTCTAATAAAGAGATACCCGTCGATCAAGGTCTGATCAGGTTTTTCTTATGACTAGATACCTTGTAGATGAAGGTCTGGTCAGGTTTTTGTAATGACGAGATGCCTTATCGATCAAGGTCCGTTCATTTTTTTTCTAATGAAGAGATACCTTGTCGATCAAGGTCTGATCAGGTTTTCTAATGACTGGGACTTTGGGTTGAGTCGCGGTAGCCTGGTTGGAAGAGCATGAGATTAGAAACAGGAGAGTCACGAGTTCGAATCCAATCAAAGACCGCCGTATACAAAGAGGGTTGGTGCACGTTAAATCTGTCGTGGCCTCAAATGTCCTTTCGTTGGCGCGGAAGTCTGGAGAGTGGGATGCCAGCTGAAGTGTTGCCTCGTCATCTGACCGTGGTTCAAAATCTAATGGTGTTGTCCTCGTTTCTTTCCTTTGGAGATTTATCCCGGACCGTCGTCAATAGCCCGTTGTTTTGATCCAGTACGACGTTAATTAAAATACCTACCTTCCATCCAACCGGGCTATCGTAGTCCCAGTCAAACATTTGTCAAAATAAAGCTCATAACTGAAATTAAAAAAAAAAATAAAACGTTTAATATTAACCTTCCAAGTAGTTTGGACAAGTTTACTCGCCCATCAAAATCCGGTCATTTTGTCTAATGACGAGATACCTCGTCCATCACCATCTGTTCAATTTCTGTAATAAGACAAAGTTGGGGATGAAGATCCAAGCATACAAAACAAACTGTCCGTTGTCCCGAACTGATGACCATATCAAACAGGTTTTGCATCAGATGGTGGCCACTACAGGGCAGTCTTTTGAACAAGATAAAATTTCAGGGTAAACAGTAAATTACGATACATATTCATAAAAATCCATTTTTCTTTGTTTCAAAGATAAACATGAATTTACTCAGTACTTACCATCACATTTAATAACTCAGAACTAAGGACTCCGTAGAAACTTTTATCTGTTTTACTGTAATTTTAAAGTGTACACAAATAAAAAAAGGAAGTATTGAACAAACGCGTTCAAAACATCAAGTTACCCTTATCTACCTAGAAAACATGCCTCAGATATTTCTTGTTCTTTTTTTAAATATTAAGAAATTATGATACGAGTGTCGTTCGGAAAGTAACGCCCGTTTTTAAATAAAATACAGACCAATTAAAATTTTTCAACCCACCACTTTTGATTTTAAATTTTCATACCTTATATTACTTACTACATAGCATCTTTGCAAATTTAAAGATTTGTCGTACCTTGTGACGAGCTTTTGAATACCAGCGTCATACTCCTCTGCCGCCAGTCCATTGAGATAAGCAATAACGTCTTTAAACTTTTGTGGTCGTCATTGAGCATGCGTAGCACCCAGCTTGCACAAATTTTTCTGAATTTGAGGTAATCTGTATCCATTTTATAAATGATAGTGCGATACACATGTGAAAATTTATCATGAAATACATATCCAAAATAACAATAACCGTTATAATACGATGTAATTCAGCAGAAAGCTGGCAGACGAGTCCCTAAAACTGGTAGATCTTCAACGGTGCACCTGCCATTGTCATAGAGGTGAGCATGCTCAAACGGACATTACTTTCCGAACGATCCTCCCCCCGTATATAGATTTAAAAAACTCTTTTTTGTTTCAAACATGTATAAGCATGAATTTACACAGTACTTACCATCATACTCAATATCTCAGTTCTAAGGACAACGAGTAACTTTCATCTGCTTAAACTTTGTTATTTTAACCCTCCCTGTAGTTGTATTGATGAGGCATTTGGTCATTAGTAAAACTGATTAGATCTTGATGGACGAGATATCTCATCATTAGAAGAAAGTGAACCAGATCTTGTTGTCGTCACAATAGAAAAATCGGCAATATCTTCGTGACTAGATATTTCGTCATTAACAAAACTGGTCTGATCTTGATGAACAAAATATCTCGTCAAAACCACTTGGAGGGTAAAAATGAGCATAATTAACTAATAAACAATAAGCAAAACACGTTTAAGTCATGACCAAGTTAAATTTGTGCCCAGAAAATGAAAAAGGTAAGTAAAAACACCACTATAATAATTATCCTCAGTGTTTAATATTCTATTAAACACTTAATTATTCGCAGCCTTAACTAAGTGCAGGATGATACTCCTCGCTAGCTCAGATTCAGTTTCTAAGAGCAATAGAAAAGTATCCGTTTCTATGACTCCGGGGACTTTTTTCACTAGAAATTGAATTGTAGCCTCTTTTAATTCATTGTCCCCGTGCCGATCTGCTACTAGGAGAACATCAAGCACCGAATCCTTTCCCAAGTTAGCGATCAAAAAGTTGAGGCACTTGCTTTTGAGATCCGTCATGGCATACTTGTCAGCCGCTATGTAGACTTCAATCGCGAGCTTATGCGACATTTTGCTCGTGTTGCCGAAATAAATGAAAGAGAGAATTTCGCCCGCGGCTTCTGCTGAGATATCATCAATGTGAACTTCATTCTTGGCCTTCTCTAGGGTATCATGCTTGAACATGGCAGCGAAAACTGAGGAATGGGAGCAGAGCAGAGTTCTATGCACTTGGAAAACCGCGCCGTCGACAAATATGGAAACATTGTTTTCAACATCGCCGTCTAGCATTACTTGCAAATGTTCTTTCAACTCATCGCACGAAATACTGGGCACAAAGTCTTTGAGCGTGTCTTTGGATTCCTGTTTGCTTTGGAACAAGGGGGAAGCCTTCCATTCATCGTTGATCACCGTGCATTGTACTTCCAGCAGTCCTTCCAGAAATCTTGGCGATTCGACCGTCTTCTCAAACGTTATCGGTGGACTGGCATTATCTTTCGTTACAGGCACATCCTTATGTATCCAGACCTGGTTTATCGTGTCTATGATCGTGATAATAACTCGGATGGAAACATTCTTGGCATTCAGTTGCGGAGACTGAATTCGGTTGTTTCTGTAAACAATTAAGGAAAACGTATTCCCGGCGAGAGACAAGAACAGATAAAACAGCGAGTTTGAAATCGTAGGGACTCGGAAAGTATCGCTGCATATGTATTGCTCTGAAGCTACCAAAGAACGGTAATGCTCCACTGACCACATAAGCGAACGTGACGTAGCCCTGGTTGTCAGAAGGCCTCGTCTCCTAAAAGGGTCCAAGGAGTTCCCGGCGTTTAGTCTATCAGTCATTTCGAGACCGTAGATATTAATGTAACCAGCCAAACAAGTGAAAAAACGCGAGAAACTGAGTTGCACAACGTTTACTTAATGAATTGGGTCACCGTCTGAGTGAAAGCTGGGGTGTTTCTGTAAATACCTTCTGGAGTTGGCAAAGTGCAAGGAAACACGGAGGGAGAAAAAGATTCTTTTAACTTTGCTTTCAAGGTGCTAAGTCACGGAGCGTTGAACAGTTCGTTAGTTTTCATTCATTAGGGAGGTCTAGCGAAAATTTGAATAAAAGAGACAGTTTAAAAAGAATACAGTTGCTGATTTACAGCCTTTTACTCCAGCGATCCCATTTTTGTGGTTTGTAACTATAGAGAAACGAGTCGAAAATACATTTTAAACAGTTAGTAATTTATGGTTTTAATTGTGGGTAGGCAGGTATTTTAATTAGCGTCGTACGGGAGCAATACAACGGGCTATTGACGACGGTCCGGGATCAATCCCAAAGGGAAAGATACGAGGACAATACCTTGAGTTGGTGTGGAAGTTCGGAGAGTGGGGTTCCAGCTCAGGTCATCTGAATGTGTTTAAAAATTACGTGGTGTTGTCCTCGGATCTTTCCCTTAGGGGATCGATCCCGGACCGAAAGGTTAGACACCCCACGCATATTTGGGAGTGATGCCCCTCATACATTTTCAGGGAGAGATGCCACGCACCCCACGTAAATTGTTATGATTTTCTGGACTTTGCTCATAAGAATCAGATAAGACACAAACTCTTCAGCCTCTTGACAGGTCTTTTTTTTAAGCCATTAAAACATTTATTTAAATTTGAAGCATGAAAATGGCATATTCATAAACCTGGAAGAACAATTGCAAGAATCTAAGTTTCAGAATTAATTATGAGAGCGTGGAAAAGGGCAGCTTCTGTTGACACTGCTATCAATGGTTTTCGGGAGACGGGAATTTTCCCTCTAAACCAAGCAGCAATTCCGAATCACTTCTTTGTCATCAATAAAAAAACTGAACAAGACGGATGAAAAGTCCCTAAATTTTTCGCAATCATCAGGTTTTTGTTCTCAACAGACAACAACCCCGAAAAAATTATTGCATCAGATTTCACCTGTACCCAGGCTAGAAGAAAGATCCAAAAAGAGAAAGAGAGAGTTGGCTAAGAGATACTTACATCCCAAGAACACATCCAAGAAAAACAGTTTAAATCCGCCAACAAACGTAACAAGTTATCAAAAAACTGATGGACAGCAAAAGTGATCCTACATGCAAACTGCCTCGAATGTGTGGAAACTATTATCCTACAAAATAATTGGTAGATTGGACTGAATGTTTTAAGTGTACTAAATGGTTACCTGAATAACGTACAATGTACGGCGATCTGTGCAATATTTGTGAGAAAGCAAAAATTAGAGAGGACAAAAGAAAACTTTTAATTGAATATTTTAGACATATTTTGTAATACTTTAATAGCGCAATAATCTTTTAATACTTTTTAAACTAAATATTTTGTAACTTTCTAGCAAACTGGTTTTTTAAAATACTGTACTACATTTTGTTTGTTTTATTTTAAATATGTTTTATTAAAAAAATTTTACATCTTGTCTATGGTTGTTAAATATTTCCGTACTTTATAAATTAATGCTAAGGTTGTATATTCTGAAAATCACTTCGTATTAATATGTTATGTACATTTAAAACCTTGTAATGTTTTAAAAATAACTGACTTTTACAGGTAGGGCATCCCTTCCATGTGAGTGAGGCATCACACTAACGTACAAATTTATTGGAAACATCATTAATTTGTTAATAAACATTTCATAAGTTTGTTCGATTCGTTATTAAGAGCTCTTAAGATATGAAACTAAATAAATTTAACTAAACTTAAAAATGACTAATTATCAATTTTACTGGATATATCTCTTCAGTTGTTAATAAGCATTTCAGAAGGTTGCTGTATTAGTAACTGGTGTTTCTTACTATGAAAGATCTGAAAAATAAACGTAACTAATTTACGCATTTATCGGATACATTTTTGTATGGTGTTACTAGTAAATTATTAATAGCAATTATATTATGGTGTTTATTAGCAAATTAATAATGTATTCGAAACATTTTCAGTTGGTGAATTTAACTTTAATTAATTTAAAAAATCGCCTGTAAGTAAAAAATGTCAATTACTAATACTTTACCCCTTTGAAATGCTTATGAACAGATGAATGATATATGCGAGAAATTTGGTTTGTTAAATTTATTTTCCTGAACTCTCATGAGATCAGAAAAATAAACTTATATAACTAGTTAACAAATTTATTGAATACATTATTCATTTGTTATAAATATAATTATCACAGCAGCACATACATTTGAACAATAGTCAAAATAATTAGAAGTAAAAAAACCAGTAAACGGCATAATGAAGTAACCCCACTATAAGCACAATTTAAATTTAAAATAAAAATTTCTCTAACAGTTTTAAATGTTTCAAAATCTTTTCAACAGACTTTCAGATATGAAAGCCATTAATTTTTTCCTCTAAAACTGAACGACTTCTCTTCCAAAGCAGAACGTGTGATGATTTTTAAGAGGTTTCATCTTACTTAAGATCTTTCAATTGTAAGTAGCGTCTGGTAAAATAAAAATATAATCAATAGACCCGTCTCTCGAAAGTTGAATTTCTTGTGATCCAGGACAAATGTTTCACTAGTGCAAATTACTTTCCTCAAAAGATTTAAAATTTGAAAAATAAAACGTGTTTCGCGACATTGTTTCTAACGCATTAGACTCAAAGTCAATATCCCATTAAGCAAGTGACCCTCCGATATCAATGTTAAAACTGTAACTAATGTATTCAAAAATTTAAATTTCAGTGTTTGAAGAATGAAATCTTCCGCTTTATAGAGATTTTTGATAAATTCAGTGGCGAAGCTAAGGGTGTGTGTGGCAATGTTAGAGGCATCGGTTGCTAATATGTAGAGAGTTGACATTTCAAAAATATTTATTTATCTTGGAAAAAAATGTTTTATAAAAATTGTTATTTACAAAAATTAACTTACAATGTTATAGTATACAGAGCAGTGACACAAATCTCAAACACGAATTTTTTTCTGGACTGTATTTGACCTGTCGTTCCGCGAATTGCTACATTGATGACTGGTAGACGCGATGAAGATGCATACTTTCAAACGTGCCAGATGGTGCTCCTGAGAAATTCCAGATGGTGCTAGCCACAATCGGTGCTCATTTAATAAAGAGTTTAACTTACAGGAAGCAATATTCTATTCATCAGAGCTTTACATAACAAATATTTTGTTTCCATAGTTTTCCATAATCCGTAATTTGACTTTCAATCTAATAGTTTCAGTGTTTCGAGAATTCGATGGTAAAATCTCGATTCATTTGCCGCATTGTTTACAGATGCAAGGTAGCTCTACTAAGCACTTTCCGCAAACATGTTTCTTAGAGAGCAGATTTTAGTGATTTCTCTCTTTATAGCAGTATCGTATTTCCCCCTTTCGTCGCTCAGTAGTAACATTGCTTCAGCTTGCCGACGCTAATCCATAATTTGACCTTCTATTCAGTAATTTCAGTGTTTAGAGAATTCGATAGTAAAATCTCGATTTATTTGCCACATTGTTTACAGATGCAAGGTTGCTCTGCAAAAGCACTTTCCACAGTACAGACCATTTTCTTAAGAGAGCAGATTTTATTGGCTTTATCTCCATTGCAATATCTTATTTCCCCCTTTCTTTGCACAGCAGAAGTATTGCTTCAGCTTGCCAACTCTGCATTCAAGATGTTTGAATGGTGCTCATTATTTGCACGGTTGTTATCTCAGAATTGATACTGTTATTTCAGTTCTGGATGTTTCGTTATCGTTGAGTTGTCCTGTCATCGTTGGGATGCAATGAAGCATGACACTCTTCGAAGTGGCGCGTGTGCTTATTTTTCGCAGCGGTGAAAATGTCAGGTACTTGAATTAGTATCGCACTGGAGCAACGGACTGTTGGCGACGGTCGTGTATCAGTCCGAAATATCCGATGACAACACATCCTCGTTTTGAGCCAAATTTGATGTTGAGACTTTTGTAGACACTGGGAAACATATTCTACGAAAATGAAATTGGTACTAAAGTCGCTGATAGGGGGAAATTTGGCGCTGTAGGGCTCCAAAACAGTCGGCGCTGCGGTAGCCCCCTGTTGGAAGAGCAACAGACTAGTTCTAGTCTTTTTCTGATCTTTCCCTTCGGGGATTGATCCTGGACAGCCACAATGGACCGTTGTGTTGATCCAGAGTGACGTTAATTAAAAAAATATCAAACACCAAAACAGTCGGACATATGCAGTAAACGCAGTTGCAAATGATTATGCAAAGTTTCGGCTGCTTTTGCAACAACCACGCCGCTAAATCCAGCTTGTAGGTAGGTGTTTTAGCCAACGTCACACTGGAGCTACGGGCTATTGGCGACCGTTTGGGGTCATCCACAGAGAAAGATTCGGGGATAACACCAAGTAACTTTGAACCACGGTAGATATGACGAGGTCACAGTTGAGCTGACATCCCACTCTCAAAACTTCCACACCATGCCAACGAGAGCACATTTGCAGTCACGATTTGCTGATTCGTGACTCTACCAACCGTGCTATCGCGGAACCACAGTGAATATGGAATGGTTTTGAAGTTGATACTGTTGTAAACACGCATAAAATATTAACGGAGACCCTTAAGGAGAAACCCAAAATTCTTATTATTCATTATACATAACCTCTTTTTTTGGTGATAATTAAGCATATATTTTAAAGAAATAATCAATAAAAAAACTTAGTTTCTATTTACAAATATATATTTTTTAATATGTTTTTAAGCCGATATACACATTTTTTATAAACCCTACTCCTCTGTCAATTTTCAATATTTTTGTGTAAAATAAATTTCTACACTATTGTTATAGTATACGCAAAAGACCTAGGGAGAGATTTTCTAAAATTTATTTACGAGTTTTCATTAAAAAAAATATTTTATTCATTATACGTTAAATTTCTATAAAATTTTCCAATTTTTTATGTTTATTAATTTTTATAAATTTTTCTGAACTATTTAGACAAAAAAACTCTCTCTGTGTCTCTTTAACAGTTATTCAAGATCTAAAAATATAAACTGTTTAACTCTAAGTACATATAACAAAAAGCCTTATTATTTTGAACTTTACCAAATTTGCAAAACCTGATTTTAAGATAATTGCTTTTTAAGTACAAAATACAACAGAGATTCATGAAAACAACTTACTTTTTGACAGTACAATTTTTTTTAGTAATTTCTATTATATTAAGACTTTTTTATCAAAACAAGAGTTTTTACAGTAAACTCGTATATATTTTTTCAAAGCCAGTTTTATCTCTGATGACAACTGAGTGATTTGTAATAATTCATTGAAAAATTATACATTTCTTGTTTAATAAACTGAAATAAAATATTTTATTGGGATCAGTACTATTTTAAATAAAACCAGCACTATATGTAACACCTTCTTTTTTTTCTACAAAACCAATTTTTTTTCTGTAAACGAGCCTTTTTTGTTGTGATGCACATGCCATCAAATTTAGCACTATTTTTTCAATGTGTTTCCTTCAATGGTGTCACAATATGTTTTACATGATGACTTGGATTTTGTCATTTAGCTTTTGTAGATTGATAGAAAAACCAGGAGTCTACACCTTAAGGGTATTTAGAATGTTTGGGATGATCATCGGTCTATACACTATGATATAATATTGCATAAATGGAGATTTTCATGGAAACCGAAACCAATGGTTGGCAGCCGTTTATGTAGTTGGAAGGTCAAATAAAAGTTAAAAAGCAGCTGTTAGCAATTTCCTTCGACTCTGAAATTTTGTCCATGTGTTCTTGAATATCTGATCCATCGTTTAATCCATTAAACCGAAAAACACTTAAAATTTTTTTTTTCAAAATTTGGGGTTCGGGTCTTCCTTAAACCGGTCAAATGACCCGTCGCGATAAAAATAGGTATACTTCACCAACGAGACGACATTTGAGGCTATGACAGATTTAACGTGCCCCAGCCCATTTTGTACACGACGGTCTTTGGTTGGTTTCGAACTCACAACCATCCGGTTGCAAATCCGTTACTCTTTTAAAACTGGTATACCTCGGCTCTACTAACCAATTTGGAAACATTCTTCGAAAGTTGGTAGGTAATATAATTAACGTCGTTCCGGAGCTACACAGCGGGCTATTGATGACCCTTCGAAAGTTGGAAAATACTTCTTTAGTTTGTTAATTTGTTTTTTTGTTTAGTTGCAAAAGGTTTGCGTAATATCTCCATTGTTTAGTGCTTTTAAATAGGTCAGTTGAAGCCGATCAAATGTGTGATAAAAATTGATCGCAGCAGAAAAAAGAGAGAGCGTGCTCGTAGACGACAAACCTAACTAATTTGAAAACACACACACATAGCTTCAAAATTGTAAATACTTGTTTAGCCTCTTAACATGTATCAATCCTTAAATGAGAACTGTTATCATGGTTATCTCCATTGTACGCGTATCGTCGCGAAAAATCAATCTCTTAGTTTACTTCATAGTATAGGTAAACGCGGCGAAACATGAAAAATCGATTATGTTTCGATTTCGGGCGTTCATTATCTCTGAATTATCCGATACCGAACAGTCTAGACTTGAAGGCCCAAGCAGTTTTAAACGGAGAGTTGGGGGGATTGACTGACCACGTGCAAACCTCACCAAGTCCACCTCCTCGTCTAGAAAAACATTTGATTTTTAAAATACTTTTTAAATTATTAACTAAGTTATTATTGTGTCCATTTTGTATATGTTAGCTTTAGCGATATTGATTATTTTGTCGTTGTCAAGCTGTTCTACACGATGGTAATCGGTGTTTCGAAGAGCAGCTGCTATTGCAGGGCAGAAGAATATATGGTTAGGTGTGAGTTCAATGCCTATATAGTTGTTACAATGTCTATACGTTTTGGTGCCATTAATGTTAATTTTCATGCAATTAAATTGCAGCTAATTGAACTTATTCTAATTCCTGATAAAAAAGAGTTGAAAGAGCATTATTAATTCTGCAAAGAACTTCAGAAACAATCAACTAGGAAGGAAATTTTTTAAGTGATTAAAGAATACTTTGATACAAACAAAATTTTATGGAAAAGTTGGGTAAGTTTATGTTCTGATAGCGCGGCTGCAATGACAGGAAGGGACAGAAGCATGTCGTCCGAAGTTCGGTCTGAAAACCCTTATATTCAAATAATACACTGCTTTACTCATAGAGAAGCTCTTATGTCAAATAGTTTACCTCCAGAATTAAAGTCCACACTTAATAACATAATAAAAATGGTGAATGGGATCAATTCAATCGCGTCTTTTTTCAATTTCATGTGATGAAATGGGATCAGAGTATCAATCTTTGTTATTCCATACTAAAGTTCGTTGGCTTTCGATAGGGAGAGTTCTGTCCAGAGTTCATGAGTTGAAAAAGGAATTAAAAGTAAATTTTGAGGATAACTCTCAGTATTCAGCTAAGTTGGAAGACAGTTTCTGGTTGAACATAAATGGCATACTTAGCTGACAGATTTGAATACCTTACTGAACCCAATCGAAAAATACAAGGGCCGTTTGAGAATATAAAAACTTTCACTGACAAAATTAATAAACACAAAACAAAATTCAAATTTGGAAAGATGTTGTGAAAAATGATTCCCTTGAAATGTTTAGTCGGTGTTGTAATTCGAATCCTAAAATAGAGCAATTAGAACTTGTGGATCAACACCTATGTATGCTTGGGGAAAAGCTTCACCACAATTTTAAGTTATCGGAGACTAAGAAATTCCATTGGGTTCAAAATCCATTTGCATATTCATTAGATCACATGGCATTCGATTTATCAGTGAAAGAAAAGGAGGAGTTACTCGACTTAAAAAATGATCGGACCCTTGTGTATGTGAGGTTGAATTTAAGGGATGCTTAATTATCTCAATTCTGTCTGACTGCAAAAAAATGAGTTTTCATCCTTCGGAGAAAAAGCTATAAACATTCTTTTACCATTTGCTCCAACATGCACTTCGGAACAAAGTTTCTTTTCTATGCTCATTATCAAGAATTTAAAGAGATCATCATTGAAAAGACTTGATCATGAATTACGTGTAGCTCTGTCAACCATAGACATAGATATTAAAAAGTTGTGTTTACAGAATCAAGCCCAAGTGTATGTATTAACTGGCAAAATAATATTGTAGATATTTATATATTAGTACTTAAAATATTTATTTTGTCATTAAATTATTATTATTATTAGCATTTTAGCATAGTCAGTTATTCTGTTGTGCATAATTAATTTTACTTTTGTATTTTCACAACCTAATTTTTTATAAAATAAATGTTCTAAGAATTTAATCACAGTTTCACTCAGTCAATTTGACATTTTTTTTCATAGATGCGATAGAAAAATTATCAGATATCAATCACAGAGGATGTATGGATTAAGTATTTTCATTCTATTTGTTCAGTTTATTTCGTGCTTATGACTACATAAGAAGACTTATTTGAAACAAATATGTCTAGCTGGAATGTTTATGTATTATAGTGTAAAAATATTTGAAAGAAAGATCGTATCAATTGAATCTCTAATATGAGATAGAATAAATTAATCATGTTAATAGAAAAATGTTCCTTCATAGTGTTTCGAGAAATTATTTATGCTTGTGAGTTATGCCATGAAATTGAAAAAAGTTAGAAGAAGCACTGCCCTAAATAACCAAACTTTGGTGGGTTATGGGAAGCAGGTGTTAAATATTTCAAATATAATTTTAAAACAGGCTGAAGAGGACATTAAATAAACGTATTAGGAGTTATGAACTATTACTCAGATAGAAGGAATAATGAATCCTCGACCTCTATATCTCGTTAATCGAATGATATCATTGACCTCGAAGCACTGACTCTTAGCCATTTTCTAATTGGCAGACCCTTCAATTCTATTGTGTTGAACCCATTCTCTTAGATTGTCCTGAAAATCGTCTTTCCAAATGGCAAAAATAACTATATATCATTGACCTCGAAGCACTGACTCTTAGCCATTTTCTAATTGGCAGACCCTTCAATTCTATTGTGTTGAACCCATTCTCTTAGATTGTCCTGAAAATCGTCTTTCCAAATGGCAAAAATAACTATATATCATTGACCTCGAAGCACTGACTCTTAGCCATTTTCTAATTGGCAGACCCTTCAATTCTATTGTGTTGAACCCATTCTCTTAGATTGTCCTGAAAATCGTCTTTCCAAATGGCAAAAATAACTATATATCATTGACCTCGAAGCACTGACTCTTAGCCATTTTCTAATTGGCAGACCCTTCAATTCTATTGTGTTGAACCCATTCTCTTAGATTGTCCTGAAAATCGTCTTTCCAAATGGCAAAAATAACTATATATCATTGACCTCGAAGCACTGACTCTTAGCCATTTTCTAATTGGCAGACCCTTCAATTCTATTGTGTTGAACCCATTCTCTTAGATTGTCCTGAAAATCGTCTTTCCAAATGGCAAAAATAACTATATATCATTGACCTCGAAGCACTGACTCTTAGCCATTTTCTAATTGGCAGACCCTTCAATTCTATTGTGTTGAACCCATTCTCTTAGATTGTCCTGAAAATCGTCTTTCCAAATGGCAAAAATAACTATATATCATTGACCTCGAAGCACTGACTCTTAGCCATTTTCTAATTGGCAGACCCTTCAATTCTATTGTGTTGAACCCATTCTCTTAGATTGTCCTGAAAATCGTCTTTCCAAATGGCAAAAATAACTATATATCATTGACCTCGAAGCACTGACTCTTAGCCATTTTCTAATTGGCAGACCCTTCAATTCTATTGTGTTGAACCCATTCTCTTAGATTGTCCTGAAAATCGTCTTTCCAAATGGCAAAAATAACTATATATCATTGACCTCGAAGCACTGACTCTTAGCCATTTTCTAATTGGCAGACCCTTCAATTCTATTGTGTTGAACCCATTCTCTTAGATTGTCCTGAAAATCGTCTTTCCAAATGGCAAAAATAACTATATATCATTGACCTCGAAGCACTGACTCTTAGCCATTTTCTAATTGGCAGACCCTTCAATTCTATTGTGTTGAACCCATTCTCTTAGATTGTCCTGAAAATCGTCTTTCCAAATGGCAAAAATAACTATATATCATTGACCTCGAAGCACTGACTCTTAGCCATTTTCTAATTGGCAGACCCTTCAATTCTATTGTGTTGAACCCATTCTCTTAGATTGTCCTGAAAATCGTCTTTCCAAATGGCAAAAATAACTATATATCATTGACCTCGAAGCACTGACTCTTAGCCATTTTCTAATTGGCAGACCCTTCAATTCTATTGTGTTGAACCCATTCTCTTAGATTGTCCTGAAAATCGTCTTTCCAAATGGCAAAAATAACTATATATCATTGACCTCGAAGCACTGACTCTTAGCCATTTTCTAATTGGCAGACCCTTCAATTCTATTGTGTTGAACCCATTCTCTTAGATTGTCCTGAAAATCGTCTTTCCAAATGGCAAAAATAACTATATATCATTGACCTCGAAGCACTGACTCTTAGCCATTTTCTAATTGGCAGACCCTTCAATTCTATTGTGTTGAACCCATTCTCTTAGATTGTCCTGAAAATCGTCTTTCCAAATGGCAAAAATAACTATATATCATTGACCTCGAAGCACTGACTCTTAGCCATTTTCTAATTGGCAGACCCTTCAATTCTATTGTGTTGAACCCATTCTCTTAGATTGTCCTGAAAATCGTCTTTCCAAATGGCAAAAATAACTATATATCATTGACCTCGAAGCACTGACTCTTAGCCATTTTCTAATTGGCAGACCCTTCAATTCTATTGTGTTGAACCCATTCTCTTAGATTGTCCTGAAAATCGTCTTTCCAAATGGCAAAAATAACTATATATCATTGACCTCGAAGCACTGACTCTTAGCCATTTTCTAATTGGCAGACCCTTCAATTCTATTGTGTTGAACCCATTCTCTTAGATTGTCCTGAAAATCGTCTTTCCAAATGGCAAAAATAACTATATATCATTGACCTCGAAGCACTGACTCTTAGCCATTTTCTAATTGGCAGACCCTTCAATTCTATTGTGTTGAACCCATTCTCTTAGATTGTCCTGAAAATCGTCTTTCCAAATGGCAAAAATAACTATATATCATTGACCTCGAAGCACTGACTCTTAGCCATTTTCTAATTGGCAGACCCTTCAATTCTATTGTGTTGAACCCATTCTCTTAGATTGTCCTGAAAATCGTCTTTCCAAATGGCAAAAATAACTATATATCATTGACCTCGAAGCACTGACTCTTAGCCATTTTCTAATTGGCAGACCCTTCAATTCTATTGTGTTGAACCCATTCTCTTAGATTGTCCTGAAAATCGTCTTTCCAAATGGCAAAAATAACTATATATCATTGACCTCGAAGCACTGACTCTTAGCCATTTTCTAATTGGCAGACCCTTCAATTCTATTGTGTTGAACCCATTCTCTTAGATTGTCCTGAAAATCGTCTTTCCAAATGGCAAAAATAACTATATATCATTGACCTCGAAGCACTGACTCTTAGCCATTTTCTAATTGGCAGACCCTTCAATTCTATTGTGTTGAACCCATTCTCTTAGATTGTCCTGAAAATCGTCTTTCCAAATGGCAAAAATAACTATATATCATTGACCTCGAAGCACTGACTCTTAGCCATTTTCTAATTGGCAGACCCTTCAATTCTATTGTGTTGAACCCATTCTCTTAGATTGTCCTGAAAATCGTCTTTCCAAATGGCAAAAATAACTATATATCATTGACCTCGAAGCACTGACTCTTAGCCATTTTCTAATTGGCAGACCCTTCAATTCTATTGTGTTGAACCCATTCTCTTAGATTGTCCTGAAAATCGTCTTTCCAAATGGCAAAAATAACTATATATCATTGACCTCGAAGCACTGACTCTTAGCCATTTTCTAATTGGCAGACCCTTCAATTCTATTGTGTTGAACCCATTCTCTTAGATTGTCCTGAAAATCGTCTTTCCAAATGGCAAAAATAACTATATATCATTGACCTCGAAGCACTGACTCTTAGCCATTTTCTAATTGGCAGACCCTTCAATTCTATTGTGTTGAACCCATTCTCTTAGATTGTCCTGAAAATCGTCTTTCCAAATGGCAAAAATAACTATATATCATTGACCTCGAAGCACTGACTCTTAGCCATTTTCTAATTGGCAGACCCTTCAATTCTATTGTGTTGAACCCATTCTCTTAGATTGTCCTGAAAATCGTCTTTCCAAATGGCAAAAATAACTATATATCATTGACCTCGAAGCACTGACTCTTAGCCATTTTCTAATTGGCAGACCCTTCAATTCTATTGTGTTGAACCCATTCTCTTAGATTGTCCTGAAAATCGTCTTTCCAAATGGCAAAAATAACTATATATCATTGACCTCGAAGCACTGACTCTTAGCCATTTTCTAATTGGCAGACCCTTCAATTCTATTGTGTTGAACCCATTCTCTTAGATTGTCCTGAAAATCGTCTTTCCAAATGGCAAAAATAACTATATATCATTGACCTCGAAGCACTGACTCTTAGCCATTTTCTAATTGGCAGACCCTTCAATTCTATTGTGTTGAACCCATTCTCTTAGATTGTCCTGAAAATCGTCTTTCCAAATGGCAAAAATAACTATATATCATTGACCTCGAAGCACTGACTCTTAGCCATTTTCTAATTGGCAGACCCTTCAATTCTATTGTGTTGAACCCATTCTCTTAGATTGTCCTGAAAATCGTCTTTCCAAATGGCAAAAATAACTATATATCATTGACCTCGAAGCACTGACTCTTAGCCATTTTCTAATTGGCAGACCCTTCAATTCTATTGTGTTGAACCCATTCTCTTAGATTGTCCTGAAAATCGTCTTTCCAAATGGCAAAAATAACTATATATCATTGACCTCGAAGCAATGACTCTTAGTCATTTTCTAATTGGCAGACCCTTCAATTCTATTGTGTTGAACCCATTCTCTTAGATTGTCCTGAAAATCGTCTTTCCAAATGGCAAAAATAACTATATATCATTGACCTCGAAGCACTGACTCTTAGCCATTTTCTAATTGGCAGACCCTTCAATTCTATTGTGTTGAACCCATTCTCTTAGATTGTCCTGAAAATCGTCTTTCCAAATGGCAAAAATAACTATATATCATTGACCTCGAAGCACTGACTCTTAGCCATTTTCTAATTGGCAGACCCTTCAATTCTATTGTGTTGAACCCATTCTCTTAGATTGTCCTGAAAATCGTCTTTCCAAATGGCAAAAATAACTATATATCATTGACCTCGAAGCACTGACTCTTAGCCATTTTCTAATTGGCAGACCCTTCAATTCTATTGTGTTGAACCCATTCTCTTAGATTGTCCTGAAAATCGTCTTTCCAAATGGCAAAAATAACTATATATCATTGACCTCGAAGCACTGACTCTTAGCCATTTTCTAATTGGCAGACCCTTCAATTCTATTGTGTTGAACCCATTCTCTTAGATTGTCCTGAAAATCGTCTTTCCAAATGGCAAAAATAACTATATATCATTGACCTCGAAGCACTGACTCTTAGCCATTTTCTAATTGGCAGACCCTTCAATTCTATTGTGTTGAACCCATTCTCTTAGATTGTCCTGAAAATCGTCTTTCCAAATGGCAAAAATAACTATATATCATTGACCTCGAAGCACTGACTCTTAGCCATTTTCTAATTGGCAGACCCTTCAATTCTATTGTGTTGAACCCATTCTCTTAGATTGTCCTGAAAATCGTCTTTCCAAATGGCAAAAATAACTATATATCATTGACCTCGAAGCACTGACTCTTAGCCATTTTCTAATTGGCAGACCCTTCAATTCTATTGTGTTGAACCCATTCTCTTAGATTGTCCTGAAAATCGTCTTTCCAAATGGCAAAAATAACTATATATCATTGACCTCGAAGCACTGACTCTTAGCCATTTTCTAATTGGCAGACCCTTCAATTCTATTGTGTTGAACCCATTCTCTTAGATTGTCCTGAAAATCGTCTTTCCAAATGGCAAAAATAACTATATATCATTGACCTCGAAGCAATGACTCTTAGTCATTTTCTAATTGGCAGACCCTTCAATTCTATTGTGTTGAACCCATTCTCTTAGATTGTCCTGAAAATCGTCTTTCCAAATGGCAAAAATAACTATATATCATTGACCTCGAAGCACTGACTCTTAGCCATTTTCTAATTGGCAGACCCTTCAATTCTATTGTGTTGAACCCATTCTCTTAGATTGTCCTGAAAATCGTCTTTCCAAATGGCAAAAATAACTATATATCATTGACCTCGAAGCACTGACTCTTAGCCATTTTCTAATTGGCAGACCCTTCAATTCTATTGTGTTGAACCCATTCTCTTAGATTGTCCTGAAAATCGTCTTTCCAAATGGCAAAAATAACTATATATCATTGACCTCGAAGCACTGACTCTTAGCCATTTTCTAATTGGCAGACCCTTCAATTATATTGTGTTGAACCCATTCTCTTAGATTGTCCTGAAAATCGTCTTTCCAAATGGCAAAAATAACTATATATCATTGACCTCGAAGCACTGACTCTTAGCCATTTTCTAATTGGCAGACCCTTCAATTCTATTGTGTTGAACCCATTCTCTTAGATTGTCCTGAAAATCGTCTTTCCAAATGGCAAAAATAACTAAAATGGTTCAACATTTTTGCGTACTGTGGAGAAGAGATTACCATTAGCAATCTCCAACAACGGAACCTCGTCAAAACAACCCCACCAAGATGGTTACTAAATATTTATGAAATGCCGCCCTCTTAGATACTGGCGACCTCGCTTCATATATTGCACCCATCAGTGACGCGCACGTGACCATGGCATAAAATAATCACATTTTATTCCCTGTTTAAATCGAGAAAACTACGTTAAACTTGCAGGAAGGGTAGATCTATTTATGAGAATATTTTGAATCGAAATCGCCTGTGGAGCGGAAGTTGTGTATTACACTGGTAAAATAAATTAAGATAATTTGCATATTTTATCGAATTTCATGAAAAGAACTGAGCTGAATGTAAAACCACTGTTTCTGGACAAAAATACAAATCTTGTACGTCAAATACATAAGCGTACACGTGTGTGTAGACGGAGCCAGTAGGGAAACAGTTTTTATAAGCGCGCGTAAGTTAAGACGCATTTCGTTCGCTAGCACACCTCGGCGAATTTCTTGGTGTTATTTTGCAGCAATCGGTTAATTTCAAATTCTAACAGTAAAAATGAGTAACCACCAACGTTTAGATGATAGAATGAGGTGGCGAATTGTGAGGAGGCAAGAAGCAGGCCAATCTCAAGTCCAAATTTGTAGAGAGTTCAATTTAACGCCCAGCGTCGTGTTTAACGTATGGAAACAGTTCCAGGATACCGGATCCATCGAGAGAAAGCCTGGGCAAGGTCGTCCAAGAGCCACGACGGCCAGAGAAGATCGCCATTTGTCGATTATAGCGAGGCGTAACACGAGTGCTATAGCTTCTCAGCTCTCTCGTGACTTGTATGCAGCCACAGGAACCCATGTATCAAGGGTGACTGTTTCCAAAAGACTTCATGAGAGAGGGTTGTTCACAAGAAGACCTACTGTTTGCGTCCCGCTCACTTCTACGAACAGGAGAATCCGTTTATCATGGTGCAGAGAGCATAGAGATTGGAGTATGGATCAATGGGCGACCGTTCTCTTCACTGATGAGTCCCAGTTCAGCCTAAACACCGATTCTCGCCGTACGTTCATATGGAGAGAACCAGGGACCCGCTACCTACCCTCCAATGTCCACGAAATCGACCATTATGGCGGAGGAGGTTTAATGGTCTGGGCAGGCATCATGTTGGATGGCCGCACACCTCTCCATGTCTTTGAAAGAGGCAGTGTGACTGGTGTGAGGTATAGGGATGAGGTCTTGGAGCCCTATGTTCGCCTTTTCAGGGGTGCAGTTGGCCCTGAGTTCATTTTAATGGACGATAACGCGAGGCCACATAGAGCTCTTCTGGTCGACGAATTTCTAGAGAGTGAGGATATTCGCCGGATGGATTGGCCAGCCAGATCTCCAGACCTTAACCCTATAGAGCATGTCTGGGACGCTCTGGGGAGGGCAATTGCAACTCGCAACCCCGATCCGAGAACCATCCAGGGAATGAAAACAGCGGTTCTGAACGCATGGGACCAATTGCCACAGGAAATGATAAACTGCTTTATTTCAAGTATGAAATCACGCTGCGAGACATGTATATTTGTAAGAGGGGACCTATTAACCCATTTTTTTTTGTTTATTCTACAACCGCTGTTTCATACCTTCCGACTCCAACGAGTGTTACGCACGATCATGCATGTGTATTACAATTATTGAATAGTTATTTGTTTTGTATTGTATCAATGTATGTACATATCAAATTTCATTAAAATCGGTACAGTAGTTCTAGAGATAATAGACCAAGTCTGGAACTTCTCTTAATTTCTTACACCAGTATAGTTAACAATGTTTTGATGAAAAACAATCTGATGGCCACATTCTTCTCCCGATTCCCGAAATTCTAATGTTGAATAAGCATTCCGTGCAATGATTCTTTCTACTGTTTTCGACTTGCTGATGAGAAAAACAATTTGATGGTACCTCATTCTCCCGATACCCTAAATTCTAATGCGAAATGAGCATTCCTCGTGATTATATTTTGTGTTATTTTCAGACTATTGACTTATTTACACCTGTGTTTTACCTATGTGTTTTAACCCTCCAAGTGGTTTCTACGATATATCTCGTTCATCAAGATTTGACTAATTTTGTTAATAACGAAATATCTTGTCATCAAAATATTGCCTTTATCTTTTATGACAACGAGATCAACATCTGGTCAGTTTTTTTCTAATGACGGTACATCTCGTCCATGAAGATCTGACCAGTTTTTTCCTAATGACGATACATTCTGTTCATGAAGATCTGATCAGTTTTTTTCTAATGACAATACATCTGGTCTATCAAGATTTGACTAGTTTTTTTTTTCTAATGACGGAGAGATCAGCTTTTTTTTTTAATGATGATACATCTCGTCCATGAAGATCTGATCAGTTTAAGACGATGCATCTTGTTTATAAAGATCTGATCAGTTTTTTTCTAATGACAATACATCTCGTCTATCGATCTGATCAGTTTTTTTCTTATGACGATGCCTCTCGTCCATCAAGATCTGATCCCTTTTTCCTCTAATGACGATACATCTCGTCCATGAAGATCTGACCAGTTTTTTCCTAATGACGATACATTCTGTTCATGAAGATCTGATCAGTTTTTTTCTAATGACAATACATCTGGTCTATCAAGATTTGACTAGTTTTTTTTTTCTAATGACGGAGAGATCAGAGCTTTTTTTTTTAATGATGATACATCTCGTCCATGAATATCTGATCAGTTTAAGACGATGCATCTTGTTTATAAAGATCTGATCAGTTTTTTTCTAAAGACAATACATCTCGTCTATCGATCTGATCAGTTTTTTTCTTATGACGATGCCTCTCGTTCATCAAGATCTGATCCCTTTTTCTCTAATGACGATACATCTCGTCCATGAAAATTTGATCATTTTGTTTTCAAAGGACGATGCATCGCATTTATCATGATCTGATCAGTTTTTTCTAATGACAATACATCTCTTCTATCAAGATCTGATCTTTTTGTTCTCTAATGACGATACATCTCGTCCATGAAGATCTGACCAGTTTTTTTCTAATAACGATACATTCCGTTCATGAAGATCTAATCAGTTCTTTTCTAATGACAATACATCTCGTCTATCGATCTTATCAGTTTTTTTCTTCTGGCGATACCTCACGTCCATCAAGATCTGATCCTTTTTTCTCTAATGACGATACATCTCCTCCATGAAGATCTGATCAGTTTGTTTTCTAATGACGATGCATCTCATCCATCAAGATCTAGTCAGTTTTGCTAATGATGAGATACCTTCTCGAAACCTCCAGGAGGATTTAAAATAGTTAAAAATCGACTCATCCCACAACTCGGCCACCGTCCGTTACTTCGGAAACGTGAAATGCATTCGAAATAAAACGGTGCGACGATTACGATCTCCGACAGAAAATTTTCTGTCACGCTTTTTATTGTTATTATTTGTCTGATGTCGCCATTGGAGTCGTAAACCTTTGCTTCCCTTCGTAAAATTCAAGGCGAAGAAGATAAAAGAGAATGCTGCTTCTACTTCGTCTGCCTCTTCGCGCAGCGGAAAGAATGACACACTTGATCACAGGTTCTTCACCTTTCCTTTCTGCGTATACGTACCCAGAGGTTTCCGCAGAGTCATTTTACGGTAAATTTTCACTACCCCCCCCCCCCAACACGGGTGCACAACTTCGTGTGTAATGCCGGCCGGATTATGAAGAAAGCGGGTCAAATGTGTTAGCTTAAGAATCTCAGAGCTTTCTTTTATCTAGCGCTTTTTTTTTTGTCCCACAATAAGTTCGATATACGGATATACCCAGCGATCAGCAGAAAATATTCAATTTTATAATATTCAAAATCGACAAAGGTCGCTGGAGCATAGTAGGTAGAATCGCGGATTAGCTACCGAAGGGTTAGGATCTTGAAACTCGAGTGTATAAATGTTGTTTACCTGCCTACAATGAACTTGACTAATAGAATCTTTCCTAGGATTCAATTGGTGTTATCGTGGCTAGTCCTGTTAGGTTCGAATTATTTTGGAATCATAAAAATCGGACGTCAATAACTAGGAGAGACCAACTTTCGGCCTTGAATTCATTCGTGACAAATCTTGCGTATTTTCAGCTGAGCGGCGTCATTCCAACAAATGTTTGACGAATTTTCCTTACATTCATGACCGAAAGTTAGTCATCCTATTTATTCATGCCTGTTTTTTTATTCCGAACGTTCAAGAGATCAACATTTAAAAAAATTTGAACTTTTCTTCGATCTCAGCTGATTTAAATTAAAATGTAATTTAATTTAAAACGAATTGTTATTTAAGGTAGGTAGATTCGTCAATTTTCATCGCAATGGAGCAATACAACTGCTGGTTTGAGGAGCCCAATCCAAAATTCCTCGTTTTTTAAATATTTAAATAATTTTTCTAACATTCGTTGGTGCTTGTCGTGATTAAATATCCATTAAATTCATGGCCCGAAAGTTGGTCCCCCTAGTTATTGATATCTGGATTTTATGATTCGAAAATACACAGCCATCAAAATTTTGAGAAAAAAACTCAAACTTTTCTTCTAAATTTCAGCTAATTCAAACTAGAATTTTTTTTCCACTAATTGTTTACGGTAGGTATTTGGTAGATAGTTCAATTTACGTCCCACTGGAGCAACACAATTGTTATTTAAGAGCAATGCTCGTTTGAGGAACCCAATCCAAAAGTACTTTTATTTAATATTTTCCATTGCATGAACATTTATTGGAGTGAAGTACAACTAAATGTCTCTTAACCCCCTAGATAGTTTCGATGAGATATCTCGACCGTCAAGACTTGACCAATTTTGCTAATGACGAGATACATCGTCATCATGATATTACCAAGTTTTTAATGATGACGAAATCAAGATCAAGTCAGTTTTCTTCTAATGATAAGGCATCTCGTCCATCAAGATCTGGCAATGGTTTTTCTAATGACGAGATACCTCGTCAGGAAAATCACTTGGAGGGTTAAATGACGAAAGTTGTTCGCACTAGATCAAAAGCACGCCAAATCGCAAAGCCACCAACCTAAGCTTTTGCTAAACAGATTCTTGTTTTCCCAATGGCGTGCTATTCTTGGAAGAAAAAATTCCAGATGACAAGAGGGCAAGAATAATCTTCGCTGTCGCACCTGAAAAACTTGTTATTACGGGGGCCATACGGGGTAGTAAAGAAAGGAAGAAACAAGTAAAAAAGAAGAGGGCCCGTAGCAGATTTTCCCCCAGGAAAAGAACTGTCTGATAAAGTTGGCTGATGCAACAGACACTGACCTTTTGTTTCTGCTCTAGACAGCGCAACTATTCCCGTGCCTCAAAGAACCGACTTTGCTGATGCGTCAAATCGGGGAATCGCTCATCAGATTAGAGTTTTTAGCTTCCACAAAGCAGCGACTAGTAATTGACGGAATTACGTTGCACTTCACGCAATTAACCTCCATTATCACTGCGCGCTCGCTGTTTTAATGGTTAATAAAATCAGACGCTCGATATAATCCTGGAACTAATTCGAATCAATGTATTATCATAAAGAATTACAAGTTAATGAAATCAGACGTTTAATATAATCAAGCTTCCAGTCAGTGCAATATCGTGGTAAAATCATTAGCTATAAAATCAGGCGTTTAATATAATCCCTGGAACTGATTCGAATCAATGCAATATCATGGTAAATTCTCAAGTTATTAACCGCTTAATATATAATTAAATTCCCACAGACCAATTCAAATCATTGCAATATCATGGTAAAATCACCTGTTAGTAAAAATTAACCACTTAATATAACCAAGATTTAAAGTTTTTGAAATTAAATAAAAGAGTTTTAATCAAGAGTAAGTTTTGGAGGGTGGGGTGCCAGCTTAGGTGTTTACTCGTCATCTGACCTTAATTCAAAATTGCACGGCGTTGTCATCGGATCTTTCTCTTTAAGTTTGATCCCGGACAGTTGCCAATAGCCCGTTGTGTTGCTCCAGTGGACGTTAATTAAATACCTACGTACCATACCTAACAACCATATCTATCTACCATACCTACCTACCCTACCATAGCAACCTACCATACCTACCTACCATACCTACCTACCATGCCTACCTATCATACCTACCTACCATGCCTATCTACCATGGCTACCTACCATGGCTACCTACCATGGCTACCTACAATGCCTACCTACAATGCCTACCTACCATGCCTACCTACCATGCCTACCTACCATGCCTACCTACCATGCCTACCTACCATGCCTACCTACCTACCTACCATACCTACCTACCATACCTACCTACCATACCTACCTACCTACCATACCTACCTACCTACCATACCTACTTACCTACTTTCGATTTGTTAATATGCATGACTGAAAAAGTTTGTTCACCAATATACGTATATGCCTATCTACCATGGCTACCTACCATGGCTACCTACCATGGCTACCTACCATACTTACCTACCTACCTACCTACCTACCATACCTACCTACCATACCTACTTACCTACTTTCGATTTGTTAATATACATGACTGAAAAAGTTTGTTCACCAATATACGTGCCGCGCCTTTGCCACAGCTACTTCGTAGTGCAATTTTTGAAGATTGCCTTCATGACTTGTTAAATTCAAAATAACACACGGTAAGGCGGGCTGCCAGCAAATCAACCGAGGTCAGCGGTCTGTGCATCCCTGATCTAGGATGTAGTTTCTCAAAGTGTACACTACCACCCCTGGGGCCTCAGAAGGAATCTTGGGGGACAATTTGTTTCCCTTGTGGAATACAGAATAAGGACGTTGAGGCGCAAGAGTGGGCAATTCGCAGACGCTAAAAAAAATTCGCCGTCTATGAATGTTTGAAACACACTTATCCACTTGACCATACCGGCACTCCCCACAGTGAGGCATTGTCGCAAGAATTTTAATTGAAAAATGCAAGTAACGACCGATCGGCCTAGGAACAGGATGGCAGGTCGCAACAAGCGAGTGTTAGCATGGCATTTACGCGCACTTCCGACAACGCAGGTTCTTTGAGAGTGAAGTGGCAGGAATCTGTATGCATGTTATGTATAGTTCACTGTTGCAGTAGGTGGAAAGACTTAAGTCACTTTTAGACTGTTTCCGAATAGCTTGGCTAGCAGTTAATATTAGTTTGCACTTTTAGCGTGTACTGATTATCAGGGATATTGTTATTTCAATAAGACTGCGGTTTTCAAGTGAGTGTTTTTTTTTACTATACAGGAAATTCTCTTTTATTTTAATTTTGTACTAATGAAATATTGTGAAAAACTTTGGTTTGCCGCGAATTACAAGCGAGCAATTTTGTTAAAAATTATAGTTCAAATTCTTCACGGCAAGTTGAAACACTTGACTTTCAGTTTCTACTCGGATGAATACCAGACGATGTTTTTATTAACCCTCCATCTAGTTTGGACGAGAAATCTCGTCTATGAGGATGTGGTCAATTTTGTTTCCGACGAGGTATCTCTACATCTAGATAAAGTCGGTTTTTTTTTATAATGACGAGATCACGATCTGGCCAGCTTTCTGAAAGTGAGATGCTTCGTCGAAACAACCTCCAGGGATTAAATCCCTAAGAACTTTTTAACAGTTGCAAAATAATTTCTTTTTGCTCTTAAACCCTTTGTGGAAACAAAATGTGGACACCACATTATCGAATATTTAAAGTATGGCGTTACATAACCTCACACCAAACATTACCAATGTTAGCTTTAGAATTCCAGTTCCAAATTGTTTCATTTCAAAACAAGCTTTCTGAAAATTACGCATTTGCATAAATAATTTGGCGAAATTCGAAAATTATTGGTAAAGCTACACCCAGGTGCAGAATTATATTCACTGTTCTGCAACACAACTCCAAGCATTAGCAATTGTTCTGCAGGCTTTTTGTCCGAATTTTGAAAACTGCAGTAAAATCAAAAACAGACATAAAACACAATTATCGGCTAAATATGTATTACATATTTATAATAAAACATCAAAATTAATTAACTTACTTTATTTAAAACCACAAGGAATACTTTCAGAATTTGCAATTCGCTTGATAACTTTTGAAGTTAAATATTTTTTCATTGATATAGAAGACGCGTTATAACTAAAGTGTTGTTTGTGATAATTTGATGAGGTGTAGAGAGGGAGGTTGTTCCGTAGCTAGAAAAGAAAAAAAAAAGGTGTGGCATGGAGCGCGCTTTGCACTACATAACATCGTAACTTATAATTTAAAAAATCGACCAAAATTTTGATAAAATTGTTCTGAGACGAAAGTCGCAGTTTTAAGGCACTCTCTGCTCCCGGGGACAACATAAAATCAAATATTTAAAGTATGGCGTTGCATATTATCATAGCAAACATTACCCAATGTTAGCTTTAGAATTCCAGTTCCAAATTGTTTCATTTCCAAACTAGCTTTTGAAAATTACGCAGTTGTATAAATAATTTGGTGAAATTCAAAAATTATTGGCACAACTACACTTGTAATTTATTATATATAGCACTTGTAGTATGAAAAACTTATTTCATTAAATACTTTAATCCTTTATAATGAGTCAGTTAAATTATTCATTTTTGAGATTCGATTTTTAAGTTCAGTAAAATTAATCTTATCAGCAGGAGAAAATCCTGGCCCCGTTTGACAGGTCAAAATAACAGCTCGGTTTTGCACCTGTGACCTTAATCACTGTATGCATTTCTTTGAGCTAAATGCTTTCGTTTAAGTAAAATTAAAAACACGACATCTCGCCTTTAGTTCCAATTTTGAACAAAGAATGACGAACTTGTTTTGTAGAATGTATT
Organism: Metellina segmentata; assembly: GCA_947359465.1. Taxonomy (NCBI): domain Eukaryota; kingdom Metazoa; phylum Arthropoda; class Arachnida; order Araneae; family Tetragnathidae; genus Metellina; species Metellina segmentata. The sequence continues at coordinate 139,214,590 of OX375872.1, read as the reverse complement.
TATTAATACAACGAGTCAGCTCGAGTATATTTAATTTAGAATCAATTTTTAAGATGAAACCTTTGTTTAGTGCTGTCTCCATTGCCTCTCATGTCCAAATGAGTTATTCTGCATGTACTTTTTTTCAGAATTTAATTATCATAGGCACTACATTTGTATCATCGTCGGCTTGCAAGTGAAACACACGAAGTCAAAAAAAATTCTGAGAAAACGAAGGAGGAAAGGTTCTATTCCCTAAATTGTACTCTCTAAGTGTGTTTCTCAAGAAGCAGTCTTATTATCATAGGCATTCTATTTTGTATCATACAGCCGGCTTGCAAATAAAACACACGAAGCCAAAAAACAATTATCAAAAAGCGAATGGGGAAGTTCTATTCTTTAAACTGTTCTCACTGAATGTGTGTTTCTCAATAACAAATATAACTATCATAGGCACTGTATTTTGAATCGCATCGTCGACCTACAAGTGAAACACACGAAGACATGAAAAAAATTATGAGAAAACGAAGGATAGAGAGGGAAAGTTCTATTCCCTTAACTTTACTCACTAAGTATTTGTCAAAAAGAAATCTAATTATCATAGGCACTATATTTTGTATCATTTTGTCTACTTGTAAAATAAGTCCCTTGCGTTATAAAACCCCTTAACAACCAACCTACGCAAATGGTAGGTAGGTAAGTATTTAATTAACTTTTCATTAGAGCAACACAACGGGCTATTGGCAACTGCCGGAGATCAAACTGGAATAGAAAGATCCGAGGACAAAACCACGTAATTTTGAACCACGGTCAGATGACGAGGTCACACCGGAGCTGGCGCCCCACTCTCCAAACTTTCACGCCACGCCAACTTGAGGACATCTGAGAACACGGCAGACTTAATGTGTACTAGCCCTCTTTGTACATGACGGTCTTTGGTTGAATTCGAACTCGTAATCTTCCGGTTGCTAATCTGTTGCTCATCCAACCGGGTTACACCGGCCCAGCAACTCAAATTGAAAAAGTAAATATTTCAAAGATTATTTACATTTTAATATTTGTATATATTTTTATAACCATAACAGCTCTCTTTGAAACACGTATTAGAGTCTAAAGAGTACTTAATGAAAATTCCGAGTGTTTGCATTCGATTTTTTTTAATGTGCACTATCTGTCAAGAAATTAATTATCTTTTGATAAAATCTTACTTTTAATATTTCTGTCTATGCATTACGGCATCATAAGAAGTATCATGATATACACTACCCTACAATAATGGACCGGACAGCAAGATGTGATTGTATAAGGGAAAGAATACATGCTTTAATAGAGAGATGATCCACCACGGGCTGCAATTACACCAGCAACCCTTCTGGCCATACTTTCGACAAGGTTTTGAAACACAGCTATGGGTATTTGTGTCCATTCCTGCTGCAAGAATGTCGCCCGCTTATTTGTAGATTTCGGATGTGATTCCCTGGTCCGTAGGCGTCGTTCCACAAATGTTCTATGGGGTTTAGGTCGGGACTCTTGAGCAGGCCAGGGAGGACATTTTACATCCTTATCTCGATACCACTGCTTGACAGAGGCTGCAACATGACATGGAGCGTTGTCATCCTGGAAGTCATATTCGTCCATTCCATAAAATTGCCAGAACGTTGGAAGAACCTGATTGGCCAAAATGTTCATATGGGCGATGGCGTTCAATTTACCAGGAACAACATACAAAGGTCCCAGGTCATCCACGAAAAACACCCCCAAACCAGTAGTCGGATTTTTTTGAAAATCCGCTGGTGTCTGGTCAATTATTGTAGGGTAGTGTATTTTTAAACCTCTGAGGGGTTCATACGCATATATCTGTTCTGCAGCGTTCAGCCTTTGCTACGTGACTTCTAACCAATTTTGACCTTCTTGACAAATAAAATCCTTCCTAGGATTTTTTCAACCATTTTTTACTCGGTTTTCTATTTGCGTATGTAGTAAGGTAAAAGCAATGCTACATTTTGAAATCTCGTGACGCTTAGAGGATTATAAAATACTTCCCGAACAGCTCAGAGAAAAGTAATACATTATTTTAAAGCGTTGAACCTCTGCTTGATTAGAAGCAACAAAATTTCAAAATTGCTTTTTCATGATTTCATTTATAAGTCCAGTATAAATTATTCTTTTCAACCGAGGAAAACTCTGACTTCGGTTGAGAGGTCATAATATAAAAACGATTTTTTTTTCATCCGTGGTCTTGTTCAGCGCATGTATTTCTGAATTATATGCTTTCGTTTAATGAAAACTAATGGAATTTGCATTAAACTACCTAGAAGATGCCACCACTCCAGCCCAAACTAAAATTTGATGCGAAAGCAAGTGAAAGGCTGTGTCCGATGAGCTCAAAGGAGTGAAACATATCAAATTTAAAGCGTAAAACTTCTAGATTAAAAACAAAAAATTAAATTTGATTTTTGATGATTTTATTCATGTCTAGTATAAATAAATCTTTTCAATAGAGGAACATTTCTGACCTTGGTTCAGAAGCCGCGATATAAACTTTTGCCACCGTATGCTAAATACTTTCTTTTAACGAAAATTAGCGTAATTTGGATTTAACTCCCTGGAAGACATCACCACTCCAGTCCGAACTAAAAATTGACGCAAAAACTAGTGAAAGCCCATGTCCGAAAATCACCTCGAATAATGAGCGATTGCATCAGAAAGTAATTCAGCTCCAGCTAATGAAACGGGAGGAGAGGGTTGGGTTTTACATCATTTAAATATTCGGTGTGAATATTGTTCCACTTTCAAAGGAGACCAATTCTGCCTACGTCACGCTTTGCCTTCGGTTACGAGTGAATGAGGTCAGTGAACAATCGTTCGAACCTAAATGGTCTTTCATAATTTTCTTTCCTTTATAAAGTTGATCGCTACGGAATTGGATACTTCACCTCGAAATCCACTTTTTTTCCTTTTCCGCTCGCTGCTTTACTTGCGATTTCGGCAACGAAAATCCAACTTGCTGATTGATACTGGAGAATCGGCGACAACACGCATCTCTTGCAAGAAGCTGCCTTAGGTAGGTCCCTTCCAACTTCTATATCCGATTTATTGTGGTTTTAAGCTGAATTTTTTCTGCTCGTGAGCTTGCAGACTCCCAGTTCTAGGTAGACGGGCAAGAAACCCGGAAACACGTGCTAGACTGGCAGTATAAGTGAATTGTTACATAAGAACCAGCTACTTCCTTGTCTCTTACCTGTAATTTCCAGGCGCGCTCAAAGTTTCCTGAAATGTCAACTGAATACTAAGTTCCGCAATAACTTTTTTGTGCGGTGCTTCTTTTCAAGACCAGTTTCTCTTCTTCCTTGACACGTCTTACTTACTGGTACCTTTTTAAGAAAAGTTGACACTGGGTAAGAAAATGAAAATTTCAAATTGAAAAAAAAAAAAAAAAAAAAAAAAAAAAAAACATGAGCGCCTTCCCAATTGCTTTTCATAACAAAATGAGTTCTACTTGATGCACCTTTTTCAGAATCTCAATAGCATGGGTGCTAAATTTCTTCTTTACTATATTCATTGTGTGTGTGTGTGGATGTCATACATATAAGTTTATATTCAAGTAGATGTTTTATCCTGTTACTTTGCAATTTTTTTAATGCGGTGCTTTTTTTTAAATCAGTTTCTCTTCTTCCTTAACACCTTTTACTCACTGGAACGTTTTTAGAAAAGTTGACATTTCTGGATGATAAAATAGAAATTTCAAATTGTAACCGAAAAAGTAAGCGCCTTCCCCATTGCTTCCTTTGGTAAAATGAGAAATGCTTGATGCATCTTTTTCAGAATATCATTACCATAGGTGCTAAATTTTTCAACAACATTCATTGGAGGGTTGTAGATGTTTTAACCTGTCACTTTGCAATTTTTTTAATGCTACGCTTCCTTTCAAGAACAATTTCTCTTGTTTCTTGGTATATTTTACTAACTGAAAAAGACAGTGTAGAAAAGTTGACATTGGGTGAGAAAATGGAAACTTCAAATTGCTACCGAAAACTATAGCTTCCCATGATAAAAGGAATAATACTGGATGCACCCTTTTTAGAATCTCATTATCATAGGTGCTAAATTCTTTCATTGTTATATTCATTGGATGCAGCATATATAAGTAGATGTAGTAGATATTTTAACCTTTTAATTATTTTAATTATTATTATAATATTATATTATTATATTATTATAATATTATATTATATATTATTATTATATTATTATAATATTTTAACCTGCTCTAATAATTGTCGATATAATTGTCGGCTTAGAGCAGAAACTTATTAACTGACATTTTATCGCAGATACAACTACTTTTTTTCATGATAATGAGAAATGTATACTTATACTATAATGTTTTAAAAATATATTTGACACTATCTAAAATTTTATAATTGATCTTTTTGACCTTAAAAATAATACTAGTTAGTCTTTAAACAGCTGTAAAGTAAAAATATTTTTTACCTTAAAAATAAAATTAGTTAGTCTTTAAACAGCTGTTTAGTAAAAATATTTTTGTCAGTTAATACGTTTCTGCTCTAAGTAGATGACATTAAAATTCTAAGGCAGTCCTTCATAGAAATTTCAAATGTTTACTCTTAATAGGTGTTTCGAAAGGATACATTATGTGCAAAAAAAGTCATATTTAAGAAATCAGCTATTAAACGACATTTAAGAGGATCCAGATGGAATGTTAATATCCTTAAAATATTTAAAAGTACTTTACGATTAGAAACAAAGAAAAGTAATACATCATTTCCAAACGTGACACTCACAAATTAATTAAAAGCAAAAAAACTATCAAAATTGATTTTTTGAAAACTATAAAGAAATTTTGATTCCACCATTTAAATCATTTGATTGAAAAACTATCAAAATTGATTTTTTTTTAAAATTTGCTTTCCGTTACCGTAAGATAGATTTTATACACTGAGCGGCCACTTTATTATGACTACCCTGTCAATATGTCGTTGGGCTACCTTTTGCCTTTAATACAGCGTTGATTCTTCTTGGCATGGACTCTACGAGATGTTGATAGTTTGTGAAATCTGAGACCAATCTCACAAATGCTCAATGGTATTGAGATCTGAGTATTGAGGGGGCCACCTCAGCAAAGCGAACTCTCCTTTATATTCCTCAAACCAATCCTGTACTATTCCAGTACTTAGGCAGGACGCATTATCCTGTCGAAAGTACCCATCGCCATTGGGATAAATCATCAGAATATCAAGATATGCCTGGTCAGCAACGATGTTTAGGTATGATGTCTGATTCAGACTTCCATGCATACCAAATAAAGGATCCAGAGCATGCCACGAAAACATTACCCAAACCTTCACATTGCCTCCACCAGCTTTAATGGTTGTAGCAATGCACTTAGCGTCCATACTTTCGTGCTGTTTCCGCCAAACTCTAACTCGCCCATCTGTATGGTGTAACTTAACAAGATTCATTGGATCACTTGATTTTTTCATCAATTGCCCACTGTCCAATCTTTAAGTGCCTGATCAAATTTGAAACGTTTTATCATGTTTGCTGTAGACAGGAACAGTGTTCACGCGGGTCTTCATCTTTCATAGCCCATACGATGCAAGGTACGGCGAACAGTGCGCTCAGATATACTTTGAGACGATCCTTGATTAAGATCTGCTGCAATTTGTTGCACTGTTACCGTTCTGTTCTCTTCTCAATTCGAGAGACTCTCCGCTCCGCCCGATCATTCACCACTCGGTGACGACCACAATTTCCAGTTAGGACACAGTTATTTGTCTGATATTTCAGTCTTGATATACTTTCACTACAGCGGTTCGTAAACATTTAATAAATGCGGTGGTTTAGCTAATACTTGCTCCATGTCTCCGAGCTCCTACTATCATCACACGTTCAAAGTTCGTCAAATCATGTTTTTCCCCCATATATTCACAAACAATTCACCTATACTACTGTCTCAGGGGAACTCGTCTTTCTTCTTTTATACAACCCTAGCCCTTTAGAGGAAGCACTGTAACACAATAGCTCATTTGCTTAAAACTGTCAATTGGTCATAATAAAGTGGCCGTTCAGTGTATCTCAAGGTAAAACTATTTATTGCAATCTTTTGAAAAATTTTCATTTCCTTTGTGTCTATTCACAAAAATTAATTATTCCTATTTTCAACGGAAGAAATACCTTTAGAAAACCTAATTTGATTTATCGCTATACGGTCCTTTTCTGTTATACGAGGAACTGTTTATAGGGTCTTTATATACTACGTTCACAAATCAACAATTTGAAACACCAATCAGAATTAACAGTAATCGATGAATGCTTAGTCCATGAATAACTTTCTACATGATTATAATAAGTCCGTTAATTAACAGGTCAAAACGTCAATCAGATTGAACTGAAATCCTTGAAATAACCAATATAAGAGTATGCTTATTGGTTTGGTTTATCACATTACTTTCATTATTTGCTACACGATGAGCTATTTATAGGGTTGTAGTAAGCTCGTTAATTAACAGTTTGAAACATCAATTGGAATGGATACAAATAGATAAAATAATTGCTTAAAAACCATTAGTGCAGGGCAATCGTCCAAATGTTCACCAGACATAGGCTGTCTTAGGTCGCACAAATTACATGTGGATTCAGCAAGCCCTATTCGGTGGGGATGGGCTCAGAGACAATTGTGGAAAGTAAGCAGTTTGAATTTGGCAACCGCTTCAAGTAGAGGAGAGTCCAGAACAACTAAAATGATATTATAAAGGATGGGGGGTCAGCAAGTCCTATTCGGTGACGATGGGCCTAGAAACAGTTGAGGAGAGTCGAGAATAACTAAAATGATGTTGCGGAGGGGGGATGGGGAATTACACACAGCAAATCCTATTCAATAGAGATGGGCCCGGAGACAGTTATGGTTAGTAAGCTGTCTGAACTTGGTAACCGCTTCATGTAGAGGAGAGTCCAGAAATGGAAATGATGTTGCAGAGGCAATGCATTCCTTTAGAGACAGCGGGAGACTGCTTCAAATTCTTTCCCATGCATCAGTTTGATATGTAGTTATGACGAATGAAAAATCAAGGCTTTGAAAGTTTTTGCTCTATCATAGAGATAGAAAGTTTTTAGGTCTCCACAATTTGCAAGTACCCGCTGTAGAGATATTCTGTAAGTTATGTTTTTGGTGGTGTCCTGTTCTGAATCCGTGGACAATTGTGTCGTTGATTGCAAGGCAGTACTTGGAGAGCGGAACTAGGGTTCGTAAAAATGGCAGCGTTCTGAAATGAAGTAATACGAAGCGTGAATTGTTGCACGACCATGAAATTGCCTCGATTTCCCTGTCAAAATGTGTTGTACAGGCTTCACTCGTTAAATAATTGTTTCTATTTACAAAGAGCATTGCCTTGGCAAAGTACGGCAATTGTGCCATAAAACCCAACCAACCAACGAAAGAGCGCTACAATCTGAAAAAATTACATAATTGCATTTTTCTGGACTGAAATGATGCGTGTATGCACTTCTTTTGTTTCTTAAAGCGGTTATTATTTTATTCGCTATTCACGAAAGGAGAGTTCAAGAAAACTGATCGAATCTGTGTTGGAGAGCAAATAGAGACCCATAAAATGTCAACCCGAAGACCTTCTGTTTAAAGTTGATTTTAAAACATTTCTGAGCATTTTACAAACATTTAGGCTTACCAATGGTAAAAAAATTCATTTTCCCCACGGTATTATTCTAAAATTGCGATTGTTGGTTTTAATTCATTCTTTAAATAAGTGTTCTTATTTCCTAAGAGCATTTCAATCTAAAAAATTACGTAATTGTAATTTTTCTGCTGGAAATGACGCCTGTATACACTCTTTTTCATTTCATAACACGATTATTATTTATTTTGCTTTGCTCTAAAAGATCTTTCAAGAACTGCTGATCAAATCTGACTCGGAGAGCAAAAATACACCCATAAAAATGTCAATCCGAAGACCTTTGATTTACAAACTTTATAAACATTTGTACTTATCAATAGTAAAAATAATTAATTCATACTGCAGTTTACGTATAGCTTATCCTTTCTGCTTTGAAAAATGTTTGGGCTTTTAAATCTTAAGTTATGGAGTTTCTGCGTTCTTTTCACTTCAAGCTTTTTTTTGTTTAAAAACACAGATTGAAGTATTTGACTCTCAACACTTTGAAGTATTTGACTCTCAACACTTTGAAGGTCATGTGAGTTATATTTAACTCGTGCTGTATTTGGTCAGAGGCTGCGAGACTTAAAAATAACTCCAGACATGGATTGGAGTTTATGTTCGGTGAATAGGATACGCTTCTCATGCAACGTAAATAAATGCAAGCCCTTTCTGGGTGGCATCCCGGATCCATTACCGAATATGGGATCAAATTTTTCTTTAAAAACTGATTATTGGTTTGCAGTAGAATGAAGACCCATTTTTGTGTGGAAGTAACTATATTTCTCAGAAAAACAAACGAAAATATGTTGAATTTTGTTCTTCCTCTATCGAATTTTTTCGCCATAAGACGTAAAAGATACTGGAAAATAGAATAAAACTCATTTTTTGCGCACTTAGGCAATAAAAAGAATTAAAACGTTTTACTTCGCCTCGTCGGAAAAAGTGTGAAACCACGTAATGCATTGTATGATGACTAGTGCAGACTAAACATTTTGTTGGTTGAAACGTATACGTCAAATGTACGTACAAGAATGGCCCAGAAAGGATATATTGATCTTGACGTTCCATGAGTTGCATGAACCCCACGGACTTAAAACAAAGAAAAATTATTAGCATTCCAATATTGTTCACAAAATAATGAATCTAGGGAAATTTTTTTTGAAAACAAGCCAACAATAAAACAATTGTCAAAAATCTGTTTGCGTAAATTTCAATGCAGCTATTTGCAAAATAACGCAACGCTATTGGCAATTATTACTGTTTTGATACGTTCTCTCTTGAAAGATCGTCCTATTTGAATTGTGACAGACTCCATGGCCGCCCTTCACTGTCTTTACCAGTATAAAACCAGGTAAATACTTTTTTAGAATTGAGAAAATCAGACAACTTCTTGTCAAATTAAAAAACAAAGGCATCGCTTTGAAGTGAGTTCGTGCGCATTGCGAAGTGTACGGCAATGAAATAGCTGGTAAGTTAACTAAATTGTCAATCCTAATGGACCAGTTCCTTTGTCAGCAACTACCCTCTCTCGTTGTCCGGGTTCAGGCGGTTCAGGAAAGGGGGTCGATCACTTTGGTCTACTTTATAGAAGAACACTGGAATAAATCGCCATATTTTCCACAACAAAATTTATATATATATATATATATATATATATATATATATATATATATATATATATATATATATATATATATATACACCTGGTTGTCTCCAACAAGTGCCTTATTTGCTTTATGAGGAAGAGACGTAGGGGCATATCTTGTTCGACTGCAACGGATGGAGCATTTTTAGAATTTTCTGGAAGAAAATTGGAGATTCATCTTCTATTCTTACTGTTTTTTCTAATTTTCATTTTAAGTACATTGCTTCGCTGATTTACAGAAGGCATCGTGAAATAGGCGTAAATACACCGGAGTCGTGTATCCAGATGGAATGTAAAAGTTGAAGTCACTGCTGCCATTCAACACAGTTTCATAACATGCAAATGATGATCCATTTATAAAAAAAATATTCAGTGATGCAATATAAGAAAATTTGCAATTATTTACAGAAGAATTTCGTTCCGTCTCGAGTTAATAGTTCTGAATTTAAACAGGTGGCTTTTGATTTCAAAAGCTGCTGGTACGATGAATATGTTAACATTACCACATCGTTGCAACAAAAATGCAAATGCTGCCTACACAAAAGGAACTTCGGAGCTTATTGACATACATATGAGGCACTGGTAGCAATTAGGTTTAAGAGGTATTCTACTGTAGACAGAATTATTTAGGGAAGAATACAACAAAAAATCTTCTTTACGAATACAAGATCATTTTAGGTTCGTAATCAAACATTTATTAACAATATATATTATAGACATTATATTATGCGTCCTTATTTTATCACTATCCATTACACTTATGTATAAAGGCAAATATGGATAATGCTTTTGAATATTTTCTCTTTAATCTCAGTAGCATGAAAGAATGTTGTCTACCTGCGATTTAAAACCTCAGACATTACATTTCCCGTCTTCATTTTTATTGCCTTCTACTTAACCCTCCAAGTGGTTTTGACGAGATATCTCATGTATCAAGATCAGACCAATTTTGCTAATGGCGAGATATCTCGCCATCAAGATATTGTCAATTTTTTTAGGATGACGTGATCATCGTCTGGTCAGTTCTGTTCTAATTACGAGATGATATTTGGTCCATCAAGACTTGGTCAGTTTTGCTAATGACGAGATACCTCATCGAGACAACCATCAGGAGGGTTAAAATATTATTTAAAATACTTTTCTTTTAAAAGTTATTGTTATACAAACTTAAGATCCTGATACTGACCTTTTGGCAATCTGAAGAGTACTTTGCTAAAAGAATTACATTTTATTTATAGTCAATATATACGACCTTTCATTTCATCACTATTCCTTACACCTATGAATATCGATAAATACGGATATTTTTGAAAATTTGTGCTTTACTCGCATAGAGTAACAGTAAGAAATGTTGCCCATCTGCTATTTGAAACCTCAGGTATTACATTTCCCGACTTCATCTTTATTGTCTTGTACTTAACCATATCATCTAAAGCATATTTTAAAAATAATAATGGTACAAGCTTAGCATCCTGATGATGTCCTTGTAATACTATGTAGAGCACTTGGCTAAAAAAAAAGAAATTTTATTTATTGTCAATAAAAATTATTATAGACTATCATCTTTCCATTTCACCACTATTCATTACACATGTGAATATCGGTACATTTGGATAATATTTTTGAGTGAGTAACGCTAAGGAATGGGGTCCCCATTATAGACGTGAAATATAAGTAGATTGAGCATTGCTATTGAGTGGCTTCAAAAAGTGCAATCTACACAATAGTCACGTGACTGCTATTTGAAAATGTAAATTGGTTAGCCGATTTGGCATCTTATCACCTCGTTTGGCGATATAACATCTTATGACATGGTAGATGTGTGAATATGCTTCTCTATAGAGAGGCGACAAAAATGGGGGTCTATACCAAAGTCTACTACTATGTCGCTCGGACTAATCAGATGATTAATCAATAAATTGGCGTCTTCTACCGTCCCATGGAATAATCAAGTGATGAATGTTTGTTTTCAACCAGCAGACAAAAGTAATCGAAGGGTCACGTTACTACTAGTTTTGGTCACATGATCCTGGGTACAAAGAAAAGGTTAGCATTGTTCACTTTACTTTTATATTTCCTCTATGGTCCAGCTGCGATTATTTCAGATATTACATTTCCCGTCTTCATGTTTACTATCTCTATTATACTTGAAATATATCTAAACTATTTTCATTCAAAACTAATTATGATACAAAATTAACATCCATCCTGATACTGCTCTTTTAACACTCTGAAAAGCACTTTCCTAAAAAATACATTTTTTTACAGTCAATGTACATTATTATAAATAATATATACGTCTTTCCATTTCATCACTGTTCATTACATCTAGTGGCGTAGCTATGGGAAGGCGACAGAGGTGAGGCATCGAGCACCGGTGTCTAATGGGGTAGGATTAAAAATATATTAAAAAACTGTCCTTTTCGTTGGAAAAAGTTTAAACATTTGTTCTTATCAGAGAAATATTTTCCTGTGCCATGCTTATAACGTAAATGTGAGCAGTCGATCTTCAGAATACGAGGCTGAAATATCAATAATTTTCATGTACACCACCGCAATCGTATTGTTCGGAAAAGGGAGAAGAGACAAAGTATTTAAATTGACTTCCCACAAACGGTTCGGAGAGCATAAAACAACACAGGAAGCGCCTTTTATTACATCCATCCTGAAAGCCCATTACCCCTCCAAGTGTTTCGATGAGACATCTCGTACAAGATCTGTTTAATTTGCTTAGGACGAGATACCTCGTTGAGACAAAATTGCCCAAGCCGTATGAAGATACAAGCAGAAAAAACGAACTGTTGCTTGCACAGAAGTATTGACAGTTTGGAACAGGCTTTTGTCCAAGAAGCTGGCCACTACAGGGCACTTCTCGACTCGAAGATAAACCACCCAGAGGGTTATCAAAGCTCGGCCTTTTTCTAGTCTTTATTCAGTCAATAATTAATTAAAAAATTAATATTGATAATATTAATACTCGAGGGAAAGTCAAAAATTATCCGCACATTATTTTTTCAATCTATTTACACAAATGTAGGTTGTGAACAAGTACGTAATTTTTATACATAGTCTCGTTCCTTTTAGATGCACTTGGACCAGCGGTCCACAAGCTTGCGTATTCCCTTCAAGAAGATTGTTTTTGGTTGGTCATCCAAACATATATGCACCGCTTACCCCAATTTGTCCGTCTAATTTGCAGAGAACACACTGCATGGTCGATAACTCGTCGGTTTTCAAGTACCATTTCTCTAGCTTGCTGAATCTTCTCGTCAGTGGTGAAGGTTGACGGGCGTCCTGTTCTTTTTTCTTGCATCACGCTTGTCCAGCCTCTTTCAAGCTTGTCGATCTACTAATACACACTTTTACGTGGTAGAGCACTGTTGTCGTATTGTGTTGTAAGATGAATGTCCCCCGATGAATTTCAGTCCCTGGCACACCTTCCGAACATAGAAATAAGAACACTGCTCTTTATTCCTCCATGGTGCACACTGCTATTGGAGCGGTCATGTTTACACTGAAGTAGAAGTAAGATAAATGACGCTATCAAGGTCAAACTTCGGTAACGCAACCACAGAAAAAATCAACTCTAAGCATGCATAAGCAGAAGGCAGTGTGACAAACCTAAAGATGAATATTTGACTTACCCCTGTTTGAGTTTTACAAACAGCAGGGAAATGAATTTCTTTACAATTGGTAGTTTAAAAGCCACCCGTTTCAAATCAATCCTTTACATTAGTAAAACATTAATTTAATAATTGAATAGTACTAAAAACTATTTAAAAAAATAAAATATTAGGTGGATTTTTTTGTTTGGGTTGTTTATTAATTTTAAATACGTAAAATTTGTTTTGGATACGGGGGAGGCATAACCTTATTTGCCCTGAGTCCAAAATGTCTAACTTCGCCTCTGATTACACCTGTAAATATCGGTAAATATGGATATTTTTAACTTATGTATATTTTTTACTACACACACCTTTTGCCTTGGATTACCTTCTTGCCTTAACCATTTCAGAGAGAGACGTCAGATGCCCTTGTAAGAATTGAGTATAAAGTTTCGGTCAATTAGATCTCATGTTGCAATTCCATAAAGTGACAATATAAAAGCCAGTCACAGTATATTTGAAACTCGTGCTGAAGTTGGAAAACGCGTTTAAGGCAGGTGAAAACAAGATAAAATAGATAAAAGATGTTGTTTCCGAAGTATAGTAAAATTGGTCACTTGGACAACTCGTCACTCCGGATGTCGTCGATTTTCTTCAGTCCTATCTAGTTCTGTCAGATGGTAATATAACTCTCGCTTACTCGTATCGAATTTAACCTTCCAAATGGTTTCGACGAGATATCTCGTCTATCAAGATCCCAGCAATTTTGCTAATGACGAGATATCTCGTAATCAAGATATTCACATTTTTTTTATATGGCCATATCAAGATCTGGTCAGTTTTTCATGAAGAGATACTTCGTCGAGACAGTCAGCAGGAGGGTTGACAAAACAGACCAGATAATGATGGACGACCAGATAATGATTCAAACCATGGGCATACTTAATCAGATCTTGATGGACTAGATACCTCGTCGAAACCACTTGGAGGGTTAAAAGCTACCCTGGATATCTTGTTACTGTGTTAAGGTCGTTAAACATGCAGGGTTTGTGTTTGGTGGCAAACAAAGTGAAATCGAAAATGATGACTCTGATCCTGATTCTTTATCTAATTAATTTGAAATCGCAAATGAAAGTGGATGTACTATTCCTGACATAAATGACTACATAGATATCGATAACAACGTTGCAGTATACAACAAGCGACCATAAAGGTTTAACTATGGAATTTTAGAAGGAAAGTGTGAAAGTGCTATCAATGCAAGTGAATAAGAGGGAATTCTTTAACCACCTAATAAAACAATGAGCCTTAGAAACAATGAGAAATACCTTACTTCAGTTCTTCAAGATATTGAATGGTTAATGAATATCGAGATTTTTTTTTTAATTTACAAGATCATTATATTAATGCATACTGAGTACATTCTGCGGTTACTCTGGCTTTAGGTGTAACAATAGAAGATTTGTTTTAAATTATGACTTTAAAAATCCATTTTTTCCAACAAGTCATCGGCTTAGGCTAAAATCCTTTCAGTGAGAAAAAATCCGATTACGCAAACAATTAATATTATCTAGTTTATATTAGGGATGCGACATCGACAGCAAAACATCGATGTTTTAAAACATCGATGTTCAAAATTAAAACATCGCTGTTGATAATACATCGCCCCAAAAACATCGATGTTTTTAAAATTCAGTGTATTTAAACTTTTTTCCACATTTCTTAAAACTGGTTTAGCAACTAGTGATGCGACATCATTTCCAATACATCGATGTTTTTATAAAACATCAGTGTTTTGAAAACACCCTACGCATCCTTACTTTTCAGACCCTTCACCCTTGGCCACTTGGGTCTAAAAGTATGTTCAATTTGCTGATTATGAAAATTATGCTACTTGGTTATTTTTAAATTTTTATAACGATACTCTTTTCATTTAAAAATAAAACATCGACAACGTAAAAACATCGACAAGTATAAACATCGATGTTACAAAAACATCGACCCCAATACATCGATGTTAAATGCATCGATGTTTTTAAAAAAACATCGACATCGATGTCGCATCCCTAGTTTATATATATAATCCGCTAATTAGCATGTTTTTGAACGGTGATATATGAAATTCTAATTTGTTCAGAAAGACAATTTCTGTGTTGGAAATTATTCCATACATTATTCTTTATGCTTTGACCCTAAATCACGTTGCTAGAGAGAATAGGTTATTTTTTACAATTGTTTTCATCAAGGAAATCTAAAAGATCGAGATATTTTTCAATAATTTTAACATTAAAAATAAACTAATAATTAATTTCATAACTGTAAACTCTGATTGAGGTTCAGAATATTCACTGTATTACATAAATTATAATATAAAAATAGTTATAAAAGATAAATTCATTGTTGAGTTATCACTGTTTAAACAAAGTATCGTATTGCTAAAGCACAGTTCTTCCGAAATTGAGTTTAAAGTTTTGGAAACATGTTTGGTTCTGGTGACAGTAACGAAAAACCCTTGTAACTAGAAAAGTATTCCAAATATTTACAATATCTTGGTATTGTTTAAAAGCTCAGAAATTGAGAAATATTTGGAAGCACAAAATCGATATTCTGGCTAATATTCACGGTTTCTAGTGTATACATACACCATAAGTCGTCACAATTTCTTGGTCCCTTGAGTGAAGTCTTCAAGATTTTACTGCAAAATGAGTTACAGCTAAATAGAATTATCCGTACCTAGGACCAGTAGCCATTCCTGTGCCCTGTGCAAGAATTTGCATTTAGGCCCCTTAATTAATTAATTATTATTTCAGCAAATTCATTAATTACATCATCATAATTAATATTTTGAACGATATTGTATTCTATTGAAATATTGGATAATCGTTCTTGTACGATAGTTGATCTTAAATTATTTTTTAATTAATTTCAACTTGCTAAAACTTCTCTCGCACGAAGCAATAGAAACGGGAAGAATTAGAAATATTCAAAGAGCGACATTGATAATTGGGTACGACTCAATTAAACCAAAATCATGAAGAGTCTGTAAAATATTAAGCGGAGATGCTGTTTCTATAGTTTGTATAGGAGTCGAAACTTAAAACTTTTAATTCAACATGTGAATTCGTACTTTTAAAATATTTGCTATATATAATAGCGAGATCTGCAGCCAATTTTTTTTCCTTAATCGGCAACACTCGTGTATTATAAAGACGAGACACAGAGAAAGCAAAAATATTCCTCACATGCAGTTTTCATTTTTTTATAACACCAATTTATTTGAGACAATAGTGTGTCAAGAACACTGTAAATTTGTATTTAAAATAATTCTTCGGGTGTCAAGTTACTTCATTCATCTGGTGTTTCATCTATTTCCATATTTAACTTTTCTCTTTGGGTTCTCTTTCTCTCTCTCTCTCTCTTTTGGGCCCCCTTCCAAGTGGGCCCTGTGCGGGTGCACCTGTTGCACTTGCCTAGTTACGGCACTGCTTAGGACGCTACTAGAATTGTGAATTGCTTGCGAATTAAATTCTCAGAGTTGAAGTCGCAGCTGATAATCAAAATATACCTGATAACAGTCGAAAAAAAATATTTAAACGCAATGGTTTTTCAACATTACGGCATTTCAATTGAGAAATCTGGAGACTTGTCCACCAAAGTTAGTTTTTCAGTACGTGAAAATCTAGTACGCACTTTCAAATCAGAGGCGGAATTTATACTTTTAGGGGACCTGGTGTCAAATGAGTCTGATGCCTCCCTATGGCTAAAACAAGTTAGGGAGGCTCTCCATCAATGCCGGGAAATTATACTTTCAATAACTTGAAAATCAAATACGCATGTTGAGAAAAAGATGACAAAAGTAAATTTCTCAAGCTAATTCATTGATCGTTAACCATTTTTATTCTTGTGAATAGGAGAGGGACTAGGACTCCAATAATCTGCTTAAGGATTGACCTTTAAGCGTTACATTCTAAGCAAAGTTCTCTCTCTTCCTGAGCGCCTGTGCACCATTGCCTCGAATAAAATTTTCAATATGTGAAGATGTACTCTGAAATGATAAAAGAATATTTATCAAGGTATTTTCTTGATAGGTAACAATTTTATTCTAGTGAATAGGAGTGATTAGGTCCCCGAATAAAAGGCTTAAGGATTTACCTTTTAAGAGCTACATTCTAAGCAAATTCTCTCTTCCTGGGGGCCTGTCCATCAATGCCGATGAGTTATTTTTTCAATATGTAATAATTAAAATCGTGAATTGAAATGATAAAAGAAAATTTCTCAAGGTATTTCATTCATGTTTTTTTTTTATTCCTTTTGAATACGAATGACTAGGGCCTCCAATAAACTGCTTTGCTTGAGGCTTCTACACTCCTAAGAAGGCCCAGATGAAACTCGACCTGAGATCGTAGATCTTGGGTGCGCCATTACTAAAGGTGACCAGCGTGGTTTTACTGATACGTAGCTCCAATAGTGATCGGGCATTGGCCTATCCAGACTGCAAAACAGGTTTTGAGTGGATCTAAATGCTTCGAAAGCCGTTTTCCTTTTTCAAAGACCTCCCATTCTCTCTCACCTTAGTTGACCGTTACAAAATAAGCACCGTTTGAAATACACCGATTTGTGAAACGTTCCGCGGGCTGCTTTCGAAGTCCTAAATATCACGCCCGAGTTTTTGTCACGGGTTGGATTCAGAATTTAATTATATCACCCACACCACACCGAAAGCGAATTTTGGTGTTTTTATTCAAATACATTTTCTAGAAAATTCGATGCTTTACTCTCTTTGTTCCTGTACCTACATATCAGGACCTTTTGTTGAACTCGTGAATCCCAACGAAGGAAATAATTATTTTTGTAATCTTAGATTATCAAATCTACATGTTGAGTGAATATTCTAATTCATGGTTAAAACAGAGAATTTTGATCTTGGGGCTAAGGCAGAATTCGCAAATATTGATGTTTTAGACTGTTCTTGAGGTCTACATATGTAGAGCTCTGGTTTCGTCTCTTTAATCTCAACCAAAGAAAAATAAATTTTTTTTGAACCTTAGATTCTCATATCTACATTCAAGATTCACAAATCTGAATTCTTGGTCACAACAAATAACTTTTCTGCCTCTTACTTAGCCACACTACAAAAATTAACCTACAGTACACTAGTATATATAGTAGTATGACCTATCTCCACCATTAAGTACATTTGGGTAAACAAAGTTTCCCTCTTTCATACGTGTCTTGCGAAATTAGAAATTAAATGCTTCCAAAATTAATATTGTTAACAAGAATTTATAAACAAAATTGATTAGTATATTTTAGCCAAATTATTTAAATAAGTACATCTTGCCCGTCTTTAAAATACTTAAATTTTGTTTCGGAACAAAAAAAAAAGAGTACTTAATATCTTGCGAAAATAGTAAAGTTATTTCAAAATTTTTTACTAACATTAATTTATCAATAAAATTGACTGTAAACTTCAGCTAAATTATTTATTAAGTACATCCTGCCCACCTTTAGAATACTAAAATTTTGTTTGGGACAGGGTGACCAAACAAAAAAATAGTTATTTAATATCATGCCAAAATAGTATTTAAGCTATTCCAAAATTAATATTGTTAACATTAATTTATCAACAAAATTGATTAGTATATTTTAGCTAAACTAGTTAAATTAAGTACATCTTATCCTCATTTAGAACTCTTAAATTTTGTCTTGGACAGGGTGACACCATCCTCATTTGCCCCAGGTCCAGAAAGTCGAACTCCTGTCTAACTGTAGCTCGCAATTATAAGAACCGAGATACAGTAACGTGTTTCCTGACATTTGAAAGCAGATAATTTACTGCCATTCTGCTGCTATTTTACGCAATAAAAAGGCGGGTGTCTAGTGCGCTTGTGACTACATCCTTCAAATCTGTCTTGATAGTAATTGTGCGGTTATACTTTCACAATATCACTATTTTCCAACGCAAGCAACTGACGCTTTCGAGGTCAGGTCTGCAGTAACTGGTCACGGACATTTGTTAACGCTTCTATCTCATATCCTGCGGTCAGGGAGTATCCTTCATGGTGCCTCACAGGTGAAGGTATATCAGAATAAAAGCGTTCTTGCATACCTCATTTAAAGAACTTAGTGGGGATTGAGATAAATTTGGAACCAGTGGCGTAGCGGTCATTAACTCTCCAAGTGGTTTCGACGACATGTCTGTTCCATCAAGATATGACCAATTTTGCTGATGACGAGATATCTCGTCCGTCAAGATCTGGCCAGTTTTGTTTGTGGCACCTCCTGGAGACAACCACCAGGAGGGTTAAACCAAGGCATTTTTCTCACTCAGGATCGGTCCTGGACTATACAGATAATATTGATGTATGTATTTTTTAATTAACGTCGTACTGGAGCAACACAATGGGCTATTGGCGGCGGTCCGGGATCAAATCCGAAGGGAAAGGTCCGAGGAAAACACCAAGTAATTTTGAACCACGGTCAGATGACGAGGTCACACCTGAGTTGCCACCCCACTCTCCAAACTACAACTCACGCCAACGAGATAATATTGATAAGAAATACACTAAAACAATTTAATTTTACTGATTAATTTTACTGACACAGAAGAGAGAAATACATCCTGGGAGGAATGCACCTGGCATGAATCGAACCGGCGCCGGCTACAACTCGAAGGTTGATAGCACAGTGGGCATACCTATAGAATCACGACAGCGCAAGTTGGGAGATTGAAAAACGAGACACGAAGAGGGCTGTCCTGAATGACATTTCCTCCCACAAATTTCCTCTCCATTGAACGAAATGATGCCGTAATTTTAAAAAAGAGATTCCACATGTTAATGAAATGGGATGTCATCTTGACAGCAGGTCCTCTACGGATGTGATGGCTTGCTATCTGTCATGTCTGATGAAATAAATTAACTTGCAGCTGTAATGAATTTCGACAGTATAGTAGCTACCACCAGTGTCGTGTAGTCCACAGAAGCCCAGAAACGCAGGTCAGAAAGCGTCAAGTGGGCACGCGCACAAGGAGGGTCTTACCGACACGAAAGAGGTGCGTCCAGGGAGGAGACAAACCTGCACCGCCTACAACTCGCCGGTTGCTGGCGTGGTGGGCGAACCCACTGAACCTCTTATCTAGAAATCCACCTTTTTCTCTTGTATTACTGTTGGGGATGCTTGAGAACGTGCTAAATAAATTAAATGAAGACTGTTTATTAAACTTCTATTATTGGGTGTCGGGGAAAAAAACAATTGTAAATCATCGCTAGATAAATGCATTAGAATGCACAAGCCTCTTTGAGTCTACATATATATGAAAACAAACATTTTCGGCTATAGTAGATAGGTATTTTAATTGTTGTACTGGAGCAACACAACGGGCTATTGAAGACGGTTCGGGATCAATCGCCCAAGGAAAAGGTCCGAGGACAACACCATGTAATTTTGAACTGTCAGTTGACGAGGCCCACACTTGAGCTGGCACCCCACTCACCAAATTTCTACTCCACGCCAACGTGACAAAAATAGGAACCGCTTGACTAAGGAAAGTTTGGTATCATACTTTTGCGCCTTAGTTAAAACAAGAATCGAACCAAATGTTAAATCAATGCAGTGTGTTACGCATCAAATTAAATTCCTTATTTACTTTAATAATCTTTCTTTATAACAGTATTATACGACAACAAAATCAAAATTAAGTATATTTATTAAAGATAGCTTTCATGGTTTTTTGGAGCCCTCTCATAAGTAACAGTTAATCTCTTAGATCCTTGGTTTTAACAATTCTACGCGTCCTTGAACCAGACGGCTATATGTTTTAATTATTTGTCTTCGTATCGGACCTTTAAGAGGAAAGCATATGCATTTATTAATGGGAGAAACCGCGCAATCAAAGCCAATATTTTTTTACCATATGCCATATTTTAACATCTTGTCCTAGTGTCAACCCAGTCGGAAGATTAACGGATTAGCAACCTGAGGGTTGCGACTAGGTTCAAAGACTGTCGTGTACTCGGGGGATGGTGTACGTTAAATCTGTCGTGAACTCAAACGACCTCACGTTGCGTGGTGTGAAAGTTTGGAGAGTGGGGTGCCAGTTCCATGTTCTCGTTATCTGATCGTGGTGAAAAATTTTGAGTTGTTTTCCTCTGAACTTTCCCTTACCGATAGCCTGTTGTGTTGCTCCAGTGTGACGTTAATTAACTACCGAACCTTTAGCTCGGCACTTGTTCCGTCATCGCAGACGAGATAACTTTTGTCAGATAATAAACTAATCACTCATCAAATGAAGAAATGAAGATTGTGTTCATCTTCATCGTTTCACAGATCAAGGTTATGTAGGATAAACACCAAGGAGAATGTTTATAGGTCGGCAGGTATTCAATTAACGTTGCACTGGAGCAACGAATGGCCTATTGGCGACGGTTCAGGATCAATTCTCTAAGGGAAATATCCGAGGACAACACCGCGTTATTTTGAACCACAGTCAGATGACAAGGCAACACCAGAACTGGCACCCTACTCTCCAAACTTCCACACCACACTATCGTCAGGGCATTTGAGGTCACGATAGATTTAACGTGCACCAGCCCCTTTTGTACACGATGATCTTTAGTTGGAAACGAACTCACAACCCTCCGGTTGCTAATCCGTTACACTTCCAACCGGGTTACTGCGGTCCAACATAGTGAACCACAAGCATTAAAATAAAGATATTTTGAAATGCAGTTTGTTCTGTAATCAATTCAACAGATAATGAACACTGAAATTTCTTATTTCAGAAAATGTACTCAAGAAACCTCATATCGAACCAAGTGGGGCCGATGGCACAACATTTGCTTACATCTATGATGCATTCTGGTAAGAAAATTATACAAATTTTTAATTTGAGAAATTTTGTATCAAAAATTTAAAGTGAATAGCTTTTGATAAATTTTTTTGTGTTTAAAGTTATTTTATAGTTTACTTCAAAGCCACTGAATAAAATTTCAATTGAACTAAATTAATAAATAAACGCAATCAATCGATTATTTGATTTTAATCAAAAGTGAGTTCCGTTTGTACATTTATTTGTGTGTGCAGTGCTAATAAAAGGAAAATAATTAAACCCTAGATATAAAATTACATCCCAACGTTAACACCACTAATAAGTAAATCACATCTGAAGAATGTTTCAAATTAAAATTTTTATCTTTTAAAATAATGAAGAATTATTTTAAGAGAGAGCTCTTGAGAGCTCTGGAAATATGCTATAGTTTTTGATAAATATATGACGGAATTCCAGAAACTTCCGAGTATCAAAATACGTTGAAATGTTTTCACCTTTTCTTGCTCCTCTGTAAAATTCATATTTTGACCTTCGTTACTGTTTTAGGTACGCCATTTTCAGTTTGCTACGTTCATGTACTGCCTAAAAATCGGAAAGAAAAAGTAAGCTTAGCTCAAACAAAATCTACTCCATTTGGAGGGGGGAAATAGTTTGTCAGTTCTAAAACCAATACTTCTCCACTCACGTATTGGTAGTAGTGTAGCAAAAAAATGACTACAATCCAAAAGCTTCCCCACTACGAACCCCCCCCCCCTCCCAACAAAATACATTCGATACAATCTTTAAAAAAGCATTGCCAGCAACAGCAGAAAAACCATCAGTGCAGTATAGATTTTAGCTTGAAATCTATAAACCGATCTAAACTCACAAACATAACAGCCACACGAAATAAATATCTCTTGTTTAGCAAAAAATGACCGAACAAGCCAAAATCTTCTCCACAACGAAACACATCCGACTTCCCCGACCCGACCTCTAAAAAAGCATTGCCAGCTACTGCATAGAGGAACGATAGAGGCCGTATCAATGCATTATAGATTTTAGCTTGAATCTAAAAAGCGATATTTGCTCAATTATCTCAACTTTAGTCGATAAAGTTGATCACGACTAGCGCGAGTACCGATAGAGGAGAAAAAGCGGATGAAATATATATATATATGTATATGGTTGCGCTGGAAACCCGTAACCTGCAGTTGCGATCTTCACGAGGAACGCTAAATCAATAGTTGCACGTTTAAAAACGCGAGACACACGGAAAACAATAATACTACAATCAATAATTTCCCTCTAAATTTCGGCGAGGACAAACTCGTGGGACTTAAGCGTCAGTTTCGTTATCTGAGTGAAATTTTCGATCTAATCTGAAGCTCTTAGCGCAGTGTACACGTGACGAACGAGTTCCATCACGTGACTTTCCGGAACCGTTTTGTAATGCTTGCTTATGTAACAATATATTTTTAAATCACAAATAAAAGTTTCTCTCGTGATCTTGAAGTTCTCTTGCACTACACTCGGGAAGGTTCCTCTTGAGATTATTAATTTTTTTAAATGGCTAATTCTTCAGTGTTTGCTACAGGTATGTTTCACCACATTGGATTCTGTCGTGAACCCTTTTTGTTTTTCAACGCGGAACTGAATTCTCATTGATTACTTAAAAAGTGTTTTTAACACATTTTCCCCCCACAACCGTACGTTTTCGCGCTCAATTGTACGTGTGTGATCGTTCCTTTCATCTATTCGCCAGAATGTATGTTGCTCTCATCAAATCGACAATTGTGCTCGCCATATGATTAGCCGGTAATTCTGGAAGCCTTCAAAATTTATCAGATGCGTGTAATAAATTGTTTGATAACACGTTCAAAGAGAGTTGTGCATGATGAAACACTAGTTTATGATTTTTTTTCTCTTGATTATTTGGGTGGTTTAGTTCGTATTTATTTCTGTCTTTGCTGTGTGTGTGTGTGTGTGGAGAATTAGTTTTGTAATTTTCAAGGGCATTTTAGAGGGTCAGACTTATTTGAATAGAAAATAAAATCACTCGGAAAGTTTCTTTTTTATGAACGCAGTTTTTCAAAACAATTTCTGAATTTTTAAATCAAGCTAAATAGCATTTCATAAAGCTACTTAAGTGGACAAAGGTTAAGTTTTCAAACACCATTCATTTCATTAATTTGGTTAAGAATTTAAAATATTCTAAAAAAATTGTAAATTAATTTGCTTTGTACTTTGTTTTCCAAAATTATTAGTTCAATTATTAACTAAAATTCAGTTGTCAGAATCATTGATAATTGAATTTGTGGCAAATGCTTTATACAATATGCTAAAATAAAATTAACCTGCAAATTTTGGATTTTCTGCTTTATAAACTTTTAGTCATGGATATTTTAGTTTTTCCCTCAGTATGTTCTTCAGTTCTCTGTTTATGATCTTTTAGTACAAGGTGTTATTTTAAAGGTACTGGGATGACCCACCATGAAAAAATGAAATGAAAGGTGTGTATTCTTATACTCAGATACAGGCCAACATTTCAGTGGCAAACCAGTATCCATTTTTTATTTACTCTGTTGAGATACATTTTTGGAGAAATTAATTTTAGTCAATACATTGTATCAAGTGTTTTATACAACTTAAGTACATAAGATATACTTTAGTTCACATTGATGTTTTTATAAATGAAACTGATTTTCGTTGCACTCTTCAGGTTTCATATCAAGATTACATCACCATGATTTTTATCTCACAATATTATTATATTAGTCTATTATAATTGGAAGATAAAAATATAAATTTTGTAATTAATCTGAAACAACAATTTTTTAGTCGGTTCCATTTCAAGTTTTCCAACCGAGTTGCACCTGGGTCTTTTATTTGTGCTCTTGCAAAATTGCAGAACTGCATGTAATAGACTAAATTCACTAATTTATGTAGTTTTTATCTTTTACTAGTTTGAAACTAGTATAAAATAGTATTCTAAGTTATTTTAAATAAGAAAGATGAAATCCAAAATCTCATTGATCTCTAGAATTTGTTTTTCTCTTAGTTTGGTTTCAGAAAAGTAAATAAATATTTAAATAAAAATAAAATTTTTGAAGTTTGATTCTTCTGTAAAATTTTGTTTCAGTTCCAAAACAAATTCTTCAATTTTCAAAATTATTTGCAAATCAGTTTCTACAACCATGTTTAGTTGTCAAAGAAAACTTTGTCTATGTGTAAGTGAAAATTAAGTTCCTAATACCAAACAAATCAAAAACTGACGGGGTACAAAGAAAAGGTTGAATAATCAGTCTTACAGCTTTTTATTCTTCTATTATGTGTTATATTTTTCTTAATTTAATTATTTAACTGTGAATAAAATTATCGCTGTCGATTTGTTAAATATCCACAAAGTTTATTTATCAATAATTTACCAAAATCTTAAATTCTAAATTTTCTCTCCCAGGGCCGGTCCAAGCAAAATGTATGACCAATGCGAGATGATGATTTGCCGCCCCCATTGCAAATATTAGCCGTATTGTTTCTCTCCCCATTATATATATTTATATAGAATAACCTACTGTGAAATTAATTTATTTCATTGGGTGTATTTTATATTGTCAGGTTCTTTTTTCTGTGAGGGCTTTCATAAGCTGATGGATTTCGGAGTATTAAACACATCCATTGTACATAAATATAGTTATGCCTTGGTACTTGGTTTATAAAAAACTGGTTAATAGCATGTATGTAGGAACTACTTCCTACAGACACGCTGGTTTTCTTGTTGATTCACAGTCAACGATTCTCTCCTGCTCTTTCCACAATAGCGATTCGGCACATGTAGAAGAGGCAAAACAAAAAAATTACAAACTTGACTGTTCTGGTTGGACGGTTCTCTTCTAATGAATACCAAGCCATTGCGACATTTCCGGTAATGAGAAGGCAGACTCGCTGGCTAAACATGGTTTCAACCTTCCACAGCCTCTTATTGCCTTACCATACAACCAGGCATTTTCCACCATTGTAAGATCAGCGGGGGGATACATACGCAAAACTCAAGAGACTGATTCTAACAGTAAAATCTGGGAAAGCCTACAATGTAATCAGCCTACTATGTTCTCCCCAGATGGACCTTTGCTTCCAATTTCAGAATTTGAAACGGACATGACTATCTCCAAGGACGTCTCCACCGGATTGGTGTGAAAGACATTCCTGACTGCCCTCTGTGTTCCACTGGAGAGACTATGAATTTTAGCCTCTTGACAGTTTCTGCTACTTTGTCCAACTCAAGTTTTAATATTCTACCTCTTGACAACTATATTTCAAAGGCTAGTTTATATTGGGCTGCGCGAAGGGAAATGGTCAATAGGACCCATTCCTCAACATAATTAAAAAAAGGTTTTTAAAAAAGTCAATGGTACTTCATTTCTAAATCATTTAATATTACAGTAAAGTCAACATTACATTTAATTATAGCATAATATGAAGTATATGTATTTAGTATTTCAGCAATTGAATATCTAAATCACATAACCGGTGTCATATGGGCTTCTGACCGGCCCTGTTCTCACCTCAACACACTTAATTTATTT
Organism: Metellina segmentata; assembly: GCA_947359465.1. Classification (NCBI taxonomy): domain Eukaryota; kingdom Metazoa; phylum Arthropoda; class Arachnida; order Araneae; family Tetragnathidae; genus Metellina; species Metellina segmentata. The sequence goes on along the minus strand of OX375872.1, from coordinate 139,188,272 downwards.
CACCTAACTGGACTTATCATGGCATCTTTAAACAGGGATATTGTGGCTTGATGAGTATGCTCACTGCACTATCAACCTGCGGGTTGTAGGCGGCACAGGTTTTATTTCTTTGTAGGTGTATTTCTTCTGTGTTAGTAAAACTTTCCTTGTGTGTGCATGCCCATTACTTGGATGTATGTCTTGTGTTTGGTGGTAATATGGTCAAATATTGCCTTAAAACCTTGAAACCATCCAACCAATCATCTATAAACAAAAACTATGTTTTGACCTGTCAAAATAATGCTGAAACCATTTCTTTTGTTGCGTAGGAGGTGTTCGACAAATTGCCAACTTGTCTGTTCGAAGCTGTCCTTTTATATCTGGTTTAAATCCCATGTTTCTTAAAAATTATGGATCCTCTATGATGAAAATGTATGGAGATCAGTGTCCATTTATGAGACATTATGCATCATCATTTAAAAATTCTGAAAATGTCGGTAAGTAATTTAAAAACTACCTTCTATTATTTCAATACAATTAATATTTGCTCATCAGATTCACTAATGAGAATGTATAAGTAACTTGTTTTTGAATAAAAAAATAATTAATCAAGCAGTGATTACTTTTCTTTGTTTATGCAAGATTCACATTAACTGATAGTTTATTTGGAATAATGATTAACTATCTAACTGTTATGCCAGAGTACTGTTTGTAAAGGTTTCTGTTTGGTGGGCAGCAGACCTAACAGTTTCGAGGAGCGTGATGTCTGATGGTTCAGTTGGGATACTTCAGGTCTGCTGCTTGTCATGTGCACATTTCTCACTGATACATTTGAACTGTTCAAGCATGGCACTTGGAAGGTTAGTAATTTAAAATTTAGTAACAAGAATGCAAAAATAAAGGTACACTAAAAATCCATCTATTGTAGAATTTTGTGAGGAAGAAGCCTATCAATTTGATTTAAACACATTAAAACAATCCAGCATTAAAAATATATTAATAATTTAAATATGGTAAAACATTTAAAATTTTACTTTGGCATACTAGTTAGCTACATTAGTGTATATGTACCTTTAGTGACTGCCTGGGACGACTCATTTAGTATTGTATTAAACACCAAATGAAATTCTTTTTAAAGCTTAAATGATTGGTCTGGAATATAATAGATATATAGTCTCACTGAAATATTTACCAATTCTCTTCACTGTCAGCAGATTACCACTTCCTTAAAAAATGCTTTGAGAACTTCTATAATTTAGAATTATATGTAGCACATTATTTATTTAAAATGTGTTTATAAACGTTTATTTTCAGTTGAGAAACTTCCTACAAACAAATGCCCTTTTCTTGAGCATGTGAAGCCATCTATGAAGGCTGTAGAAATGCAGCATGATGTTATCGATTTAGCACCAAAAGAAGAACCAGCAGGTGAATATAGATTAGTTTGAAATATAAAACATTTGCTATGTTCATACAATGGTAAATTTTTTTTAATTGACTCTAAATTTCATGTTGAAACAATTGTGTCATTGTATTCATATTTTTTCTTAGACATTAAAACCATTGAACTCTTGAGTTTGTTGAGAACTTTCATCTACTGCTAAATAGTATTTCTGATCTGCCAGCTTTATAAATTTATTTGTAAAACTTGCACATTTTTGTACTGCTTTAGTATTTATGTCACAATTTTGTGTTCAATTCAAGGAGAAAACATGAAAAGCAATCCTGACTAAATTCTACTGTAACCACAATCATTGCTTTTGTTTTGTTTTCTTTTTGTTCATACAATTTATTCAAATTCTGAAGAAAACATGTATGAAAAGAGTAGGAATGGGTGGTACATCTTAGAGCATTGACAAATAAGAATGTTATTTAGAATGCGTCCATTACAACTTTATTATTTTTTTTCTTAGACAAATTTCCATATGAAGATTTCTTTCTTCAAGAAATTGCTAAAAAGAAACGTGATCATTCCTACAGAGTTTTCAAAAAAGTAAACCGTTTAGCAGATAATTTTCCTTGTGCTAATGAACACTCCGATGGTGGCAAAAAAATTGTAGTATGGTGTAGTAATGACTATTTAGGGATGAGTAGTCACCCTGCGGTACGGAAAGCTGTCATGTAAGTATTTGTTACTTTTTATTTTTAACAGTAGAGTAATATTTGCTGAGCTACTACTTTATAACATAAACAATTTTATTTACATTGACTTAGATTTTAAAATAATAGGAAAAGCATTAAGATGTACAAATGACTAAATAATTATTAACTTAGACATGATTTCATAATGAATAAAATTGAATTAGATCGTTTCAATAAGTGTACTACATACTGGCTGATACCACATTGCATTCAAGTAAAAAATTACTCTTTAACGATTTGGAAAAATTATTAAGCAACCATTTTATTTTTTTCAGTCAAAATTTTTGTGTGAAAAGTTGTATATATTAGGAAAAATTAGAATAATTTTACAAATTGATAAAAATATGAAAAATACTATGTTTATTACTGTAAAAGATAATTAATTCATTTTGAGTGGTATATTATGAGATTTATAATTATCTGTCTTCACATTTTATAAAACAATATGTTTTAAATATAATAAAAAGCCCACTCTACATTTTAAATATTTTCCTAACTCCTTTATATACGTGATTACTTCTAAATGTAATGCAATTCTATGCTTGGTTTCTATAACATTTTTCATCTGCACAAGATTTCGGAAATATGGAAACAGGTCTACTGAACCAGGAAAATTTTTACTAAACATCAAGTAAAAATATATTGTTTCATTGGTGGTTACATCAAAAATTTGAAAATTACATAACTATGAATGATATTCACACAAACTACAAATAAAATCTGATAGTAATGTGTGATCTGATTTCCACCTGCAGTTCCCTCTCAGGAGGTTACCTTTCTTCTTGTAAACACAGGCTTCATAACTTTGATGTGCCCTAGTTATCTCACCTTCTTTATCTGAATTTTTAATCGGTTGTTTATGTTGAGTGCTTGTTGATTCTTTTATCTTTTTTTGTTTATCTGGTTTTATTTTATCTTGCATTTGGTAATAAAAGGTTACAGCTTGTAGATAATTGGACCTGGCAGCATAAAATCTCAATCAATCAACCAACCAACCTACCTTAAGTTTTAGAAAGGCTTAATGCAAGGCTTTGAAAATATTTACTAAAAGGATATTTTAGATAGCAGACTAATGCATTACTTGTATTTACTTTTTTAGTGATGCTGTCGAAGAACATGGTGCTGGTGCTGGAGGAACTAGAAACATCTCAGGAAATTCTACATATCATGAAGAGTTAGAAAGAGAATTGGCATCCCTTCATCAAAAGAAAGCGGCACTACTGTTTACATCCTGCTATGTTGCAAATGATTCATCTCTGTACACATTAGCAAGGCATCTGCCTGGTAAATTTGAAAGTTATCTTCTGTAGTATGCTGTTAGAAACTCATCTAAAAGCAAGCTGCTCAGGTTGATTTCTCAATCATATAATACCTGAGCGGATATGTATCAATTTGGATTTCAATTTCAAAAATATTCTCTTATGAAGTAATTATATTTTTCATCTATAGCATGTTATATTGTTGCCAAATTGCATGCACAATTGAAATATCACTCTTTCTTCCTTTGAAAATGGACCACTTCTCTTTACTCACTTTCTTTATTCAGTTTTCATTTTCTGCTACATTATGGATGAAAACAATTTTGTGGATGAACAGTTTAAGCTGTCACTAACATCCCAATATATCCTGTTTCAAATAAAATGAAGATATGACTTATGACCAGATTGAACATTTTAAAATTGAACTTGACTTTCTATTAACTTACATTTTAAGATGAAGATTTACTAGTGGCAATGTATAACCAAAGCATTTGATTAGTAAAAAAGCAGTTATTGATTGCTAACAGAAACCTTTTTGAAAAATGAAGACTTTTTGCTTAATTTAGTAAAGTTTAAATAGAGCTGTATATACAATTTGTTTCAATAAAATTTACCAGCTCAAGTATCTACTTTTAATTTCATAAAGCTTTCAAATCTGGAAGCAATAAGTCAGTGTTATGGATACATTTAAACCTTTTATTATCTTTAGTGTTCAAATTTTAAGTCTAGTCTTTTGGCAAAGCTGCTGTTTTGCTCTTTTTAGAAAATCAAAATTTTAAAATATTACCTGAATTAGACTAAACTACTGGATCCATAGATAATGGAAGGAGGGCACATAATGACTTCAACATGGGTATTTATATATTGTCTTTAGAAATAAGTTTTAAAGCATAGCTAATTTTGCAATTTGCCTTAGCATGTATTATGAAATTTAAGTGGAACTGTCATCTTTCCCTCTAATCCATTTCATCCCAACTCCCCCTTCAAATTCTCTAAAAATTTGTTTGCAATTTGTTTTTAAACTTCCCTGTTCAATGGAATTTTGCATTTATGAAACACTTATTTTTCCTCTTATTTTCTTCACTGTTCAAATTTTAAGTCTAGCCTTATAGGTTAAGCTTCTGTGTCACTTTTCTCAGGCAATCGAAATTCTAAATTTCAATCAAAAGGCACTTTTAAGTTCTATATATGGGTTTGTTAATCGAAAATTATATTAAGATTTAAGAATATTTTTTCTCCATTTGTAAAATGCTCTAAATTTGGTTATTTTATCACTAAAGGAAGATATATATTAGCATACTCTTTTTGTGCATTAAATTTTTTTTTAAATAAAGTTATATTGATGCTTGAATTAATATTGTTTTATCATCAAATTTTTGTTTCAAATCAGTTAGATTTCTCATAGCTTAAATAAACACAAAGCAACAAACCAAATTTAAAAAAAAAATTATTTTTGTAAAAAATTAAATACTCACATTAAATTATTTTACAAAATCATAAACTTTACTTTTGAACCTTAATTGAAAGATCTATTTTAAAATGATCTGACTGCATTTCAGATAAATGTTTATATTTCAAATTATTATGTGTACAAGGTTTCTTTGATTATACAAGCAACTTCACAGCTTCAGTCATAGGCAAGTAAAAGAAGAATGCAGCTAAATATGTGATATATCAAGGCAGTACATTGCAATTAGTTACTTTATTTCCTTGCAATATTTGAATTTAAGCTTATTGAATTTATAACCTAATTATAGATTCTTTCATGCATTATGTACTTAGCACTTTCTATTGATAGTTATACTACATCACGAAATGAATATTATTTTTTATCTTGTTTAAACACTATAATATATATGTTTGCTTATGATAGATTCTTAATTTGCTAGGTTGTCATATATTTTCCGATGCTGGTAACCACGCATCCATGATACAAGGAATCAGAAACAGTGGTGTACCAAAACACATTTTTAAGCACAATGATCCTATTGACTTGGAAAGAAAACTCAAATCTATTGATCCAAGACTACCAAAGCTTGTAGCTTTTGAAACAGTTCATTCCATGACTGGTAATTATACTTAAATTCATTCTGTATCTCAAGTATTATGTGTAGCTCAACTTCCATGTTTTCCCCATATTGTTTGTTTTGCTATTTTAAAACTAATGACAAATTAACTGTTGATATGTGTAATTCAATCATTAGTTTTATCAGCATGAAACTTCCATTAACTATTTGTTGTAATAGTTGATTATTTTATTATATTGGGTCATACAGAAAGTTCTGCGTGTTTTGAAATCAAAGCACGCTTTGTTGTTATTATTTTGCTACTGCTGGTAAGGAGTGACTTTGAAGCAGATATGTAACTTCGGTCTTTTCTGCTTTCACTGCATAATTCTAGCTTGTGTTGTGTCATAATATTTGTCTCACTACAGTGCTAAGAATGGAGAAACAAAAGGTTAATTTTCGTCATATCATGCTCTTTTATTTCAAGAAAGAAAAAATGCTAGTCAGATTGCTCGTAAAATGTGTGCCGTATTGACAAAGTGCTGTTTCTGAGGACACAGTTCGTAGGTGGTTTGATAAATTTAAGTGTGGAAATTTCAGCTCCGAAGATGATGCCTCTCTGAACGACCATCCTCTGTAAATGAGGACCTGTTAAAAGAAGTTATTGCTGTAAATCTATGTTACACAGTTCAGGAACTATCACACAGATTAAATATTCCAAAATGTACAGTTCATGATCATCTGAAGAAAATTGGGTATGTAAGCCGCTATGATGTATGGGTACCCCATACTTTACACACAACAGAATATGCTTGCTCGTATTTTGGCATGTGATTCTTTGCTGAAATGAAATGAAAAAGCTCCTTTTTTTAAACAGCTCATTACAAAAGAGGAGAAGTGGACACTATATAATAATGTCGCAAGAAAAAGATCAAGGGGTAAACCAAATGAACCTCTCCAAGTAACTTAAAGAGGGGGGGCTGCATCCCAAAAAGTAATGATTTGTGTATGGTGGGACTACAAAGGAATTGTTCATTATGAATTGTTGCCACAAAATCAGACAACAAATTCTTAAAAAACAGTTCTCAAATGGCAGTATTAAAAACAAAAATTGAAGCAAAGAAGCCAGAACTGACCAATTGTCGAGGTGTTGTCTTCCAGCATGACAATGCATGGCCCCACATTTCACTGAATGTCAGACAAGGACTTATTGAATATGGCTGAAATGAAATGTTTTGTGTCATCCCCATATTCGCCAGACCTTGCCAATCAGATTTTCACCTCTTCAGATCATTTTAATATTCTCTGAACGGTTTGGAGCTCCAGTTTTTTGGAGACTGGCAAATAGCATCTCATCAACTTTACAAATAAGCCTAATGATTTAATAAAAATAAAAAAAATTCCAGCTGCAGGAAAGATTGCAAAAAGTCTTAGAACAAAATGGTGCTTTTGTAATTCCACAATATTTTTTTATGTTTTTGTTCTGCTTCGTTGGAATTTATCATAAAAAACACACAGAACTTTCCAGTTGACCCAATATGTTGTTTCACAATTTGTTTTAAAACTTCATTAAAAAGAAAATGATTAACACGGTAAATGAGTAGTATTATCTAGCATAAATCCGGAAGTAAGCAAAATCTTTGCAAGGTGCATATAAGATGTTATTAAAAATAAAAGAATTAAGTATCTCAAATCTCTTTTATGTATTTAATGTGCAACAAGAGAGTTACTTTTATGTTAGTACTAATTTAGAACATTTTAGTATAAGTTAATAAGGGACCCCTTTAATCAAAATCTTATTCTTCTCAACATCAGGATAAGATACACTGTTGCATTATAAGTCATGTGCATAATGCAATGATAAAAATTGTGTTTTAAATTTTTTATATAGGTGCAGTATGTCCTCTAGAAGACCTTTGTGATATAGCTCACAAATATGGTGCTCTCACCTATGTAGATGAAGTTCATGCTGTGGGTTTGTATGGCAAACATGGCGCTGGAATTGGTGAAAGAGATGGCGTGTTACATAAAATGGACATTATATCAGGAACGTTAGGTTAGTTACAAATTCCTGTATTGCAGAAAAAATGCGTTCATAACTCAATCAAGAAGATATATATAGTCGGTTCATATACCCTTGTTTATAGGCTTATCAGTTTCGATATATTGTGCATAACATGTGTTATATAAGAATTTTACTCTTCATTGTAGAGATTTATCAATTGTAAGCTATTCTGTAAGAGTATATAAACATTATGCTTATGTATCACACACACACACATTGTAATACTATAATTTTTGCAAAGCAGTGACTAAAGTTGCTTTATATGAATAAAATTATTTCACATTAAATTGCTTTTTATGTTTTTCAGTTTTTAGATGACATAAGTTTTCAAATTGGTATTACCATTCATAAGTGGTGAAATGAAAAATTATTTACTATTCCTTTTTATTGTAATATAGCTAATTTACTTTCTTAAATATTTAAATTAAAAATTTCACAAACCCTATTACTGAAAGCAACTCTTAAATGTATTTCTAGTACGTAAATTTTGAATATTTGTACATATGATGAAATAGCCAACTGGTATAAGGAAATGTGTTTCCATAAAATGAAATTTTCAATGGAACTATAGAAAATTGTGCTGTGAATATTAAATAATACACTACTTGTCCAAATAAAAGTCGCAGCTGAAATTTAAATGTTAAGTTTTGGGATGACGATGATTCAATAAGCAGATATTTGCATAAATGTTTGCGCAATGCAAGCTTGAAATTTCGTTGTTACCCCATACGATTGTTTAGTTCGAATTAATCATGGCTGAAAACGATAGCTGTGGTCGAGGAAGTGATGTAACAGATTTCGAAAAAGGCAAATCATTGGTGTGCACCAAAGTGGGAAAAAATGGAAAGAGAGTTGCAATTTTCGGCATAGGTTTGCGAACTGTTCAATGCATAATTAAATCTTGGAAAGATGGCTTTGAACCATCCAGTTTGTGAAAATTGTTGTGCAGTCGAAAATCCAGCTTGAATGAACGTGACAGGCGATTGCTGAAGCGATTAGCGAAAGCAAATCGCAAGAAATGGACTGTACAACTCGCAGCACTCTTCAATAATGTAAACAAAACAATTTCCAGAGGCATAATGCTATGAAAACTTAAAAAAAGCAGGACTATGAAGCTGTGCTGCAATAAGGAAGCCCCCTGTGAGTGCCATTAATCGAAAGAAAAGACTAGAATTTGCAAAGTAGCACAATATTTGGATTGCTCAGCAATGGGGAAAGGTCATGTGGTCTGATGAGTCACGATTTACGCTTTTTTTTCAAAATGACGGACACATTAGGGTTCAAAGACAGCCACATGAAGCATTGGACCCTATATGTATTGTTCCCACTGTTCACTCGTCAGGAGGCTGTGTAATGATATGAGGTTGTATCTGTTCTTCTGGACTGGGCCCTGCATCATTGTGCATCAACAAATTGAAGTCTGCACAGTCCCTCAACATCTTAGTTGATCAGGTTGTGTCAACAATAGACTTTTTCTTCCCTGACGGCAGTGGTGTATTTGAAGACTAATGCCAAGGTACACCGAGCTGGAACAGTGAAATCTTGTGTCAGTGAGCACGATACATCGTTTACACACATGATTTGGCGACCGCAAAGTCCAGACCTCAATCCCATCAAGAATCTGTAGGACATAGTCGAAAACTCGGTTAAAGGGCTCTCTTCCTTCATCCATCGAGGTTTTGGGAGACTTCTTGTTGCAACTGTGGCTGAAATTACAAATGGACACTGTGGAAGCTCACTGCAACAATGCCACAACGAATGAAAGACCTTATTCGTGCTAAAGGTGGTCCAACAAAATATTAAGGAATGTGACCTTTTTTGGACACATAGTGTATCTAGTATACTGTCTTCATATATTAAAATTATTTTCATATTACTCTTAATTTGGTCTTAAGATAACTTATGTATCTGTAATATTGAACAAGCCACGAATTAGAATGTGACGAGGGATAAAGTGAAATGTTATTTCATCTTGCATGACTGTTGTGTTCAATAGAGAAAATGTTTCAATTCACTGATTCATTAATGCAAAAGCTTCAGAATAGAGGATTGGAGGTTTCCTACTTACCAATCTTAATAGAATATCTGCATGTGAGGCAACTTATGTTAAAGTTGTTTTAACAAAATTTAATTTTAATACTATTATTTGCATCTACCCTGGGAGAAATGAACTGCAAATAAAAGGGAATTGAAAGTTGCAAATTATGCAATCATCAGTTATATGCTTTCGTTAGTTTTCAAAAAGTTGCAGCATTTTTTGTTTATGCAAAAAGAAACATTTTAAATATGCCTGCATTCACTGATATGCGCAGTAATGTTATTAATATTATAGTGAAAAGTTACGAAAAAAATTTCGGATTTTTATCTTAACTCAAATACTGATGACTATTTTTTATTGTATTAAGTATTGAAAAATAAAAGGACCTGATAAACCCTCAACAAACATAATTGTAAACAATTGTCTCAAAATAAATTTTACTAATTAACATTCTTTGAAAAAGTTTTTAAATTACAATAGATTGATGTTGCGTTCTCATTTTGGGTTTTACTCTTCTATAATTGTAGGTTTTTGATATTTTGAATTCAATGCTCAACAAATATTGTAATTTTAGGTAAAGCCTTTGGAAATATTGGTGGTTACATTGCTAGTTCAGATGTCATTGTGGATATGGTACGCAGTTATGCAGCTGGTTTCATTTTCACAACTTCTTTGCCTCTTACTGTTTTAAAGGGAGCTCTTACTTCATTACAAGTGAGATATTTTTAAATGAATTCAAAAGTAGGTTTTTAGTTAAACAAATTTTGTATCAGGAACATTTTTTGTTTGTGTATATAAGACTACTCAAAGTGGGAATAACATAATACACAAATATGTAAAGCACCTGAAGCGTAAATCCACTTAAATTGCAAAATGAACAGTTTCTGCTGTCGGAAATCTTAGAATGAAATTGAAGTTCTTTTTATATATCTTTGTATTTTTCTGAGTTACTAATTGCTACAAGAACCCAACAACTTGATGTGCAATATGCGTATCTCTTATATTTATCTTTAAATAATAATCTTTTGAAAGCGAGTGACATGTACTATATTTAAATGCAACATTTTCTATGAATCACTTGCTTTCAGTTGTTTTTGATGCTGCTGCTTTCAATTTTTACGTTTTTAAAATCTAAAATAATGAGTCTGAATTAAATCCTACATTTGTATATGGGCGATTTTCAAATTTGAGGCATTTTTGAGTTTGAAATGTTTAAAAATAATAATAATTAACCATTGTTTGTGATTAGCATTAGTTTTTACATGTTGACATGGTCAGCATCAACTTTTTATTAAAATTTTGTCCTGTAGGGAACTTTATATGTAACTATGAAACCCAAAAGTAACAAGGTCTAAAAATTCGTTATTAAATTTGCTTCCATACGGGTAATTAGTCCCAAATATAAAAATTACGCATTAGGAAAATATTTCATCTTTTTTTTTATATTAAACAAACTATGTTGGGTCTTTTACTTTATTTTTTATTAGTTGGTATTTTCTCCTGAATCTATAAAAATTATTTCGTGTTGCATTCATTTAAATAATATCATAAATGGGTTTCATATCTGTTATTTACAACCTCTTTTGTAAACCTGGGTCAGCAAATTTTTTTGTAAGAAATATTTTATTACGAATTAACAGACATGACATAATTTGTGAGAGTAGATGTTGCATAAAAGAAATTCCAAATATTTTTGTATCAACACATACATATTATGCATGTATACTTTTTAAATAACTAGACTTACATAATTGGTCTATTATTTATTAATTTTTATATGACAAAATAAACGTAAAACATTTAAATTTACATTTGTTCGAAAACATTAATTCAATTGGAAATTTATAATAAATTCGATTATAAGAAACATCATCTTCATTGTCCCAAATTTTTTTTTGTTTCTAATTCATAATTTTGACTTTGCTGTCATCTTCAACATCCCCTTGGGCAATAGCAGCATATCTGTATTTAGTTTTTATTCGATAGCCTCCAGTGTATTCAACAAACAGGTATATCCCTTCATAGATATTCTCAGGCGAAAAGTTCTTAATGGTGCAGTTTTCTCTTTATGATGATGAAGTATCAATTTGGGTCTTAATTTTTTTCTTTCAATGCCATGACAAAAAAAACCTGACTTTGACGAAGAAGTTTCTATTTTTTAAAGTTTATCTTCTGGCAATAGACCTCTAATTGTATATTTTTCCCTTTCAAGGCATTTTTATATTTTTGGCAAAGTGAGTCAATAACTGTATTTTGGATTGCTAATTGCTGTATCAGAGGTAATTTTTCAGGTGTGAGTGGTTTGTGAAAGTAATTTGAAAGGTATTTCGTCTTACTTTTTATTTTGGACTCTGAGGTGAATCACTTGCCATTTTGTCTATTTTTCTTTTATGCTGTTTTCTCATTCTGTCAATTTTGCACTTCAATTTCTGAACTTCAACTTTCAACTTCTTGTTTTCCATTACTACTTTACTTCTGTTCCACCTAACTTTCTTACGACCTCTTTTTCTGGATCCAGTAACTTGAGACTCTGGAAGTGCACATGATTCAGGGATTGTTGATGGGATTTGTCATCTCTTATTTTTATTGGCTCTAGACTTCCTTTGATCCTTTTTCCATACGTCTCTGATGCCTTCTTTCCCTTGATGTCATATCCTTGATGCTCTTTCATGAAGCTTTACTCCTTTCATGATCCTTCCTCTTGTTTTCTGCCTCTTTAACTGGATCATTCTTCCTTCGCTCTCTGTAGCGTCTTTGTTTCTCAGCAGCTGATAATTTTGCCATCATTAATCTAATAATTGGTAATTTTAATTATGTTGTTTGTTTATGTGAAAATAAAGTTCGAAATTCCAGAAAGAAGCCTGTTCAATAAATTATTTAAACATATGTCTGGTCTGTTACTTTTAATGGGTAACAGACATGACAAATGACATTATTAATTTTTGCTACCATGTAAAAACATTTCAGGCTTAGCTCAACACAGCTCAAATGTACTTCCCACAAGACCTTTTGGTGTACCAAGCAGATAATATTCCTACATTCATTTAATTGAACAGAGCTAGTAACAGACCTGACAACATAAAAAAATGCTCGCCTTACGAAAATCCAAAACTGTTCATAATATCCTCATAGTTCAGCATATGATTTCAAAATGTCTTCTACTACTTACTGAATCCTGAATACAATATTTATTACATGTGCTGCTATTTACTGAGTAAATTTGACAACTATTTCTATTGGTAATAGACAAGACAGTAACAGAACTGACATTTCTCTTGGACAAAATAAAACTATTCATGTACACTAAAAAATTAACATCAATTTTAAAGATATTTATAGATTTATTATATTACATTATATATTTCCAAAAACGTAGGTTTTTGAAAGTATTTTTTTAAAATTTGAAATTGGTTAAATTTGACTTTGTTATTTTGGACAGCCCATTTTCAAGGTTAGCTATTTGTTAAAAATTTATGTAAAAAAAAATTTAAGAATATTCTAACATTAACATACATAAATAATTCTTAACAGTATGCATCTTTTGGAAAAACTAACACCTAATCCCTGAGGATATTTAATTTGTAAATAATTTTTGTGGGACATCAAAAATGCCTCAAATTTGCAAATGACCCATAATATAGTTCATAAAATTTGTTTTCATTTGTTGAGTCATGCCTTATGAAACAAGTATAATTTATAAACTAGTCACAAAATTACTACAAATAAAATGCAGTTTTATGAACTCAATTTTTAATTTGAAAGCATAAAGCATTCATTCATTACTAAGAAGGTAGTTGGATTGAATAATGTATTAAAATAAGCTTTTTGCAGTAGTATGAGTTATATTATCTTAACATAATTTCAAAAGAATGAACGTTTTCCAGCAGGTAAACAATCCACTCAACGTAACTGAATGGACTTCTTCCACTTGGATATATACCTACATTTCTCATTAATTGATGGGTAGAGCTTAAGTGTTTAAAAAGTTGCAGTCTCGCATTAAATTCTGTCTGATTTTGGCTTTACTTGTCTAAGAGTAACTCAAAATTCAATTTTTTTTTGTGTATTTGACAATTTAGTATTTTTCTTTATAAAATTAGGTACAAATCTACTAGCATCATTTTGAAAGCAATATATTTCAATCAGGTATAACCATGTGTCCAATCTTGAAAATATTTACGTAAATTATAAATTTGTTAAAATTTCAACTGCTCAAACCTTGATTCTTCTTTATTCCATATTGCTTAAAAATGATTGAACATCAGTGTTTTAGATATGTTTTGGAAGACCTGTTAAACCAACCAGAAAATGTACCTTATGCATTTGGTTTTGTAAAATGTTTCTCAAACTCTAAATGTATGATTCTATAAATGTTTAAACACATTTTTAATTGTTTTTGTCCTCTACAGATTCTAAGAAGCAATGAAGGAAGATTGCTAAGGGAGAAGCATCAACAAAATGTAAAATATCTCCGCAAATCTTTACAAGAAGCTGGTATTCCAGTTGTTCACTGTCCTAGCCACATTATACCTGTTCATGTATGATCAATTATTGTTACTTTGCTTTCTACCAATATTTATCTTTTCAGTGTTGTTGCTCACTTGCGGATTCCTAAACACGTTTACTTGAATTGAGGTTGCTTTGATGAATAAGGCACTACTGTATTATCTTAATCTCTTTGTTTACATTTATGTACTTAGTATTTTATAAAATGTAAAATGTAGAGGAATGCACTTAAATATCCTTTGTTTAATATAGGTTGGTGATCCATGGTTTACAACTAAAGTCAGCAATGATTTAATTCAAAGGCATGGGCACTACGTTCAGGCAATTAATCATCCAACTGTTCCAGTTGGTGAAGAAAAACTAAGAATAGCTCCAACACCTTTCCATTCCCACTCATTAATGGATGAATTTGTCAAGGACTTGGTGGACACATGGAAGCATGTTGGACTGCAGTTACGGCCCAATTTTTGTAGTCAGGTATGAACCTAGCTCTGTTTTTTAAATCTTGATGTTTTAACTGATACTATTTTTATTCTTCTGGTATTTAATGGCAGATTGTACTTTTTTTAATGTAAATTTTACGAGTTGTAATCTATACAATTTTGAAATGTTCACATGAAATTTTATAGAATCTTGTCATTGAGTTTTAATATTTTCATAAATATATATACCATTCAAGAAATATTAGATTTGATTAAACATTTTAATAACTGGGAAATAAATTAAGAGCCCTTGAAGTCCTCTGTTACCTTACTTTATCAGTAGTTGTGTTTAATTTTGTTTATTAACCAACTTTCTTTTTTCCAAAGACAAGGAATAAAAATATTATTTATTTATATGCCAATAAAAATTAATTTTCAAAATTGAATAATTATTTAAATATTCATGAAATTTTGTATTTTCTCAAACTTTGTCTGAGAATATCACCAAATTACACTAGCTCTTTACTTTTAACAAAGCATATTTTTATTTTTACTATTCCTGGGAAAAGTTGGGATATTTGAATCATCTACGCATTTGTGAAAACTAAAGTACGAATGTGAATTCATTGTGTGATGCTATACTTATTTAAATCAGAATAGAGTAATTTTGAACCTATATGAGGCATTAAAGATTTCACATAATAAAGTAATTCTATTTATTGTGATACGTTTTCATAGTTTAGAAAATTACTGTTTAAAAATATTTTTAAGTTTGACACTTTTTGATATTTAAGTTGTTCATACAAGAGAAAATTAATTTTTGAATGATCAATTCAAAAGCTAGTTTTATTGCTTAACTTCCAAATTATTGTTATCAACTATAGATTTTACTCTTTTTGACCTTTTTAGGTTATAAAAAATAAAGTATAAAAATTAATTATAATCGTACAAAACATTCGTGTTCCTGGTACATAAATTTGAATTGATATTATTTTGTATGTTTAAGCAAAACAGCATCAATTCAGTTTAATTTGCTGACCCAAAAATTATACATCACGAAATTCTGTTTGTTAATTTTTTCAAGAACCCTCGTTTTGATGTGAATTTTCAATTTTTAGATAAATTGGGTTTTATTGGTAGCAATTTGAAAGTCTAGAATAAAATCATACCTAATTTTTATTTTTGGTTTTAGTTATAATGTACTATGAGCATGGTAGTTCTTCATTATTTGAACACCCTTACCTGTAAATTTTTTTTGTCAAAATTTTTCCTACATTTTTCAAAAAACAATTTTTATCTTTGAATTCTTATCACTTCATATTTAGTTCCTAACAATTTTTGACCTTTCAAACTACTGGGATTTTTATTTTTCCATGTATGATTTAAAGTTTTCTGTCTTTGATCACATTTGCTGTGCTACAAGCAACATTAATCTTTTTGATGTGTTTTCTTAAAAAAATTGTCCTTGAAAGCTGTTATTTCGTCAGTTAATTTGGTTTTGTCTATTTAATATCTTTATGTTTTGAATATTCAAAATTTTCTGTATTGTTAGCTGTTTCCATTACTAACAGTCACATTTAAATTTATTGAGCCATGTTGTACTTGCTAGAAACAAAATGTCGAAGACTTACATACCCTAGCTTTAATTAATTAATTTTCTAGGAATACGAAGATTTTTCATAAATCCCATGAATCTCTATTTTATATTCATACATGTTTGTCATTTTCCTTTGGTTGCTGATTTTGCAAGTTAGTCTCTATTACTGTCAACAAACTGTTTTGAGGAATGCTGAACTTTAAATTTAAAGTAACATGTTTTTTTAACTCTCAAGACTTGTAATTTCTGTTTTTCTGACTAAATGTTTTCTTTCAGAAATCTTAATAGCTGTTAATGCACTTAAGAATGAACTACTTTACACCCTTTTTTGCTGAGTTAATGTGAAAGTTTCACAATTGGTCACAATAACCTGTCTTTAACCTCAAGAGAAATCGATATGTCATTAGTACTTTTGAACATATTTTTAAGTGTTCGTCTTAATGCTCTATTTAGAAACTTACAATACATGGGTCATATCATGTTAAGAAATTTTTTTTTCTCTCCAAGTTGAGCTTCCATTGAAGATTTGCATGCATATCATTTTAGTGTTGAGGATTTCCCCTTGTACCATTGATTCTTAAACTTTCCAGTCCAAGGACCTCCTTGGAAATTAAGAATTTGTATGATCATCTTGAAATTATAAAATTAAATGGGGCACATGAGACACCTGCATAAGACAATTGTTATTCTTATTTTACCCCTTGATATTGTGAAAAAAAATATGTTGATCTCTGCAAAATCGATTACTAAACAGTAAAACTTCACATGAAGGATTAGTAATGACGATTGAAGTTCTAAAACAGAAATACAAATAAAATAAAACAATTTAATACTATACAGACTCGTTTATTAATTAAAATGTATTAAAATAAAAAATATTTTACAGCTTGCAAAATTGTTTAAACACCAAAATATATAACCTTTAATGGTATTGTGGGCAATGAAGCTGGTCTTTAGCAGTTAGCTCAGAAGTGCTTGGTTTAATGTCTGATAATTTCAATGTTAATCAATAAATACTAGAATCTTACAAAAAAATTTTTAATCTAAAACTATTATTATATGTTTAATGAAATAATCGAGGATCGCGCTTTGGGAACCTTTGTCCTATAACATTACATTAAATTTGATAAATCACATTATGATGAGCAAATGAGTTTGAACCAAAAGATAGCCAGTTGTAATGTACCTTAGGATCACTTAGAGCCACCTGTATTTAATGTCTGTTAAAATGTTAAAATTTCTGTGCTTTTGACACTTATGTTTAAATTTAATATTGGAAATAAAAATTCATACATTGAAAGAAGTTTTAAAGATACGAGGGAAAATCTAAAAGAACATTTTTTAACTGCACAGATGTTTGATGTCAGATTAACTAGAAAAATGTCTAATTAAATTAATACTATTGTTTAATCACTGCTGAAAAGTTGTTATTTTTATGACTGAAGAAATTTGATTAATTAATTTTAGGAGTGTGACTTCTGCAAGAAACCTTTACTCTTTGAACATCTAGAATCAAGGATCCTTCCCCCTTGTGGAGGTGTTAGGTCTTGCCCTCAAATTGCTGTTCGCTGAAAATTGACTTAAAAAGCAATAATCTATATTGTTTGTAAATTATATGCAAATGAATTGTCAAAATAAAGATTTTATTTTATTTTCAGTGTAATGTTTTCGTGTATTTTTGCACAACCACCCTACAATAAAATGTGTCATAATCCAGTTTCATGTAAGACAGTAGAATGGAAGACTGCAAAACAGTGGCTTTTGTATGATCATATATAATTTTTTTATTGACATTCAAATTGATCTAATGTTTTATTTATTTATGCAATTTTTTTTGTTAAAATAGGGAAAATGAATTAATATTTTGTGATAGTGTACATCTAAAGAATCGTAAGATAGTGTACATCTAGTAGAGAACATCTAAAATTCTGCAATACTGAAAGTTGCTATTTTTAGGCAGAATACTTTTAAATAGAATACTTATGCTTATTCCAATCATATTTTGCCGGTTTTGTTAACTTTGAATTTTATTTAAAGTCATAAATCATAAAAGGACATAGTGAAGTTGTAATTTTTAAATGCATCTACATTTAGTATTGAATTTCACATTTGGGTAACTTGATTTTTCAGCCTCATATTCCAACTTGAACCATATTCAGTTGTGATTCATCTTGCATTGCAACAGGAAATTACTAAACCTGATTTGTGAGAATTCACTAGAACTGTAGGCACTTTAGTGAAAATAGGCTAAACTATGCTCCCTCTCTCTTTACGTATACATATATGGTAGAGCATATATTTGCAAGTCAAACTTTTGTGTATTTTGTTGGTTCTCAAATCTAATTACAAATAAATGGATTTGACATAATTGTTTTAGGATTTTTACATTAAAAATGGAGTTTTTCATCCAACCCAGTGAGAAATTTCAGATGCCATGCTGTTTACTTCAAATTAACTTGGTAAATCAATTTTAAAATAATAAAGATGTAAAATTTACTTTCAACTAAACTTATCATCAATTTATATAACATCTGTTTTATTTCCTAATTGCAAAAAAAAATTATCTCGTTCTTTAATATTTAACTTACTAATTATACGATGACCCATTTTAGTTTGGCTTAAATGGACCATTGTTAATGGTGTGATATTCTGCTCCTCTACCCAAACAACTAAATATATCTGTTATTTGTTATAGTAATTTATTTTAACGTTTTTTCTATAAGCGTTTCAAATGTTCTCTTTTGCAAAAAAGAACCACTCTGGGGTTCCTACAACTAATTAATGAATTTTTGGAGGAAAAGAAAAAAGTATAAAAGAAATTGAATAAAATAAATAATTTAATAAGTCCCAAATATACTATCCTACTCTTGTCTGGCCTCTCGGTCATCATCGACGGACATTCCAATAAAGATATGAAGTGATAAAATCTTAAAAACACAATATTTACAACTGTACTGTCAAGAATTTTATGGTATAGTCAGGTGATCCCAGCCAATTCATCCAGTTTGCAAAATGGGTCGACAGCTGATTTTGCGACTCCCTTTAGGCATTATCTGATCACGCGTAAACCTTAATAAGCCTTTCATTCACAAATCCTTACAATTTTTCAAAAACAAAATCGTCCCTTATAGTGTTTTTTTTTAACATTTTATGTAACTTGAGTGCACAATATGCTGATTCACTAGTGCCTTTTATCAGAATTGGGAGAAAAAAAGAACATATGAAGGTAGACGAATGAAGAGTATGAAAACTAATAAAGAAATGTGTGACTGGACTTCTTAAAAATTAGAAGCGTACCCAGAGGCGAAGACAAACTTTGGAACCTGGGGTAAATGTGGCTGATGCTGCACTGTATACACCAAATTTACGTATTGGAAATTAAGTATTTTGAAGTAATTGAATATATACACTCATTACCAAAAATTAAGCATGAAAGGTAAAATCCTAAAAAAAACAGACAAGTACAGCTGTGATTGACACGAAATGCGGCAGGAAAGTAGCAAATAGGTTCATGCACGAAACAAAACAAAGAATTAAATACAGGGGGATTTTTTTAAATGACACTATTCAGAGTCACCTGTAGCTCGATCTAACAACCGAAATGGCACCTAACTCGGTGTGGAGACTAATGATGATATGGGAAGTAGGATTCCGTGAAAAAAATATTAGTTCCAAAAATAGCCTATAGGGGTATTTATGGCGCGGTACAGTGTAAAAAGTGTTACAAAAAAGAAAAAATATTTACACATACAAAATTACAGGGAAATGTTGAGCTTTATTCACTACATTCACTTCCCCGGCGAGGAATTCGACCACATTCAATAAATAAATATATATTTTTTTCCAATGGCAAGGCTGGATACAGATTGCAAAGACATACAATGCAGTACAGAATTGACCGAAGTCATTGTAGCCTTATACAAGGCCAGAAGTGATGGTCACTTGTGAAGGGGCACCCAGTGGGTGGATCATCATTGTCCCTAACAAAGGAAAGCACAATTTACATCCATGCCCTGACCCGGATTCGAACCAGGAACCTTCTGATCCAGAGGCCAACACCTTGACCACTAGACCGGTTGGTCGGCAACCACATTCAATATGACCGCCGTTCTCAGAGACTACGCCGTGCATTCTCTGCACAACATTCTCTACGGCCGTACGCAACATGTAACAAGGAATATTCCGCATTGCCTGATTTGTTGTCCTTTAAGGTACTCAAGTTTGTGAGTCCAACATAAACTTTTGATTTCAAATAACCCCAGAGCCAAAAGTCACATGGAGTTGTGTCAGGGGAACGAGGCGGAAATGCAACTGTAAAACTGCGACTGCTGACTCTTTCATCAGTGAAGTGATGGCGCAACAGCTGCTGTATCTTAACAGCAGTGTGTGGTGGAGCACCATCCTGCATAAAGATTGTCTGATTGAGACATTTTCTTTGCTGAAGTTGTGGAATGACAAAATTAGTCAACATGCCGTGATATCTTTGTGCATTAAGCGAATTTCATAGAGGGCAGATAGTAATGATCCGAAGACTCGGAATGAGTATCACCGAAACTGCAAGACTGGTAGGTTGTTCACGATCTGCCGTTGTTATTATTCATGCAAAGTGGATAAATGACGGTAACAACAGCAGCAGACGCCAAGGTGTTGGTCGTCCACGCGTTATCAAAGAAAAAGGACGTCGGAGACTTTCCAGCTTGGTAAAGCAAAATCGGCGCGAGTAAGTGGCTCAGCTGACAGCCCAATACAATGCAGGTCCAAGCGCAAGTGTTTTGGAACTCACAGTTCAGCGGACACTGTTGGATATGGGACTGTGCAGCAGACGTCTCACTCGTGTGCCTCTGTTGACCAAGCGTCATCGGTCAACTACGCCTACAGTGTGCCTGGGAACATCAAGACTGGGTCATGGATGAGTGGAAGAGAGTTGCTTGGTCAGATGAATCCCGATATCTCATTGATCACGTCGATGGTCGTGTCAGGGTACGCCGTCTGCCAGGCGAACAGTTGCTCCCCTCTTGTACAGCAGGTCATACACAGGCTGGCGATGACGGTATTATGCTTTGGGGGACGTTCTCATGGGCGACTATGGGACCCGTAGTTGTGATAGAACAGACCATGAACGCTGCGAACTATCTGAACATTATTGTGGATCAGTTGCACCTTTACATGGCGTCTGTCTTCCCAACTAGAAATGAAATCTTCCAGCAGGACAACGCCCCATGTTACAAGGCTCGGATTGTGTTGGAGTGGTTCGAGGAGCATACTGACGAATTCCACTTAATGTACTGGCCACCTAACTCGCCGGATCTTAATGCGATAGAGCACATTTGGGGTGTGATGGAGCGGCAGCTCAGAGCTCAAACACCACCTTGTCCGAATATCTCGACTTTGTGTGATCGCTGCTTACACATTTTTTACAACCTGTCTCCAGTCATGTACCAAGAACTTGTGGCATCTATGCCCAGGCGAGTTGCAGCTGTTTTGCAGGCCGAAGGAGACGTAACGCATGATTGAGTATGTGGTCACAATATTTTGGCTCTTCAGTGTAAATTTCATATTTGTTCGACTTTGAAGAAGAAATTAGAGAAGTAAGTGGTAAGAACATAGACATACTTAATACAACTTCCGTATTTACAATTCACACAAATACTTCAATTGTACTTAATAGGAAAACATAAGTGTAGGTGAAAATATAAATGAGACAAATAAAATTACCTTCAACATGCTCTTGGAGGTATGTGCGTGTTTAGTACGTCGGTTTAGCCTGCTGCTCACTGCACCATTGTTCGAATCGTGGAATTAGTTACAGCTACTCGCGATATGCTAGTGATACAGCTTCTCGCATTTCTTATACGACATTAATTTTCGAACGATATTTGCTCCTTAAAACAGCAACTGCTACATGAACGCTTCGCGGCACCCCTAATCTGTCTACGTTTCACCCCAGGGTGCCGCGGCACACACTTTGGGAACCCCTGCCTTATACGTTTGATTTTCTTTTAATAAATAATTTCTCAATTAAATATTCGCAAACCAACACCACTGGCAATGTGACCCCCACGAAAAGAACTGTCACGGGCAACTCCGTTATGGCTGTGATCCAATAGGCTACGAATTCGCAAACCAAATTCACGGGCAACGCCTTTTATGTCTGTTGTCCGATAGACTACGAATTCCCATTTGGTTTGCGAGGCTAACCAACTCCACGGGCAACGCCGTTATGGCTGTTATCCAATAGGCTACGAATTCCCATTTGGTTTGCGAAGCAAACCAATAACCCCACAAAAGCAACTGGCAAGGGCAACGCCGGGCTAGCCACGCAGTGGCTAGTCATGTAATAATATTGTAAAGAATGACACCGTGTTGTCTTACCCATTTTTTTAAATTAAAACATCTTACCATTTTTTCTGATATTTTACTGATATTTCCCAACATTGCGAAAACAATATCCATAATACGATGTTGAGTTGATATTGGCCGATATTTATTTTTGAACTGAAGCTATGTTTGGTCACGTGCAGTCACGTGTTCGTTGGTTGGGTTGCCGACCGTCATTATATTATGAGAAAGTGACATCTCTCGCACACGCGTGCTACTCTGCATATGATAAGTTTTTTCTTTTTCCTATTTGTTCCTTCGGAAAAGAAAAATGGCAGGTAAGAAAAGACGGGTGAGATGTAGCAGCCGAGACCGCGGTGATTTTTCGCCGAATCTAGCAGTGAACCAGAGCAGCCATTCCTAAAAAGTGCAAGTTCTATAGGGTAGCTATCATGGATATAAACGTAAATTATTTAGTAATGTTAATAATATTAGACAAGAATAATTAAGCATATTCTTTTGTTGCATTGATGAAGTTTTAGCCCGTGTTTGTAGTTTGTTACATTGTCAGTATACTGACAACAGGAAAATATTAGAACACTACACAGCATTCTGTAACACTACAGCATTCACACTAATGTTCTATTTTTTAATGTAAATATTTACCGTTTACACTGTTTTCAAATTCTCAAGTCCCATTCGATTGTGTGCAAAGCTATTTTCATCGTGTTTTTAATATTATAGATAATTTTATTTAAAAAAGTAATATACACAGTCCAGTCACATTAATGTGACCACCTGTCAAAAGCCAGAATAACCACCTTTGGCAGAGCGGACAGCTGCGAGACGTGCAGGAAGAGAGTCAATTAGGTTTCTGAAGGTGTTCACTGAGATGTTGAGCCATGCCGACTCCAGTGCCGTAGACAGCTGCGCTAGATTACGCGGTTGAGGATCCATGGGTTGAGGATGCAGGATGTTTGCTTTCAGACGTTTCACGCCGTATACGCCAACGTCCATCTGTCCGATGGAGCATAAAACGTGATTCATCGGGAAAAGCCACCTGTCGCCACTCTGTGGACGTCCAGTTGCGGTACTGGCGTGCAAATTCCAGCCTTCGTCGCCGATGAACAGCAGTCAGCATAGGTGCATTAACCAGGCGTCTGCTGCGGAGGCCCATGCGCAGCAACGTTCACTGAACCGTTGTTCAAAAGGTGAAGTATTGTGAATATTATTCATGCTAAAAAATTAGTTTGCACCAAATTTTTCTTCTAAAAATTAATAAATCATAAATTTGAGTGTACCAAATGCTTTTTGTCCTAACTTTTTATTATAAAAGATTTATAACTTTACAAAAAATTGGCAGCTTATATTCAGTGTGTGTGTGTGTGTGTGTGTGTGTGTGTGTGTGTGTGTGATATCACAAAACTATACCTAATCTTACTAGCTATTTCTTTCTTTTTAAAGAGGCTTAGTTATGACGACCAAGAAGTTTTTTTTTCTTGTCAAATCTTACTAAATTTGTTTTAATCTTAAAGTAATACTTTTCACACTATCTTGTATTAAATTCCTTTTAATATATACACTGAAGAGAGCCAAAACATTATGACCACAGCTCTGAGCTGCCGCTCCATGACACCCCAAATGTGCTCTATCGCATTAAGATCCGGCGAGTTAGGTAGCCAGGACATTAAGTGGAATTCATCAGTATGCTCCAACCCTCTAACGCCCAAGACGGCCGAAACGGCTTCACATGCAAAAGCCCAGCACCCGCCCGAACCGGCTTAAGTCATTAAAGCTACTGGCTATCCCCCTAACCCAGAGAAGGGCAATCCGTCATTCCCTCACTACAATGCTCCCTCCTTTCGCCTGAAGCAGTAGGGTAGTTTCCCTTAATGACAAACAACAAGTTAGGGATCGGCTTTTAACTGCGCCCTTTCACATACTTCTTCCAAGCTTGGTTTCGGACCGGACAGTTTTGTGTGGCTATTGAATAGAGAATTTGGTTTCTTCACAATCGAACAGGCTCGTTATAGGAAAACATTGTCGAAAGAAGAAATAGAAAGAATTCTTTTAAATGATACGGATGAGTGGGATTTAAATTCAAGCGACGAAGACGATCTAACAAAATATGATTTGGAGAATTCAATCCAAGAGGATAGTGTCTCCGATAGTGACAGTGACGTAGATGAAGTCCCGGAAATTGAAAGAAACGATGATATTTTTTGAATGGGAATCGAACAATATACGGAACGATGATATATCCATTCCAAACTTTAATTCGCATGCTAGTCCTGTTCATGACTTGCCGCCTGGGTCTTCACCATTAAACTATTTGAAACTCTTCCTGACGGATGCGAGAAATCACATATTTTCACGGTAATTAATATCACAGAGTTATTTTCAAACCTACAATTTGGAAATGTAATTTTCTTGTATAGCATGTTAATAATTTTACTTAAAAAATGAAGCATTTTTGGAACATAATTATGTCAATGCTATTCTTTTAGCATAGGTTTCTCGGTCAAATTAATAATTCCTCTTTATGAACTGAGAATATCTTATAAAATGAGTATATTTATGTGAAACAAAAAATAATCATTTTTCGCCCCTTATGAAAAGTTCTTACTACGAATTCCAATTTGGTTTGCTTCGCAAACCAACACTACGGCCACTGCATGGCAAGCACATGACAGTTCTTTTAGTGGGGTTTGTTCATCACGAGGTTGCCCGTGAGTTCTTTTCGTGGTGACGCATATCTCTTGCAAAAATGTTAAGATTTAATTGAAAAAATATTTATTAAAAAAAATCAACAACAATAATTCAAAACAATAATTCAATTCTAAACAACAATAATTCAATTCTAAACAACAATAATTCAATTCTATTAAATTAATTTGAAAATGTTCTAGATTAAATTTTAAAATTCGGGCTTCGTACAAAAATCGCAAAACATTCGGGCTTCCCTGTGTGCCAAATTTCATTCTAATAACTGCCATAGATTCATCAGGACAGTCCACGCACGCAGACAAACGCTTACTTTTATAATCGTAGAGATGAGTACTTTCAAATAAAATTTTACACACAAATATATAATAATTAATATGACTACACTGGATAGGAGAATTTTTAATAAAATTAATTTGATTTTTATACGAATAGCAAAATTATAACTATAACGCTAAATGTTCTACCGCAAAACATTTTTAATATACATAGGACTTAACAGACTTGAAAACGCTTTTTAATCGCATGCTTGCTTATGTATTAGACAGTCGGAGATACAAGAGAATTTTAAGATATACGTTACGATGAAGTAGCAGTCAAGTATTAGAAAATATATTAATTAATTTTTGTTCTTTAAAAATGTGTTAGTCTAATCAAAGATTGAGGAATATATTATTTAGGAAAACCATATTTAAGTATAAAGAATTAACAAGTGATAAGATATAAATTGTAGTCAATTATTTTTTGCTATATTTTCTTCACAACTAATAAAATGCGTGATAGATACATATAAGTAACTTATGTCCAATACCCAATGCGACTTACAAGTTGAAACAAGCACTTCATATACACCCCCTTACAAAGCACGGGACGTCCCGTGCATTAAGAAAGTACCTAGATGACCATAGATGATGTGTAAAGGGGGAAGAAATTATACGATTTTCCTAATGGTTTCTCGGCCGTTCTGGGTTTTTGAAGACATCGTCTTGAGACCCGTGTGGCCGCTAGAGGGTTAAACCACTCCAATACAATCCGAGCCTGGTGACATGGGGCGTTGTTCTAATGGAAGACTCCATTTCCAGTTGGAAAGACAGACGCCATGTAAGGGTGTAACTTATCCGCAACGATGTTCAGATAGTTCGCAGCGTTCATGGTCTATTCTACCACAACTAAGGGTCCCAGAGTCACACATGAGAACGTCCCCCAAAGCATAATACCGTCATCGCCAGCCTGTGTATGACCTGCTGTACAAGAGGGGAGCAACTGTTCGCCTGGCAGACGGCGTACCCTGACACGACCATCGACGTGATCAATGAAAAATCGGGATTCATCTGACCAAGTAATTCTCTTCCACTCATCCATGACCCAGTCTTGATGTTCCCAGGCACACTGTAGGCGTAGTTGACCGATGACGCTTGGTCAACAGAGGCACACGAGTGAGACGTCTGCTGCACAGTCCAACAGTGTCAGCTGAACTGTGTGTTCCGAAACACTTGCGCTTGGACCTGCATTGTATTGGGCTGTCAGCTGAGCCACTGTCTCGTGCCGATTTTGCTTTACAAAGGGGGACAGTCTCCTTCGTCCTTTTTCTTTGATGACGCGTGGATGACGAACACCTTAGCGTCTACTGCTGGTGTCACCGTCATTTATCCACTTTGTATGAATACTAACAACGGCAGATCGTGAACAACCTACCAGTCGTGCAGTTTAGGTAATGCTCGTTCTGAGTCTTCGTGCCATTAGATCTGCCCTCTATCAAATTCGCTTAGATCTGCAACCTTTCTCATCACTCGCAAAAGTAAGTGCAAAAATGATTACTTACCTTCTACAGCAGCAGTTAAATACCATTATCACTCAATCACGTGCCATCCACGTCATTCAGACGAGTTCATTGAAAAATGTGGGGATGGTCATAATGTTTTGGTTTGTCAGTGTATATATTATATGTATAATAATATACCATAGATAGATCTTATATGACGAGGGTGCCGTGAGAAAATTATAATTCTCTCAAGGGTGTCACGACTTGGATAAGTTTGGGAACCCCTGGTAAAAGGTATCGATCTGGTGTAAAATTTTCCGCAGATTTCAAATCCGTTAAAATTTATACTCTATCTTTAACGATCGCTGAGATAAAAAAAAAAGCACTGAAGAACGCCAGTGATAACTTTCATATGTTTCACTCGAATCCGTCTTTCAGGAAATGAAAATGAATGAATCGCTAATGAAACGAAGGTCATTCGAATATGTTCCCTTCCATCCGGAAGGTGAAAAAAACTTGGCAAAGTTCCAAAGGCTGACGTCAATAGTGACGTGAGGGAGAAAGTCTAAATTTTTTTATGCTTCTTCATTTCCGTAAAGAAGAAAGAACGGTGAAAAAACTATTAAATTAATTTTAAAATGTTCTAGATTGAATGTTAAAATTCGCCGTCACAAAAATTTGCAAAATATTCGGACTATTGGTGTGCCAAATCCCATTACTGTAAGTGCTTAGATTCGTCAGGACTTTTCGGGCAAGAAACAAACAAACACTTCCTATTATAATAGTAGAGATTATAATATTATAAAAAACGTTATTTACTGTCTTCCTTATTATATAAAACTAAACGACATCTACCAATATCGACAGATATTGTAATTCCGATATTCGACATTCACAGACATTAAAAATATTAATAGAATGTTGGCCGATGTTGTTGTGCTACATGGATCTTTTAGCGACTTACGGCAAAGTAAGTGTGTGAACGCTCATTTCAATAAATTGATGCTAAATCAATGGATGGGCGTCTTCTCCCTTTCTGTGGAGCAATAATATTTGTTTTGTTCCACCCATCAGACAAAAGTAGTCCAAGATTCACGTTTTTACTAGTTTTGGGAGCCACGGTAGCTCAGTCAGTAGAGCGTCGGGCTCGCATCAGAAGGGTTGTGGGTTCTGTCCTCGGCGGAACATGCAATTCTGATGATTGCGAGATCGGCGCTTCGACCTGGCTAAAGACCGTGGTGTTCACTAATGGTGACTGGGGCACGTTAAATAGGTCGTGGTCACAAAGTCCCCCATGTTCCCATACCAAATCAATACCTCTGGGGGTACCTGATCAGGGGGTTATCGGTCTCTGATTGGGATCTAAATTACGATATGCGTGAGTGAATG
Source organism: Metellina segmentata (assembly GCA_947359465.1). Taxonomy (NCBI): domain Eukaryota; kingdom Metazoa; phylum Arthropoda; class Arachnida; order Araneae; family Tetragnathidae; genus Metellina; species Metellina segmentata. The sequence goes on along the minus strand of OX375872.1, from coordinate 139,160,065 downwards.
GATGTATGAAAGGGACCTTCCTGTAAAACGGATGTGTCATGTATGCCGAGCTAAGTCGGACTTCCTCCCAATGAGGCTCAATAACATGGAAGGCGCACCCCCCTCGCCTCTTGTCGTCTTTGACGGGCCTGGCACTCCTCCGGTCTGCCAGTGTAGGCATAAGAAACAACAACAACAACAACACTAGTTTTGGTCGCACGATCCTGGGCACACAGAAAGGTTGCCATTGCTCCCTCTACTTTTGTAATTCCTGTGTTTACTGGAGGGACAAGTGTAGACTTCGATCTCTCGATCTAAACGGAGGTGTTTTTGGCACGAGGTTGTCAACTGTTTCGAGGATATTCCCGTAATATATTGACCTTTTTTACAACGTCCAAAGACGAACTCAGAGCTCTGAAATCAAGACCCTGATTTAAAATTCAAATGCAAATAGTGTGGATTCCTATGTCTAATGAATAGTCATTGTTAGCGGCTAATGTATCTCTGTGACAATTGTTGGCGCTCTTTAATTGGAATAACTTTTCAAGTACTTGGCAAGCTCCAAGAATTTTACCAATTTCTCATTTAGTGCCCCTGATCTCTTGACACGATAAGTCGATATCGCCAGTGTTCCGTTCCAGGAACCATTCTTTCTGTAGTTAGGATAGTACAACTCCTAGTGTACTTTAGGATAGTGCAACTCTTAGTCTCTACTTAGGATAGTACTACTCTTTCTTTACTTTAGGATAGTAGAACTCTCAGTGTACTTAGGATATACAGCGCAGCTCTGTGTACTTTAGTATAATACAGCTCTTATTGTACGTACGAAAGAACATCTCTTCATGTACCTAGGGTAGAACAAATTTGAATAAATGTAAATAAATTGAATTACAGTCCACTAAAGTTTATTTTTGTGTGAGCTCAAACAGACATTGTAATTGTATTTTTACAGTCCTTAGCAAATCACTCAGATCAGTAGGCATGTTACAGTGAATGAATGGGAAGGAACTGTGCTAAAGGAGATAAATATTTTATCTATTACCCAAAACATTGGCAACCAAGGACACATTTAGAGGAAGAACCGATTGAGCTCGAGCCATCCACAAAATGTTTTAAAATGCACGTAGATGCATAGGCGTAACTAGTGTTGTTGAATGGGGGAGAGGAGTCCTCCCGAAAAGTACTTAGAGGAGGACATTTAGAGGAAGGACCGATTGAGCTCGAGCCATCCACAAAATGTTTTAAATCTTAAAAAGCTTTCAAAAATACACGCTAAAGCTAATTCAATCAACGTGAATCGGACATGTAAAATGCATGTAGATGCATAGGCGTAACTAGTGTTGTTGAATGGGGGAGAGGAGTCCTCCCGAAAAGTAGGGACTGTACCACAGTAAAAAGGGGAAAATTAAATGTATCATATTAATATATATTAATTATTAATAATTAATTATATTAACGCACTTACTATTTATTAATAAATAAAAAAGTATGTAAAAAGGGGAAAATTAAATGTATCATATTAATATATATTAATTATTAATAATTAATTATATTAACGCACTTACTATTTATTAATAAATAATAATTAATTGTGTTAATATGGTTTATATTAATAACAATTAATTAATTAACACTTGATTTAAAAAAAATCGTAACTTTTAAAGTTATACAATATTGGGTTGAGTAAAAAGTTTTCCGCCAACGGGAAATACCTCAGCGCCAACAGCTGTCATTTCTGTGGATGTTAGCCTTTTCACAAACGGGTTTTTGCATTTGAAAGCTGAAAATTGGAACTACACGACTGTTTGTTAAAAATTTATTATCTTGTGCGTCAAAAAAGTGTGTAAAATGGAGCTATCACGGCAACATATCAGAACGATTATGTACTAGGGATGTCAACTCTCAGAAAATAAACCGGTTATCAGTAAACCGGTTTTTTTTCTTGTCTGGTTTCACCGAGTAAAAAAAAAAAACGTTTTTTAAAATAACCGATTTTTAAAAACTTTTTGGTGGTCTATTTAAGTGTACATGAAAAATGCAAAATGTCTTAAAATTTTTTTCGGAAAAAAGTTTGAAGTTTTGTGGGGGCACTCAACCCATTTACTTAAAGGTTCAAAGGAAAAAAATATTTAAACTTTCCTTTTCATCTTGAAAATTTGGATGTTTGTACTTGAGATGTTGTCGTAAATTCGAGATTCCTCCTCCACTTTTAATTGGCTCCAGGCAAAAATTACACTGAGCTTCGTTTTTATTTAATTTAGCAAAATATTTCCAAACATTCGACGAAGGCATAGCGGTTAGACCAGGGATGGGCCAACTCCGGCCCCCCAGAAGGTTTTATCCGGCCCGCGGATAGAATTTCGAGATTTTCTTCAGTCCGTGCAATCTGAATACTCTGATGTACTGTATTACACGAAAGTAAGGTGGCTTAGTGCAGGATGTGTTTTCGAGCGAGTTTGGCAACTGAAAGAAGACATTGTGTCGTTCTTCGATGAGAAACAGTGTTCTGCGGAGTGCGAAATGTTAGAAGATACAGAATGGCTTTCGGACTTTGCATTTTTCACAGATCTTCTTTGTTATATGAGCAACTTGAATGTCAAGATGCGAGGGGAAAATCAATTTATCGACGATATCTGGGCCCATCTCAAAGCTTTTAAACTAAAACTTAATCTGTTGGTTGGGCAGCTAGCTAAGAACGACCTGTCTCATTTCTCGAGGTTAAATTCAATACCCTCAGTAAATGAAGAGAAACTTGAGAATTATGAAGATGGCTTGAAAAAACTGCATTTTGAGTTCGAACGCAGTTTTCAAGATTTCAGTGCCATTCAAACAGAATTGGATATTTTTACCATACCTTTCAACGTAAATTGTGGAGCAGTGAGGTCAGATTTGCAGCTTGAATTAATTGAGTTGCAATCTAACTATCATCTCAAGCAGTTGTTTCTAAATATGCCAAAGTTAGAGTTTTACAAATCATTATTGAAAGTAAATTTCCCCAATTTAATATCTCACGCCCAGAAAATCAGTGCTATGTTTGCTTCATCTTAAATATTTGAACAAGTGTTTTCAACTATGAACCTTAGAAAGAATTATTTCAGAAGTAGACTAACAGATGAGCATTTAGCCTCGTTCCTTAGAATCAGTACATCTCACTTCGAACCTCAATATAAGGAACTTTTAAAAATGAAATCGCAATTTCATTCATCTCATTAACATATTTAAATTGTAATACTTGTATATTGTTTTTAAAATTTTAGAAAAATTTATCTTGGCCCGCCAAACTTTTTTTTTTTTTTCGATTTTTGGCCCGCGACAGAAAAAGTTTGCCCATCCCTGGGTTAGACGGTGGAATGAAAATTGTGAACCTCAGTGTCCGTTACTAAGAAGTACTTAAGCAGAACACTATCAGAGGAAGGGAATTAAAAAAATGATGAACTGCATAGACTGTAGCCACCTAGTCGCATGTATTCTAATGAATTATTGTGATTGCTATCTCGAATACATTTTTAGATCTTATTCGCTTACTTTATTGCTTGTTTTTCATTTTGTTGATGGATACTTGTCATTTCACGATCTGTTAATTCTTCAACGGTGGAATCTACTGCTAACCAATCAGAGCGCGGCAACTGGTGGAGTGCCAGCGCTGGGATTTAAGCCCACTTGTTGGCTCCTTTTTGCTCCTGCGGTCGGATATTCGAATTTTGTTGTAGGGTTTAGTCTTTGATTCAGTGTTCCACGTGTTTATATAGTATTATAAATACAGGGTGGTCCCGAATTCATGGTACAAACTTTAATGGTAGGTACAGGACATTGTAACAATGATTTATTGTATAGGAATGTATAGTCGCAAGTGACGCGGTGAGGCGAAAACAGGGGAAATAACGGCCGAAAGGAAAAACAAAGATTTTATTGAAAGCGTTGTTGACAAGTGTCATGTTTACAGTAATTGTTCAAAATTGCGTCCACCAGTATCGATACATGCTTGACAGCGTCGGTGGAGCGATTGGCGTACACGTTCAAAGATGCCTGGTATTTCACGCACACCTGCAGCAGCTACAGATAAGCGAGCGACGAGATCCTCATCTGAGTCAACTGGAGTCTCATAAACAAGATGCTTTAGATGTCCCCATAAAAAGTAATCGAGGCTCGATAAATCGGGAGATCGGGGTGGCCAAGGGACTGGTCTACCACGCCCAATCCATCGAGTACCAAACGTGGCATTCAGGTAATTCCGTACATCAATGCTGAAGTGTGCTGGCGCCCCATCGTGCTGAAACCACATGCGGTTACGAATGGCGATCGGAACATCATGCAGCAGTTGTGGTAACACTTCTTTCAGAAAAATAAGATAGCTTCCGCCAGTGAGCCGCGTGGGTAGTAAGTATGGGCCAATCAAAAAGTCGTTCACAATACCAGCCCACACATTAATACTGAAACGTTGTTGAAACGCATGTCGACGCGTTGCATGTGGATTATCGGTTGCCCACACATGAGAATTGTGCGCATTAAAGACACCCTCGCGTGAAAATGTCGCTTCATCTGTAAATAGCACATAATCTACGAAATCCGGCTGCAACGCACATTGCTGCATCACCCACAGGCAGAAGTTCACGCGGCGAGGATAATCTGCCGGATTCAATGCTTGTACTTTCTGAAAATGGAAGGGGTGTAAGCGATTTTCGTTTAACACTCTGCATACAGTCTGATGACTCACACCTACGTCACGCGCAACAGTTCTTGTGCTTGACTCGGGTCTATCAGCCACAATGTTCAAGATGCTTTCTTCCAGCCTTGGAGTGCGTACAGCTCTTACTCGACCAGCGCCATGTCTGTTGACGTCGAACGCACCTGTTTCACAAAGTTGACGATGTAACCGTTGAAAAATTCTATGATCCGGCATTCGTCGATCAGGATACTCCGCGCGATACATTCGTAACGCAGCTCTGCCGTTACCATTTGCACGGCCGTACATGTAATGCATGTCTGCTTTTTCTGCATACGTAAAGTCACCCATCGTCTACGGCAGCACAATTGTGAATGGCGCTTTTCCCTACTGCGATGCATCATGTTCAACAGCGGCTAGACATCTACTGCCCTCTACCGGCAATGATACCAACCGATCACTCCATTTCTCTTTCCTTTTATTTCCCCTGTTTACGCCTCACCGCGTCACTTGCGACTATACATTCCTATACAATAAATCATTGTTACAATGTCCTGTACCTACCATTAAAGTTTGTACCATGAATTCGGGACCACCCTGTATTGTATCCTTTTATTATATAAGTTAATAATTATATAAGTTAGTGTTTTATGTATGCTTTTTGTTACATCAGAATGGTCCTAAACCAGGGGCGGATACGACACCATCATCCTAAAGCAAAGGGGGCGGAAAATATCAGCTAGTAGTGAGTTCAGGAGTGGTTCTTAGATTATTTATGTAAAATCAACGGAAGCTTGGAAAAACATAAAAAGGCTATTGAAAATTAGGAAAAGTAATTTAGAATCAAAAGGAATTAAATTGGATTTTTTTAAAAATAATTTGGAGGATCTAAAAATTTTTCCGCCAGCTGAGTTCGAACTCGGGAAGTCATCTTCCGCTGCCGACGGCAATCTGAAGATAAGTGGCTTTAGCCATTAGGCCATTTTTTTTTTTTTTTTTTTTGTTGCTTCACGAAAAAAAGCTCTTTAAAAGAACTACACAATATCATGTGACCATGTGGTGTGGGAGAATCGCCAACCACTTCATAACAACAGGGTTGCCACGCTCTGATTGGTTAGCAGTAAGTCCACCGTTGAAGAATTAACAGATCGTGACATTTCTATTTGCGAGAACTAAAACGCAGACCATTTACATTCAAGCACACTTATTAAAAACACGAGGCGAGTTGCAATACACTTCTCCATATATATATATATATATATAAGTCAGATACAAATATATAAAAAAGAACCGAAAGCGCTTTACCATTACCATTACCATTACCCCGATTCAAACTCGGCGCCTGCAAGGCCACGTTCACGTGAGGCGTTTCAACGCGTGTATGGCGAGGCTAGCTAGGTCTCGTTATCAAAAAATGTTTATTTATTCCTCTCATTCAAGTATCTATCTTTGCGACCTTGAAAAGCGTTACCCTGATAGCCTCGCCAAACGGGCGTTTTACGCGCCTCATGTGAACGTGGCCTAAATATATGTGTTAGGATCTCCAAACACATATCCTCCTATATATTTGTATCTGACTTATGGAGAAGTATATTGTAACTCGCCTCGTGTTTTTAATAATCATCCTGTTGAACTCCTGTACATCTCCTGTTGAATTTTACATCGTAATTAAACGTTGTTTGGTATAAATGTACTTTAGTTCATCGCTCACCCCTTTGTTTTTACCTCAACCCGCATAGACTAAACAATGCTTAAGTCAGAGAATGAGAACAAGCTATGTAACGGGAGTGGTTGAAAAGGGATATAAACTATGTGGATCTTGAAAAATTAGTTATAAAAAAAGAACCATTTGTATCCCATCTTCCGTCTTCTTTTTTAGTTATTAGTTTTTAAAATAACAACCGCGGTTATAACCGTGCCAAGAAAACACCGAAAAAAACCAGTTAACCGAAACGAAAAAACCAACTTATCGGTTTAACCGGACGATTATTGACATCCCTATTATGTACCATGAGTTCAGTAACATACTCAGTGCGACTGAATGCCACCAAAAAATGTATGAAAGTTAAGGTATCAGTACTGTTTCGTATGATCCAGTCAAAGTTTGGTTTCTGAAGTTTAAAGCTGGAAATTTCGATGTTGAAGATGAACCACGTTCTGGCCGCCCTATTGAAGTTGATTGTGTCAAAAGTGAGCAGTTAAAGCAAATCATTGATCAAGACAGGAATGTTTCAGCACGAACTATTGCGTTAGAGCTTGAGTTTGCCAAAAAAACAAGTTAACGCTCTGAAACGCATAAATCTAACGTTTAAGTTCAACTGCTGGGTGCCTCACGAATTGACTGCTGAAGAGAAAAGCGGCCTGTTTGGCTCTGTTGAGAGATCAAAGGACAGAATTGTGACCTGTAATGAAAAATGGATGTACTACAACAATACAAGCCGTAAAGGAAGGTGGTCAGCAGCTGGGGAATCAGCAGGCTCGGTTGCAATACGAGCCCTCACTAACAGGAAGGTGCTTCTCTGTATCTGGTGGGATTGTCGCAGAATTATCTACAAAGAGTACATGAAAGCGGACAGACTATCAACAGTGCAATATAAAGCAACATGCTAATTAAAGTTCGTGATGCCCTTCGTGAAAAACGAAGAAATGAGTTCAGAAGGAAGGGGATGACCGGCTGGACGTTATAGAAGCTGGAGTGGGATTTGATGCAACATCCACCATACAGCTCAGACATGGCCCCTCCGGATTTCTATCTGTTTTCACATCTGCAGCTGCATCTTGATGGCGCAATCTTCAATTCAAATGAGGAGGTCATAAATGAGTTCGATCTCTTTCTAGACTCACGCACGCCACAGTTTTTCACAGAAGGGATTGAAAAGTTGCCAAAACGTTGGCAGACAATTGTAGATTTGAACGGAGATTACTATCCTCATTAGCTTAGCTGTTTTCGTATGTATTTATCATCTTAAAATATAAAAAAAAATTTGGCGGAAAACGTTTTACTCAACTTGATATTTACCAGATGACAATATGGTGAATTTTAAAACTTACAATACATTTAAATTAGAAATAAAAGTGTCGATTAATTCTTAAACGTTTCGATTTTTTCTGAACTTCTTAGATTTAAACTTTATTTGCTTGAAGCAAATCGGTAAAAATTCTCTCGATTCTGACTCCGCCGCCTATGAGTGCTCATAATTTTTAAAACGTGTATTAACCATATACTTGTGAATAACTATATGCAACTATAATATTAATGATGAGATTAAGACATGAAATCATTCATCAGTGTTGGTAGAAACTTAGAGATATCACTTGTAATGTGAACAAGAATAAAAATAACTTATACTTTTCACAGTAACATTTCTATTGAATTTTTTTAGTAAAAAAGTCATCTCCCGAAAGTATTATTTAAATTCTAACATAATTGCATTAAATATGTTCTGCCTTGAAACTGCAATAATGCTTTCGCAATGTTATTTTTAAGACTCAAACATTTGCTAAAGCAAAAGTACAGAAGATGTGCTGAGGACTGCTGTTTGTAACAAAATGAATCAAGAATTCTGAAGCTCTCTGACACAAGGAAAGAAATCGCCAAGGAATACCATACTGCTTTTCTAACACGTTTAATAAAACTGAATGATTGCAGAACTAAATGGCTTGTCCGATTACACTGTAATCAATCAAGCCGCTTTAAAGAGACCCTTAAGGAATTTAGACTTCTAATAATATGTAGGCTGTTAAGAAACTGTTTATAAAGTGAAGCTAGTAGAACTTAATGATAAATAAATAAATGTAAGTCGAAAAGGAAATGAACCACCAAAGATCTCCCTATTCATTGACAAGTATCGAGAATTCGTTTGAGCGGATGCTTGTAGTACACAATAAAAAGTGAAGCATCTGGAGTTTTGTATTTTTATGTTAAAAATCACATGATATATTAATCATTTTTTCGTAGTACATCGATAAAATTATTAAATATTTTACGTCTAGCAAATGTTAGTAACTTTCATTGCAAATAAAGTCATTTTAAACAATGTTGTTTTATTGCATCATTCATGAGAAACACATTGTTTGGTTTAACAACAAATTATTTAAGGACACTCTTGACTTACACTAAAACCCTACTAATTCAAACCCCCCGTTAATCCGAGAGTTTGGTTAATCCGAACCATCTGTTTAAATTTGTAAAACAAAATACAGCAAATCAGTAATAACATAATTATTAACATTATTGAAATAAAAAAAATCATTGGTAAGAATGAACATACTTTTAAATATTTAGATTATCATTAAATTAAAAAAATAAGAAAAATTGTCACTAGAACTTCATGAACTATTACATTTGGACACGAAATTAATCAGTTTTGGCTGTGGTAAATACATATAAACATTTTCCTAGTTGGCGTGTGTGTTTTTCAAAAAAACATGTTCATAGTTAAACGTAAAAATCAAGTGAATAAAATTTTCACTTACATGCCGTGCAATTATTTATATTATGAGAAAAAAATAATGTAATGAAAAAAAATCTAGTTTAAATAGCCGTAAAGCTTAAAGCTCTGATTGCTCGTCATTAACAAATTTGACTATCTTGTTTAATTAACTCATAATACCTGTATATACATTTGCAAAATTTTTCTTAACTGACGGGAGGGGGGGGGGTTGAACCCCAAAAAGATTACGCCTATGCCTAGATGTGTTCTAAAACAGTCCAAAAATTCATAAAAAGTGCTATGAGTCGACATGCAGTGACCCAGCTAGCACAAGAAATGGGATTTACGTCACAAAAAGGTAGCAACCCTCTCATACACAAGGTAGTAACAGAAACATATCAAGAACAATAAACTCTCAAACCCTTGTCCATGATAGAGCTGTTTACCTAACAGCCAAGATCTGTTAAACGTCACATATACAGCTGTCGCCATCTAGTGGTCAAATATACAATTAACAGTTAAATGAATCCCCAGAATAAATACCTGAAAACCCGGCCTACATACAGAACATCATTTACGGTTTTTCTATCTTTCTTTCGGTGTAAGAACAATAAAGAAAGAACCTCAACACACCTAATTTGACGATATTTAGATGTTCCTACGAAATTGTGAGTGAAGGTTGTTTTTGGGGTTTTATGGTGCAATGGCCATATTTGGCCATGCTGCACCAGACACAAGACGTGCAATATTAATGTTGAGTGAAGGACTCAAAAAAAAAATTTAATATAGCTGGTTCAAATGGGTTCCTTTTGAATTCCCAATTCTAAGCCGTGTCGACGTCTCAATCACGTATTTATGATGTATTTACAAAAATCGCAGAGACGTCATAGTATCCCGAAAAAGACGCACAAACGTGACAGAATACATTTTCCTCCTCATCATATATGCCGACCAACCGTCTGGTGGTGGTTAAGGTGTTAGCCTCTAGATCGGTAGGTTCCTGGTTGGAATCCGGGTAAGTGCAGGAATGTTTGTAAGGGTATGGTATAGAGGCGGCTGGTGCACGCTAAATCTGCCGTGGCCGAAAGTCCTCACGTTGGGCTGGTGTGGAAGCTTGGAGAGTGGGGTGCCAGCTGAGGTGTTGCCTTGTCATCTGACCGTGGTTCAAAATTACGTGTTGTTGTCCTCGAATCTTTCCCTTAGGGATTGATCCCGGACCGTCGTCAATAGCCCAATTGTGTTGCTCGAGTAGGACGTTAATTAAAAGTTACCAAATTACCAGATCATATTTAAGGGGGCCACGGTGACTGGTTAGATGAGTAGCAGCAATCGAAGAATTACGATATCGATTCCAAACAAATACCGTCGTGTAACGTGGTGATTGGTGGAAGTTAGGTTTTTACGATATTTAATTCAAACGATATTTGAGGCACTGTCGTGGCCTCAAATATCGTTACTGTGTGGTGTGGTGGTTTGGATAGCGGGATGCCAGCTCAGTTCTTGACTTCGTCATTTGACCGTAGTTCAAAATTGCGAGGCGTTATCCTTGAATTTTTTCCTTTGGGATTGATCCCAATCCTACCAAAAGTCCATCGTGTTGCACCAGTGTGACGTAAATTCAACTAGCTACCTGTCTGTTAGATTCCATTGGACAGATATATGTTGGGGTTATATATATATATATATATATATATATATATATATATATATATATATATATATATATATATATATATATATATATATATATATATATATATATATATATATATATATATATATATATATATATATATATATATATATATATATATATATATATATATATATATATATATTGGGGTTTGACTACAAATATAAATTTTCAATTTCAGAGTCGACAACCACATTGATAACTACTAGTGAGTACAGGATGAAATTTAAGGAAGAAAGGCGTTATAGAAATTTACAAATATTTTATATCAAAATTTAATCACAGTCTCACTTTATTATTACTAAATATACATATTCATAGAATGCTAAATACGTTCCATCATGAGCACAAGTTCTAGGGGACAAAACAATCTCGGTTACTCAGTAATTCTACGAAGGGGTGCCTGCGCAGTTCAGTGTTTAGATTTTGGTATTAAACATTTGCACATTTCCATGGGACATTCCTTCCTTCAATTCCAACCATACACACAAGTAGTCACCTCTGTAGAAAAATATGTAGATGTCAGACCCTAAAATAAATGCGGTTTTGTTCCTATTCCAGGTAGTTGGAGGTAATTGGGCTTTTGGTAATTTTTAATTAATGTCGTACTAGAGCAACACAATGGGCTATTGAAGACGGTCCGAGGACACCACCACGTACTTTTGAACCACGGCCAGATGACGAAGCAACACCTGAGATGGAATCCCACTCTCCAAACTTCCACACCACGCCAACGTGAGGACATTTGATGCCACGAGAGATTTAACGTGCACCAGCCTCCTTTTTGAAACGACGGTCTTCAGTTGGATTCGAACTCGCAACCCTCCAATTGCTAATCAGCTGCTTTTTTTTTCACGGCTCTATATCTTATTTAAATAAGGTATTTGGTATTTTTTAAGTAACGTCACTCTGGAGTATTTTAGGTATCCGAACACGTACGAGAACCTTTTTTTTTTTAAATGTGGTTTAGAAACATTTTAATGAAATTTTTATGTTTAGTGTTATTAAACAATTCAATTGGGCTATAAATATTTAAAATACTAGGGGGCTCCGCTCCCTGCTCGCCATCTCCGGGAATGCCTATGCAATCCCATTTGGTTTGCTTCGCAAACCAACACTCCTTTATCAGCTTTAATCTCCTACGACGGCGAAACTATGTTAATAATTCGAAAATCCTGATTTGACTTTCCGACTCATGACGTCACAGCGAGGACTGACATCACAGCGATCCATGACTGATTTGTTCATCACAGCTATCCATGACTGATTTTTTCATCATAGCGATCCATGATGTCACAGACTGCATCGCTGCGATCTATGACTGCATGACATCACAGCGATCCATGACTGATTTGTTCATCACAGCGATTCATGATATCACAGACTGCATCACTGCGATCTATGACTGCATGACATCACAGCGATCCATGATCCGATTGCTACGCAATCCCATTTGGTTTGCTTCGCAAACCAACACTCCTTTCGCAAATGATTTCGCTCTTTTTGTACTTCAACACTTAATGTACCGGTATCAATCCCCCAATGAGAATTAGGGATGTTAACCATTGGGCATGGAACATATATAGACGTTTTCTGTTGTGGCGCTGTATCTTTAGTTTGGACCAATTTGGCCAAACTGCAGCAAACACAAGACAACGTCACGTAAAAAATGTATCCTTTTATTCCAGATTTCCTCTGTTATGTGTGTCGATAAGGGAATCGTATGGTGAATTTATGACCGGATGGGGGTAGAAGAATGCTATGTAGCCCCTTGTTTTTACAAGGTACAGGCGGAGTGACGCTTTGTGCTGTCCACTTCGGAAAGGAGCATTGTTGCACTGTTTAACGTGAACGGACGCAGAGCTGATCTGCTCCGATGAAACCGCGGGACTGAAACTCTATTTGTCATTTATATATTATAGCCTCGAACTTGCCTTAAATTGTTAAAAATGTTTAGTTAACTAATTAAATGTGCTGTTTTAATTGCCTACAAGCAACTCGACACTTGAATTCTTCTCACGACGTTACAGTAGGTAGATATATAAGGGAGACCCGTAAGGAAAACACCAAAATTCTTATTCATTTTATACATATGACCTTTTTTTTGTGATAATTAAGTACATATTTTTTTTGCAATACTCAATAAAAAAATTAATTTTTATTTGCAAATATATTTTGAAGAAATTTGGTAATTGGTAATTTAGTTAACGTCGTACTAGAGCAACACAACGGGCTATTGACGACGGTCCGGGATCGTTCCCCTAAGGGAAATATCCGACGTTTTATTTTGTATTATAATTTTGATATGTTTTTAAGCCGATATACACACTTATTATAAACCCTACTCGTTTGTAAATGTTCATTATTTTTGCATAAAATAAATTTCTACAAAAGCGTTATATCTACTAAACACTTTAAATGGTAATGGTAATTTTTAGTTTTACGTCGTACTAGAACAACACAACGGGCTATTGACGACGATCCGGGATCAGTCCCTTAAGGGAAAGATCCGAGGACAACACCTCGTAATTTTGAACCACGGACAGATGACGAAGCAACACCTGAGCTGGCACCCCACTCTCCAAACTTCCACGCTAACCCAACGTGAGGACTTTCGGCCACGACAGATTTAAGGTGCACCAGCCGCCTCTACACCATACACTAACAAACATCCATGCCCGGACCCGGATTCGAACCAGGAACCTTCCGATCTAGAGGCTAACACCTTAACCACTATACCGGTTGGTCACTTTAAAAGGAGAGTATCTGAATGGTTCCCAAAAGGGAATAATTGGTAATTTTAGTTAACGTCGTACTAGAGCAACACAACGGGCTATTGACGACGGTCCGGCATCAGTCCCTTAAGGGTAAATTGTTGATTGGTAATTTTTAGTTAACGTCGTACTAGAGCAACACAACGGGCTATTGACGACGGTCCGGGATCAGTCCCTTAAGGGAAAGATCTGAGGACAACACCTCGTAATTTTGAACCACGGTCAGATGACGAAGCAACACCTGAGCTGGCACCCCACTCTCCAAACTTCCACGCCATCCCAACGTGAGGACTTTCGACCACGACAGATTTAAGGTGCACCAGCCGCCTCTACATCATACGTTTACAAACATCCATGCCCGAACCTGGATTCGAACCAGGAACCTTCCGATCTAGAGGCTAACACCTTAACCACTATACCGGTTGGTCACTTTAAAAGGAGAGTATCTGAATGGTTCCCAAAAGGGAATAATTGGTAATTTTAGTTAACGTCGTACTAGAGCAACACAACGGGCTATTGACGACGGTCCGGCATCAGTCCCTTAAGGGAAAGATTCGAGGACAACACCTTGTAATTTTGAACCACGGTCAGATGACGAAGCAACACCTGAGCTGGCACCCCACTCTCCAAACTTTCACGCCAACCCAACGTGAGGACTTTCGGCCACGACAGATTTAAGGTGCACCAGCCGCCTATACACCATACGCTTACAAACATCCATGCCTTAACCTGGATTCGAACCATGAACCTTCCAATCTAGAGGCTAACACCTTAACCACTATACCGGTTGGTCGGCCCAAAAAGGGAATGTCTGCTTTGTCTGTCTGTATAACTATACTGCTGTTTGTAAAAAATGCAACACTATGAAGGATTCATCAGAATTAAATGAAATTTAATACACAAACGGCTTGTATTAGTATAAATAAATGAATAAATTTTCGAAGCCAAAAAAAAAAACAATATTAAGTGTCCGAAAGCGGTATTTCGTGTAGCCACCACGCGCTGCAATAAGTGCTGCTATAGGACGTGGCATGGAGTGAAACAGATGTTGAATGTCTGCTTGTAGAAGAGAATTCCATATTGTTTGTATGCTCACCCAAAGTTGGTCTTTTAAAGCTGTAGGACGCGGATCACGACCAACCAAATTCATTCCGCGGGATTTTTCAGAAAAGACAACTTGTTGCCAATCAGCCCGCCAGGCTCTGTGCTCATGAGCTCATTGCAGACACAGCCGTCGATGGTTTGGCGTGAGGGGTATCCTGTATAAAGGAATCCTTGCACGTAGTCCACGGTGATGCAAACGTCGGCGAATTGACAAAGCCGACATTAGTACACCTGTAGTAGTAGACCAAAGTGCTGTCAACTGCCTGGAGGAAGCTGTACGGTCATTCACCGCCGTGTGGACCAGGTGTATATCATCGTGCGCTGACGTCACCTTCCGTCGTCCAATTCCATTTTTTCGAGTTGTTCGGTGCTAGGTCGGTCCACTGCTTCCAAACTCGCATCACTGTGGAACTGTTCCGCTGCACACGAGCTGCTATTGCGTTATAGGAGAATCCTCCTTCACGAAGGCCGATGATCAAACTCCGAAAGTTGTTGAAATGTCACCCTATTTGGTCGTGGAGTCATACTTAGGTCTCACTAAACGTTCGCCACTAAAAAATAACCATGCACTATTTTCAACGTCCCGCTACATCCCTCTATTTATACGCTTTTAGCATCAGTTCAGAGGGCACTGCTCACACCACGCATGTGTGGTGACTCTGAAACTTTACTACTTAGCATAACATCCTATAGTTGACATTTGCTGCAAATTTCATTTCATTGGGATAGTTCCTTCATGGTGTTGCATTTTTTTCAAACAGCAGTGTATATAGAAGTGTACTACACTACTCTTGTATTATAGAGTATATATAAATAGTAGAGAGACAAAATCATTAAATGTTTAGAAAACTTTTACTTGCCCACACAGAGATCTTTTATATCCAGTCGGAATATATATTTTTTAATCTTTAGAAAAAGTATGTTTTTATTTTTTTTCGACTGGATGTAAAAGGTCTCTGAGCAAGTAAAAGTTTTCAAAACATTTCGTGTACACATGCAATGATGATGGAAGTTTGGAGTGCATGGGTTTCAAGTGTCATTCAAAACCCTTCGTGTATAATGGGGACTGGTGCACGTTCAATTCGTAGTGGCGCATTAATTCCATTCAATGCTTTCATCCCCAGATCAGGTGTTGCATTTAGGGTTTCAACTGTCAACAATTAACAGTCAAATACCTTTATGTACAGGGGTGTACGTTCAATCTGTTATGAAAATGGTCCATGACAGCTATGTAAATTGGTATTTAACCAGAGACGCTATTCATTCAAACGCTTAACCAGAACCATTCATGAGATCTTTATAATCACTTAAATAAAATACATAAATTAGAGTAAATAAATTCATATACATTTAAAATATGTTTTAAATTGTACTCGGTTCTGGATTTCGAAAATGGACGATTTCTGTGTTACAAGGGTGTGTGGCAAGTTTGAAAAATACGATCTTGTTGAAATTTTATTTTAAATTCACTCGAGATTGATGTGGATAGATGTGATTTCCCACGGATATGATTTCTAATAGAATCTCCTAATTTGGACATATATACATAAGACGATGTGAGAGTTCATTAGATGAGGACTTTAGATTGTAACTGCTTGCTTATCATATCTGAGTAGCTTCCAGTAGTTGTTTAATGTTATTATTATTATGCATCCATTCTAGTAGACCTCGTGAGAAATGAAGGTAAATATGGTTTTTTAAACAATTCAGCTATCCTATTTTTAATTACATGCTGAAAAGTATTTCACCAGGTGAAGTCACTCGGTCCTTGAATGCTGTGTTTCGTTAGACATGATCTCAGCTAATGTAAGTAAATGAATTTATTTTGTATCTAATATTACGTCTTTGAGATAAAATTTATTATTTTACAGAATTAAATGAGTTTTGCCTTCAAATTCAACAAAATTTTGAAACGGGTAAAGCTTTTTAAATATATTTCTTTTTATAGATTGAATAAAAGAATCTTTTAGGGAGTAAATTGTATTAACTCTTCAATATCACTATTTAAAAGAAAGGAAAATGTATTTTAATGATGTTATTTATTTTGTCAAGGGTCCCCTGTCCAGATCCCCGCATGGACCCCAGTTCAGATCCTCACTGAGCTCCCGGTACTGTCGTCGTAAGAACCCCGCCAAGATACTGGCATACCTCCCGGGAGTCATCGCTAGTCTAGTTACATCCCTGAATGTCTTCCAACTAATTGAAATTACATGGAATAATCAAAGTTTTTTCAATCTTAAAACTTCATCTTTTGTCACTTAAAACATTCGTAAATAAGAAGAAAGACCTTTCCACGTCACATCAGACGATGGGGAGGAATTAGTAAGCTAATATTTTTTTGGGGTCCGTCAACTCACATTCTGGTTGAACCTCTCCATTCAAAACCTTTGACACAGCCTGAGCAGTCTTCCATCCAGGTTTTCTTTTCAATACAGCATCCAGCTTCTTCCTCATGCTTTCCCCGATGGGCCCTTTCTAATCTTTACTTTTCGTAATCAAGTCATCGATCAGAGCAACAGAATTACACAGATCCATTCCTCTACTTTCTAGAGTGGTAATTAAATCAGGCATATTGCCAAAATTGGATCGGATGTAAGCCAGATGTTGAACCACAGGAAGAGTTGTTCAGTGCAGCTTTTGCTTTCGAAATAGCTTGGTTCCCTATCACAAAACTTCGAATCACTTCTTTTGGTGATGTACAGAAAAATAATTAGCCTCAGAAATCCACGTACCCCATCTTGTGATTATTGGTACAGGTGGTAAAGGAATATTATGATATGCATTTTTGAAAGCCCTTACTCAGCTAGGTGCTTTAACAAATACCTTTTATGTCGAAGATATTAATTTATTCAAGTAAGGTAGATTATTCCTCAACTCTTCTGCAACACGATGGACACCATGGGCCATGCACGTTAGGTGAATCATCTTGGGATAAAAACTATTAGGCTTTCTCCGGCCTTCAGCATGTAGGCTGCACTATTCGTAACAAAAGCCAACAATCGTTCCTCCCTATACTGCCCTGCGCGTGAAACCCCCACAAAATATTAATCGCTTCACCCACTATACTGGCAATCGAGGAGTGATTTGTTTTTCCAGCTCTTTAAATTATGTGGCTACCGTCTAGTTTCCTCTGAATTGAGTTTCCCAACTATTACATGGGCTACATATTGCCCCTTTGTATCACTTTTTCGTACACTGGCGTAATGTAGTTCTTTCTGAGTGTCGATTCATGAGGAATGTATTTACCTGTGTCAAGAAGGCTCTAAAATGTTCATTCTCCAGCTTATAATATACAGAGACTGTTCGCACATTTTTTAGCCGATTTTGGTTTGCGGTAATAAAAAATCGTTTGCTGCAAAAGAAATAACTGCAGTTGTACTATGTTTTTATAAGTCAAAATTATCGTCTGCGCCTTGAGAGGTTTGTTTTTATTCAAAATTCCGTTTTTAACGAAGCAGTGGTTCGAAGGCTATATTTATGCTCTTTCCGAAGAGAAATATTCATATTCCGTTATCCAAAAACGATGTGAGAGTCATGCATTTGTGATATCTAAAGCATCGATAGGTAATATCGTCAACAAGAAAGGAAAAAAACGTCAAATTGGAGCATCAAGTGTAACAAAAATTCCAAGCAAGTATCCAAGGAAGAAACGGACATCTTCGACTGTTGCAAAGGTACGTTGTTTAATGTTAAAAGAAAATCCCCCTAGTCAAAGGACAGTTGCAAAATCATTAAAATGCTCGGTGTCCACTGTAAACAAAATGATAAACGTTGATTTAAATCTTAAGAAAGCGAAAAAATGCAATGTGCATCGTCTTTCTCCAAAGCATATCGCTGAACGCAGGACACGCTGCCGAATTCTATATGAGAAACACTTATCAAAAGAAAAATGGAAAAAAATTGTCACAATAGATGAATCATGGGTGTATTTAAATGATTGCAGCAAAAAAAGAGCCATTTATTATCATAAAAGAGGAGGAAAAAAATTTAAGTACATGGTTCATAGAATCGAAAGAAAGTTTTTCTAAGGGATTCATGATTGTTGCTGGTTTTTCATATAATGGCAAGTTAAAAATAAAGAGAGTGGAAAAAAAAATGTCAAGATTAACTCCAAATACTATCAGGAACATATTTTATCGCCAATTTTTATGAATGAAATACCATCGCTTTACCCACAGTGCCATCAATCTGTGGAACTCCATCAAGACAAAGCTAGCAGTCACACATCAAAATCCACTGTAAAGTTCCTAAAAGAAATGGTACAAAAACCCGGCATCAAGTCCATACCCATCACTGATATCCCTACTAATTCTCCCGATGTATCACCTATGGATTTTTGTGCTTTCGGACTTTTAAAATCTGCATTATCCAAACGTCGTCCCACAACCCTTACAGAACTCTGGAAAGCTGGTCAGGAGGAATGGGATAGAATACCTCTTCTGACACTTCAAAAGGCATTATTATCCAGGAAATTACGGTGTCGAAAGATAGTTCAGAATAAGGGCTATCAAATAGAACATTTAAAACACAAGAATTTTATGTAATTTAGTCGTGTGAATATAATATACATTGTCTAAAAAATGTGTGAACAGCCTCTTAGGAGACAGCCTCTTCTGACAGGAGGGATCAAAAAACCCCTGCCCCCTGTTGGCAAGTTCCTGTTTGCCCTCCTCTAGATCTGGGCCTGCATCTATTGACAGGAAATGAAATTAGTCCAAATTTGCTTTAACGGTACTTTTTAATGGAGAAAGGGCGAAAGCCATATTTCGCCCCTCCACACTATCAAGGAACATTATTAATATTTATTAATAATGTTCCTTGATAGTGTGGAGGGGCGAAATATGGCTTTCGCCCTTTCTCCTCAGTGACAGGAAAAAACTGAGGAGAAAGCTGAACTGAAACCCCCCCCCCTGTTGGCACGTGCCTGATCTACTGTATTGATGGATAAGTGGCATGACAGATGGTGCTCTCAGGTTAGGGGAAGTATGGGATGGGTGTTAGGAAGATGTCAGGAGCTCGTTCAACGTGGTACAGCCTTGTTTGAAACAACAAGTTCCGCCTACATCGAGGAGCGTGGTTTAAATAGCTCTTGGCTTGCCGAAATCGTACGGCCAATGGGAAGCAGTGGTCGGCTAAGCCGATCTCTGTAGGAATGAGTAAGAAACGGGAATTAATCAGTTAGGGATTAAATGCGAATGTTGATGCTTTGGGGTGACAAAAGTAATGTAATTCTTAAATCGTTTGCCCCTACATAGTAAATATAATAATTCTCGGATTGCCGAAAAATACTTTGAAATAGTGTTCCAATTTTAAATTCGGTTATCAATAACTACAATTAATCTCGATCTATGAATAGCATCTTTCAATGTGGAGATGATCCCTGGAATTGAAACTAACTTTAATATTGGATATACTAATAGTAAAGTCGTGAAATTTTATATTTAGACTAATTTAACTATGCAGAATCAGATTATGGCACCAAAACACTGTGTTTGGACAAAATTTGATATGACGTCCCCTTATGCAACGTTTTTTGCATTTAAATTTGTAGAGGATATTATTCCCTATTGAATGATACCTTTGAATTTGCTCTGGTATGAATAGTGCTCGAAATAAAGGAGTTGATTCGGTTTCTCTCTCTCTCTGCGACTGTACCTATCTATACTTATAATTTTATCCATGACGTAAAAATCGTTGCCAATTTTTTTATTGCTATTTATTTTAACTAACGTAATAATGAAAATGGGTTACAATTATTTTACTTAATATTAAACCTTTCGCGGACTTTTAAGCAATAAAAATAGCAGAAAATAAGGAATATTTTCGAGGTATTATGCCTCTTTATTTTCGAAAATACAAGATCGCATTGCAGACACAGAAGATATGGTATTGGTAAATTTTAATCAACGTCGTACTAGAGAAACACAACAAAAGAAGATATGTGTTGTGTTAGGTGGTAAGGTAAGGTAAAGTAATTTTAATTAACGTAGTACTAGAGCAACACAACAGGCTATTGACGACAGTCCAGGATCAGTCCCAAAGGGATATATAGCCGTGGACAACGCCGTCGTCGTCAATAGCCCGTAATCCGAGGACAACTCCACGTAATTTTGAACCACGGTCAGATGACGAGGCAACACCTGGACGAACCCGTTTGGAAGAGTAACTGATTAGCAACCTAAAGACCATCCTGCCAAAAAGGGCTGGTGCATGTTAAAATATCGTCGTGTTGTCGTCGGATCTTTCAATTAAGGGATTGATCCCGGACCGTCATCAATAGCCCGTTGTGTTGCTCTATTACGACGTTAATTAAAAATTACCAATGACCTAAAATGTCCTCACTATGCTCGTTGTGTTGCTCCCCCAGAGAGGGCGACTTTAATTAAAATTCCTACCTAACTAATTTGGTGGTATGGCTTCAGTTGGTAATATATCTTAAATGAGGCGATTTAGCTTTCGTTAAATCGCGGAGGGGTTTAGGATCGATTTGGCTGCTTTCGGTGATTATGCCTTGTTGGCAAATGTGTGTGACTACTCTAGCTTCTCTCTCCTTCAAATTTTTCTGTACCAATCAATCACATAAAACTGTTCACTAGGTCGCTAACGATGCCCCTACACAAGACTAAGCACTCACAGCTTGGTCTATTCAGATAAAAATAAAATATTAGACAGCGTTGAGGAAATACATGTTTCACAAACGGAGAAGATTGCCGAGCTGTTTAGCATTCCTAAGAACTCTCTCTCTTTGCATAGTAAATTGCGTGTTTAAATCCAACCAAAGACCGTCGTGTACAAAGGGGGTTGGTGCACGTTAAATCTGTCGAGGCCCCAAATATCCTCACATTGGCGTGGTGTGGAAGTTTGGACAGTCGCTCATTTGCGGCTTCGTAATCTGACCGTTGTTGAAAATTACGTGGTGTTGTCCTCGGATCTTTTTCTTTGTTTTTTAATAGCAACTATATAGGGTTTAGTTGAATCCTCCAATTATATTCCCGAGTTGATGAACCTGGTACACAAGCATCCGACTTGAAAAGAATATGACACGAAAAATGGAATTCCTATCTCAAAGGTCGGGGCAGCTCTTCGATTACTACAGGACAGACAAACTGACTCCAATCGAACGAATTGAGTGCATTGAAATGTGTGTGCTTTATATGGGCACCCCAAGAGAAACGAAACCATTTAGTACTGATCCGAATAAACAAGATAAAGAATACACTAATAATATAAAGCAAAGGTTTTTAGTTCAGTCTCCCATCATTTTCCCCTTGTTGATGACCCTGTTCCAAAAGCACCCGACTAGAAAGGAATGAGCCGAACACACGGGGTGTTTGTCTCAAAGGTTGGGGCAGTACTCCGATAACTACATGGTAGATAAATTACCTCCAATCGAGCGAATTGAGCGCAACAAAAGGTATTTTATTTAAATGGGCAGCATAAGAGAAACCAAAAACCTCTTGACAATGATCTGATTAAAAAATAAATAAAGAATATACTAAGAAAAAATATAAAGCAAAGGTTTTCGTTGAGTCCTCCATCATTTTCCCCTTGTTGATGACCCTGGTCCAAAAGCACCCGACTAGAAAGGAATGAGCCGAACACACGGGGTGTTTGTCTCAAAGGTTGGGGCAGCACTCCGATTACTACAGGGCAGATAAATTGACTCCAATCGAGCGGATATGAGCGTGTCGAAAGGCGTTGCGTAATGGACTTTTATGCAATCCGAGGTCACTCGCTATCTATCTTCCCTTCTACGAAGGATTTGCAGCAAGCCGTATCGCCCACTGCTTGATAGCAGACTTGCCTTTTAAGGCATCATGGCCTACTTGGGTAAAGGCGAGGTGAATGCTGACGCCACAGACCACATGCAGGTTGGTGCGATTCGGTCCCACTTTGCTGACACTGTCTGGGATTATTAAGACACCGGTCTGAGACTTGCGAGAGAAAAAGAATTTGCCAGAAATATCCTGCACAGACTTACCAGTGTCAAGATTTGCAAAGATTCACTGTGACAAAAAGGAGGGTCGCCAAAAAATAATATGACCATCATCCCTATCAAATATTATTTATTTTATTAATATTCAACATTTTTTGTTTCGAAGGGAGACAACAAAAAAGTAAACTAAGAATTCAAATTGATGCGATACATTGATTTGTGAACTTGTTTTGATACTTGTTTCGAGGTAGTCAAGCACAAAATTGTCCAAAAAACGTGGATATCTATAACATATTATTTGTATTTATTATTAATATTGCTACATAAAGAGAAACGGTAGTAAAAAGTAAATAGATAATTCAATTTGACGCTTGACAATGCATTGATTTAATAATTGTGTAATTATCTCGTTCGTTTTTTGTCGTAGCCAACGCAAAATTGATTCGAAATTTTCATTGGTCAAGCGGTTCCTATTTTTCGATTTGTTAATATGCATGATTAAAAAATTTGTTCACAGATATATGTCACGAGCCTGGCACCACAGTTAATTTGTTGTGCACATCTGCAATTTTTAAACATTTCGCACTAAGTAACTAGTTAAAAGTTAAAATTACTCATGGTGAGGTGGACCTCCAGCAAATCAACGGAGAGCTGCATTTGGTCGGATAGGAATGATAATGAGGCTATTTTCTCGATACGTTCTTACGTTCCAAGTGGTTTCGACGAGATATCTAAAATAATGCATAATCTCACACTCAGCCGAAGACCGTCGTATAGACGCGGGCTGGTGCACGTTAAATCTGTCATGGTATCGAATGTACTCACGTTGGTGTGGCGTAAAAGTTTGGAGAGTGGTCTATCGCTACAGCGAATTGTTGTGCTCCATTGATGCGATGCTTTTAGGAAGAGGGGAGATGAGCAAATTTTAGAGATTTACTCATAGGCAGACCAACCCTCAGAAACAGCGCAGCAAATCTTTAAATTTTGTATTTGTATTTTAAGTAGGTTTGCTTAGAGAAACACAGGGCTGCTACACACTAGGCCAGTAATTTAGTCGAGTAGCGAGTGATTTAGTAACTAAACGAGTTGGGACAAAATGATTTAGTCGAGTAGTTTAGTAAAACGATTTAGTGGACTCGATCCAGTTAAATGGATAGTAGGCGGTCGAGTAGTGCACCCCCCACCCCACTCCTCTCACCACTATAGGGACACTAGACAGGTGTGAACACATCTGCTTAGTAGAGTTCATTAGTTATTCGTTTTCATTGCTCGAGATCTCTTTCTTGTGTGTGTTTTTTTGTTAAAATATGCATAGTACGCGTACGAGTTATAAATTTTTGCAACAGTTTCTTCATCGTCTGTCTCGCGGATCGTTTTCATCGCTGTAATTTAAATCCATTGTTTTTCTTTAGTCAATAAATCGGTTCTGTTTAAATGTTTAACGTTTTTTATTCTCTTAAAATAACATTTTTATCGTCACCATGATTCATTGGAGTGATGATACTACGGTCAAATTTGTTAGTGCTTATGTGGAACAGTAGTGCTTATGGAATATGAAGTCTTCCCTGAACAAAAACAAAGCATCCAAGGCAGTTGCAATCTATGAATTAGAAAAAGCGATGGAAATACCGGAGTTTCACAGTAAGGAAATAAAACAAAAAATTAAAAACACTAGGAAAGTGTTTTATATTTATTTTTAAACTAGCAGGAATTAATTACCTGCCGTTGCTCGGGTGGAAATAATTAAATACTGATTGAAAAGTGATATGACTAATTACTTCTCTTTCGTAAAAGAATTCTAACTTCATTTAAGTGCAGGGAAAATAATTTATATATATATATATAATACATCCATCTGTATACTCTACTTCATATCATATTCTTCATCGCGATTCAGCTTTGCTCTCAGCATCATCTTTAGCAGTCGACACTCGAACACCAACTAAACCGTGTGTGAACAACTACTCCCCCACTTGCCGTTATCTCGTTTAGTAGAGCAACTAAATCACTCGCTACTCGACTAAATTACTATATGTCCTAGTGTGTAGCAGCCCTTAGGGCTGTTGACGACATTCTGGGATCAATCCCCTAAAGGAACGTAATCTTGAATCACTGTCAGATCACGAACCACACATCTGGCACCCCACTGTCCACACTACACCAACGTGAGGACATTTGAGACCATGACAGATACACGACGGTCTTTGGTTGAATTCTTACTCACAATCCTGCGGTTCCTAATTCGTTATTCATCCTACCGGGCTTCCGCGACCCACCTGAAGAACGGCGTAGTAAATCCTTAAAATATCCCTAATCAATATTTTAATGATACCCATATCAATATCTATGAGTGATCCCTTCTTACTTTTCATAAAATTATCAACAAGAGTTTATCAATAGCGTTTTATTTGCAGTTTTAAAAGTGTTCGAGAAGAGAAAGATGCGCAATTTAATGAACTTTTTGCACTTAAGCAACCGTTTTACCTCAGGAACTACACAGAAAATATTTAAACTTCTCAGAAAGAGAGAGAGAGAGAGAGACGATATATCTGAATCTGTGAGTTCCGTTCTTAATTTTCATAAATAGTTACCAACAAGCATTTATCAATGGCGATTCATTCGAAATTTAAAATGTGTTCTAGTAGAGGTGAATGGGCAGTTTATTAATGTTTTCACGTATGCTGCAGGTATCTCAGGAACGGCATTGCAAATCTTTAAGGTTCCCCAAATAAACATTTTTGAAAGTTTGGGATTCCAACTTCCCTTAAGCACATGTTCGTAGAAAACTGCTTATGCAACTATTATTAGTCACGAAAATGATCGGTAAACTCGGGAAGTTTTCAGCTGTCAGCGAACCTCCGCAGATGCACATTTGATAGCCTGAATAATACTTCGCGTTCACACAGTTCGTTTTTTGCGTCTGCTCTGCAACATGTCTGTGTCAACTTTATCGTTCGTATGATAGATCCCAGAAACATAACCATTTACCGGTCTCAGAGGATGAGAAATGTCGGAAGTATTTTAAATGTTGAGGCAATTTTTAGTTTCTCATCTCACTACTATATGTCTTTTGTCTTCTTGCTCACCTTCACAGCGTAATTCAGATACTATATCTATACTTTTGTAGGAAAATGGCCAATGTACAGTCACGGAAGAAAAAAAATTCGAACCACCTCTTTTATTTCGAGCACTATTCATATTAGAGCTAATTCAAAGATATCAATCTACAGGGAATAACACACTCTACAAATTCAAATCTAAACAAGTTGCATAAAGGGAGTCTTTATATCAAATTTTGCACTAACAACAAATTTATAATACAAACACCATGTTTTGATGCCTAAATCAGATTCTACATCGTTAAATAAGTCCAAATACCAAATTTCATAGCTTTACTATCTATATATCTCGAGATATTCAATGCTAAAGTAAGTTTCAATTTTAGGGATCATCTCCAAATAGAAAGACGCTATTCGTAGATCGAGATGAATTGTAGTTATCGCTACCCGAATTTCAAATTTGAATTCTATGTATTTCAAACGTATTTTTCAGCTATCCGCGAATTATTATATTTATTATGCAAGAGCAAACGATTTGAGAATTACATTATTATATTTACTTCGCAAGTGCAAACGATCCGAGAACTATTATCTGAGGTTTACCAGACGTTTTATAAACTTTTAGTTGCTTCCTAAAATTACAATAATTGGGAAAATTTAATGTAGTGCAAAACTAATCATTGGAATTAGCTGAAATTTTGCATGGCCGTGTTAAAAATCTTTCTGAATTGATTCACATCAAAATATAACAAGGTTGTAATTCATGCTTTCAAACATTAATTTAATAATTATTATCACACACTAAAACTATTTTTTAAATAAAATATTAAGTATATTTTATTCGGGTTGTTTAACAGCAACACGCGGTACAAAATATCAGTGTTTTAGAAGCATTATTTCGGAAGATAGCCATAAAAGTCTAAAAAACTGATTTAACCCCCCACCCCATTAGGAGCTCTAATCTTTCTGTACTCATAACTTCGAGACGCTGAGACCTAACATGACATGAAATTTGGTATCTAAAGTTAAATTTTGATATCGATTCGAAATTGTGCGTCGAAATAGGGGTTCTCATTGGAAATTATGAAGTTGACCCCTTAGGCAAATTTTATACATTTGAATTGATAAAAGATAATACTTGCTGTCAAACAACATCTTTTCTCTACTGTTAAAATTGCTCAAATGAAGAGAGATAGTTCGGTTTTTTCCGTGACAGTACATGATATTTTATTTGAATGTTACGTTTTTATTTACAGCTGATTTAGTAATTTTTAAAAATAATTAATACAGCCTACAAAAATACTTTGAAATATTTTTCATTCTTTCATAATGCATTGACGGTGGATATTGACCCTTTTTTTATGGTGACTTTCATTATCTTGAAGTGATTTGTGGACCTAACACAAAATCATCGAATTTGGTCATTGGCAATCGTTGATGTTTTACATAAACATATTCTTGTCTAAGGGGGTTGAGAAGGTTGAATTATTGAATTTAATATGCATAATTTTATATATGAGACAATTTTAAGTTTCTCATCTCCCTACTCGATGTTCCTTCTTCTAGATCAAGTCTTCTTGCACACCTTGAGCAGAGTAATTCAGAAACTAAATCTGTACTTTAATAGGTATAAAAGGCCGCTGTCCATTACATTTTATTTTAAAGTTCAGTTTTTAGTTAAAAGCATTATCGAGTGTTTGGAATGTGGATGCACGTAGATGGAATTATCCGAAAAATTCGGAATCGTGCAGTGTCATATCAAGGCTTTGGAATCGGTTCCAAGAGGATGGAAACGTAGGTGGACGTTTAAGTACAGGTCGTCCCCGGGTTACAACTCCGCAAGACGACCGGTATTTATGGCAATAACTGCCAAAACAAGCAGGCACAGTATAGCATCAGACCTGTCAAGACTGCAGATTACGCAGTAGAGTTACGGCGTAAGAACCCCTCGGAGAGTTAATGCTTGAACTATCAAACAATCCATAAGATGGCATTGGAAAAGTTGAAATTCTCTTCTCACAAACGTCTGGAGAGCACAAAATGAGACAAGAGGCGCATTTTCTTACTTCTGTCCTTGAGACCCATTAACACCATTAACCATTATCCATTCTTCGCCTTTTTTATAATGTTTATGCATTGTCAATAAAAATTATTACCACAAATTAATTTCCTAGGGGCTCACACGCTTATTCTTCAACAACCTGCAATCGTCCTTGAATTATAACCAACTTTCACCTTCCTGCCTAATAAATCTTTCCAAAGGATTCTATTCCGAGGAAAGGATCAAACGAATCATTCAAAAGAATTCTATTCTTAGGAAAGAAAGGGCCGCGGTAGTTCGGTTGGAAGTGTAACGGATTAGCAACCGGAGGATTAAGAGTTGGAATCTAACCGAAGACCGTCGTATAAAGGGGGGGGGGGGGGCTGGTGTACGTTAAATCTGCTATGCTATACCTCAAATGTCCTGCCGTTGCCATGGTTTGGAATAGTCGAGAGTGGAGTGCCAGTTCAGGTGCGACCTCGTAATCTGACCGTGGTTCGAAATAACGTAGTATTGTCCTTGGAACTTTCACTTCGGGTTTTATCCCAGACAGGCGCCGATGGCCCGTTGGGTTGCTTCAGTGCGGCATTAAATAAATACCTCTTTACCTTGGGTATTGGCATTTTTTCAGTTAACGTCACATTGGAGTAGCACAACGGGTTATACCTACCTTGGGAAAGAAAAAGTTCTGGAACTTAGAGATTCTTTCAACCAATGCGGTGATTTAGTCATTATGGGTTGTGGGGAAAAAGCAATACTGAATTACTCGGAAATTTCTGGATGCTCAAAGGGTTCATATTGTGAACCGTAATATAAAAAACAATACTATACTAATTAGTATCTTACGTCCTCGCTTATTTAAATAATTTACTTCAGCATCATTTTAAATTACAGAATCTTGTTTTTGACGAAGGTCGACATCATTTGCCCAAATCCCAAAAATCTAGTTTCGATTCCGCAGTTTACTGAGGCCACTACTCCATTCAGAGGAGTAGACCAACCAGTATAGTGGTTAAGGTGTTAGCCTCTAAATATGAAGGTTCCTGGTTTGAATCCGTTTCCGAGCATGGATGTTTGTAAGCGAGTGGTGTAGAGGCGGCTGGTGCACCTTAAATCTGTCGTTGCCAAAAGTCCTCACGTTGGGTTGGTGTGGAAGTTTGGGGTGGAAGAGTGGGGTTCCAGCTCAGGTGTTGCTTCGTCATCTGACCATGGTTCAAAATTACGAGATGTGTCTTCGGATCTTTCCCTTAAGGAACTGATCCCGGACCGTCGTCAATAGCCCGTTGTGTTGCTCTAGTATGACGTTAACTAAAATTACCAATTACCATTCAGAGGAATAAAATCTTAACAATCAATGAGACTAAAAGTGGCAAATGACCTTAAAATTATCGACATTTTTCATTGTTTTATTTTAATAAGCAACTTTTAAAACGCGTGTGTAAAATTTCATAGTTGAAGTTACATTATTTGGCAAGTTATTTAAGACTTGCTATCGAATGTGTCAGATGCAAAACTGATTAAATTTTAGACTCTAAAGTTCTTTTCTGTTTTTGCTATGTGTCATGACTAGGGCAACTTTTTGAAACAAATGCAAATTTTTTTTCACACTTTCTACGCTGCATGTAAAGTGCTAAAACCAAAATTCCTCCTACATGGGGTGTATTGTAAGTGAGTTATACCCCAAAATAAATGCTACTTTTTCCATAAATGCAACTTTTTGCATAAATACAACCACCTGCAACTTTTTAAAATTAAATAGCCAACTGTTTAATTTTGCAAATTTAGTTCAAAATTAAATAGGCAACTATTTAAAAACTATTTTGTAAAGTTATATCTCCGAATGTATATATACATACAGACAATGCAGATTATTGGAATGCTAAACTTCGTTCACCCAGAGGTGCCAAAACGTTTGCTGAAAATCAAAAGCAGCTACGAATGTTTGATTCGTCTCATAGAAAAATCGGATTAAAGAGTACAACATCGAGACGGCGAATGAAGATATGAGATCGATGGACTTTAAAGAAAATTTTGCAACCTTAAAGCGTATCTTAAAAAACGATTTGAAAAAATAATGACCTGACGGTTATTGCTACACTTTCCCTAGATGATTTCCCCCCCACCCCCCCAGTCGGTATTTGCTGCTGCAACAACGTTAGGCAACATTTGTCTCTGTTGAGCTCAGTTTTTCAATGTTAAAGAGAAAACTGGCCAAGGATCAGCCATTCAACAACATCAAAGTTCTTCTGAATTTAATTATGAATAATAATCCTTTATAATACCACTAAAATTGTCAATAAATTCTGATTTTTTCATTTTTTACGAATAATTTATTTTAGATTTTAGTGTATCAAAAGCCGCCCAAGCGACATAGTGGATAAAGCACTCTGCTCCCACGCTTTGGGTTAGTGGTTCGATTCCCGACTAGGGCTAGTTGTATGTGATGTCCGAGGAAGATGTCAGACTCCCGCCCAAGTGGTTCCTCACCAAAAAGTGGATAGCTGCACCCCTTATGTCTTTACCAGTGATCAATTTGTGTGTTTGTAAAATAACAAAACATGTATTCTTCTTCTGTGTCTGTCCTACTTCAGATCACTGGGCCTGATCTCGTGTTTCACAGTTCAGGAGACACACGTCAACAACAGTGTATCAAAAATAAATGCAACTTTATTCCCATAAATGCAACTTTATTCCCATAAATGCAACTTTATTCCCATAAATGCAACTTTATTCCCATAAATGCAACTTTATTCCCATAAATGCAACTTTATTCCCATAAATGCAACTTTATTCCCATAAATGCAACTTTAGGGAATGATGAATGCACCTTTTCCCATTTTTACTACAACAAAAAAGTTGCCCTAGTCATGACTAACAAGTACTAAAAATTCTTACCTTTTCTAATTTATGCAGATTTGAAACTTCTCCTGTTTGGTTTTTTTTGATGCATTTGGGATGATTTAATAAGGATTTGAAAAATCAGTTAATTTAAAAAATTGTAGCATCAATTTCGACTGTTTTAATAGTGTAGTGAGAAAAAGAATTGTAAATTAATAAGCACAGTAATGCATAATAACCCATGTACAAAAATGTGGTGAATCCTTCAAGAAAAAAGCGTGCAAAAGTCTTGAAAATTGTAAAATTTATTAGTATTGTATGCTGTACTTCTCTAAGAAAACCAATTATGATGTTTTGGTAACAGTAATGTTCACCCATCTCGTTAAACGGTAGCTAACTTAGCCAAATATGGTCATTGCGTCATAAAATCCAATTAAACAAAACCAGTGTAAGATATGTATTTTGGTAACGGTAGTTCTCACCAATCTCTAAAGACGGAAGAGCAACGTGGCCAAATATGGCCATTGTGCCAAAAAATCCAACCAAACAAACCAGTGTAATGATGATTTGGTAGCGGTTACTCTCACCAATCTCCAAATACGGTAGTGCAGCTTGGCTAACTATGACCACATTGCGTCATAAAATTTAATCAAACAAAACCGGTAATGATGATTTGGTAAAGGTAATTCACACTAACTGACAAAACCCGTTGTTTAAATATGGCCATTCGACATAAATTTCAATCAACCAAACAGCAATGGAAACGGCAATTCTCACCTTTCTCTAGTATCGGAAATACATTACCTATTCTTAAACGAAACTTAGTAGTATATGTATATGCTTTCTCTTGGGACAGTATTATACCAATAGAACCTGAACTACCAAAAATTTAAGATTCCCATATTAAACACCTCTTGTATATATATTTAATATTTAAATTTATACTTCAACTTTAAAAACCAACAAATGAAAGAAAAAACACGCTTCCTTTCTATCAGAGGCAAAGTTTTTGAATTTAGTGTAAAAAAGGTTATTTTTTAATATATTAACTTAAAACATGAAAATTTCTATTTGCTTAACATAAGTTGCTCGCCTTGCAACTCGATTTAATTCAGCATGCTATCAATTTGCGTCACTCAAAGGACCGTTGGAAAAGATGATTCATATAAAACCGTTTTACTACACGGATACTCTTATCTCTTTCTTGGTATCTTTCATCTTAATAACGGAATCTTATCTGATGAGTAAAAAAATTAATCCAGAGCAAAGAGCAGATCGCTTTATTTGTAAAAATGAGGAAGTTTCAGTTTCTGATACAACGCTACAAAGGTTATTTTTGATGTTAGGAAGAAGATCATGTGGATTTAATACGCTTGAAGATACAGACTAATTATTATTAATTTACTTCATACCAATTTTTTTTTTTGTAACCATAGTACACAAAAGGTTTCGATGTATAGACTATAATTGATTTACTTCAGACTACACACACTGATATTTCCTTTGGAACTCTAGTACTAAAGGATTAGATATGTAAATTAATTTATAATTTACTTCAAACCAATCATATGCCTTGAAAGCACAGTACAATTCTTTTAGATATGTAGTCCAATGATCTTTTTCTTTCAAACTCTAATGTAAAAAATGTTAGGTATGTAGACTCAAGTTTAATGGAACGTCGAACTTCTTTTTTTTCTCTGTATAACTTGGTGTAGATTAATTATTAATTTACTTCAGACCAATGGTCTTTAAAAAAAAATCAAGTAAAATTTTTTTAGGTATGGAGATGTGTGAATTTCATACACTTTATGGTGTAGACTTCCTGTTACTTTACTTCAGATCACTGTTCTTTTGCATTGGAGACTTAGTACAAAATTTTTAGATAGATAAGTTTTAATCAATTTACTTCAGATCAGTGTTATTTTGATCTCCCTCTCTTTGAAAGTCTAGTACAAAATATTTAGATACGAAGACTGTAGGTAGACTGTAGACTGTAGGACAAACTTGAGTATAAAAAGTTTTAGGTATAGTAAAACTTTGATTAATCGTCAAGGTCAGGACAATGACGGTTAATCGAATAGACGGATACCAGAAAAATCTTAAACAACAACCCACCCACATACATTACATATGAATGAATGATAAAAAAAAATTTTAATAAATAATAAATTTAAATAATTTTAAAGGTTTTATGCTCCATTAAACTACATAGTTTGGTGACCAAAAATTACCAAAAAAAAAATGTTTATTGAATTTATAAGATATTAGGCAGGTGGGTAGTTCAATTAACATATCACTGGAGCTATCGGGCTAAGACCATCGTGTACGGGGTGGGGGGGGGGGGGGGGGCTGGTGCACGTTAAATCTTTCGGGGCCTCAATGTTTCCTCATGTTGCAGTCTTTTGAAAGTTTGGAGATTAGGGTGTCAGCTCAGGTGTGATCTCGTCATCTGACTTGGGCTCAAAATTACGTTGTTCGCAAAATCGACAATTGTTCGTTGTGTTGCTCCAGTTAATTTAAATACTTATCAACATCAAATCCTGGATACACTGCTCGCATAGATGCTTATTGGTCTTCAGGTTGGTTGGGTTTTATGGAGCTGAGTCATAAAAGGCCACAAGGCAAACAACGTTGAGAAATGTGTATATACACATAAGGAAAGTTTTATTGACACACGAGAGAAATACATCCAGGGAAGTTACAGTAATTGAAAACGATACACCTACAGCCCTCATACTGCTAGCGCTGTGGGCAAACCTACTGAACCACAATGCTTGATATTAATTATTGTAAATTATTTTGTAAACCTTTGGAGAGGTGGAACTTTTAGTGTAGTCTTTCTGTCGTGTGCTTAGATAAACCGAAATCTGTCAATTTGCACGTATTTAAAGCTATCCTATTAAACTACATCGTCTGGTGATTAAAATGAATTTAAAAATCTGAGAAGATATTAACTTTCTCTCTCTCTTTGCATCAAAAAGATTAACTTTCAACTTAGGAACCTTTCCGAAATAAAGTTCTGATAATTAAGCTGGAACAGTGATCTGGTCAGTTTTACTGACGAAATACTTCGCCTTTTTCTCCAAGGGGAAAGGTAATGGTAATGGTAATTTTAGTTAACGTCGTACTAGAGCAACACAACGGGCTATTGACGACGGTCCGGGATCAGTCCCCTGAGGGAAAGATCCGAGGACAACACCTCGTAATTTTGAACCACGGTCAGATGACGAAGCAACACCTGAGCTGGCACCCCACTCTCCAAACTTCCACGCCAACCCAACGCGAGGACTTTCGGCCACGACAGATTTAAGGTGCACCAGCCGCCTCTACACCATACGCTTACAAACATCCATGCCCGTACCCGGATTCGAACCAGGAACCTTCCGATCTAGAGGCTAACACCTTAACCACTATACCGGTTGGTCGGCCCAAGGGGAAAGAACCATCCAAGTAGGAAAAACAAATTGTCCCTTGCTAATCCAGTTGTCGGAGGAAAGTGATTTAACTATTTAGACTATTTAAGTATAGTTTAAATTGGAAACTATTTTAACACTTTAAGGGTTTAGACGAGATATCTTGCCCAAGATTTAGTTAATTTGACTAATGACGAGATAATTCATCGAGTCAAAACTGCAAATTACTCCAAGGTAGGGATTGCAATTCGATCCGGCATCATTTGGCTACCACCGGATCCAGCAACATTTAAAATTAAATAATCGATTGTTCAAACTTAACTTTAAAGTCGAAAAATCGTTTAAGAAACCGATTATGAATTAATCAATTTTATATTTTTCAATCATAAGTCTGGAGAATTCTAGCAAAAATATAAATTAAATCATCAATAATATTTTTTTAATAAAGAGAAACTAGAAAAGCAAATTCTGCAAGAAAATGAAGACTATTACAATAAGACAATCTTTAGAAAAGAAACTGATTTTGAGAAAATAGTGAAGAAGGAAATAACTTCATATAAAATGGAGTCAAAGGAAAATATTTGTCTCTTATGTACGACTACTTAATGACGGTTAAACCAACAAGTGTCGAAGCTGAGAGGGCCTTCTCAGCAGCTGGTTATATTCGCAGTTCGTTGAGAAGTAGGTTGGGGGATGACACAATTAATTCGATTTGTTTCCTTAGATCGTTCATTCAAACTCAAAAGTGATTTTCATTACTATATAACTTCGATTTAAGCAATTAAGAAGAATTAAGAGTTCCCTTGTTTATTATGTTGTCCAAAAACTGTAAAGATTAGATTTTTATGTTAGTATGAGACAAGGTTAGATACAATTTATGTGTCATTTTCTCAACGGCATTAGAGATAGAGACTACTTAATTTTAGATAAATAGAAAAGTGATAGATAAAAAGATAGATAAAAAAAAAACTGATGTTTTTTGTTGTGGAAAACTAGTAAGACTGATCATCATCAATCGTTTATTACTTACTACTAGTAGTCCTAGTAGTTACTATAATTTATTGTTGGTGATTGATTTTCTTCCTATGGATATTTATTAGATAATAAAGTTGATTTTCTAATGCTAAAATAAAATTTGTTCGTCAATTTAGAATAACATCCTTTTTACCTACTTTCCTACTTAGCCGATTTTGGAAAAATACATACTGGTTAGATAGACTTATTAACAAAGTACCAATCCGGTCGGATCCAGCCGGATTAGTGTCAATCCCTACTCCAAGGGAAAAGAACTATCCAAGAAGGAAAGCAAAATGTCCCTGGACCAAAACTAGTGACAGTTTGATACAAGTTTTTGTATCACAGGCTGAGCACAACCGGACAGTTTTCGACGCGAAAACAAACCAATAGAAGGGTTCAGACCATATTTGGCCATATTCAAGGGCCATATTTGGCCATTTACCGCTCCAAACGCAAGACAAACAACGTCAAGAAATGGAGGTACACGCACAAAGAAGGTTTTAGTGACACAGATGGGGGAAGTACACTCCGGGCAAGTTACATAGTGGTCTCCAAGAAAACAATCCAAACAAAAATGCATCTGGAAAAGAACCGTCTTCCTCACTTTGACGCAGTTACGTGACCTGATGCGTGGGGCCCACTTCTTGATGTCACGTATCAAAAAAACTAGTTTGTTATCCGGCTTAAGGCATCGCAGCAACGAGAAAGTGACAACGCGAAAGAACGCGGCGTTTAGATTTATGGACGCTGTATTTGCACCTTCCCATAACACGTCTGAGGGGCTGTTGAAATCGGGGCCGCATATGAGCGCTCATCTTAACCCTCCTGGTGGTTTGTCGTCCGAGTCGAAAACTGCTCTGTAGTAGCCAACCTCTGATACAGTACAAAGTCCCAAATCCGGAGTCTGAAATCCGGAATTGTCCAAAATCCGGGCGTTTTGCTAACCGGTGTTTTTTTCCTCACCTTTTCCATCTTTCCGACAATTTTTAAAGAACAAGGAGTTAAACCTGGACCTGATTGATGAAACAACGCAAAATAATGACATGTTCAGAGTAATTACTACACAGAATAATTATTAGAAGATTTGCAAGTAAAATTTGTTGAATTGTGTTAACAAGTTTTTCCTTCCTTTTAAAAAAATTATTCCTATTTATATATCTGCTATTTTACTATTGTAAACGCAAAATTCGCGTGGGGTTGGTGGGTTAGATTTAAGGTTTTTGTGACAAAAAATGTAAATAATCCGAAATTCTGAAAATCCAAATCCGGAATGGCCGAGGTCCGGAGAATTCTGGATTTGGGACTTTCTACAGCACAAAACCTATTCCAATCTGTCACATCTTTGAGACATTTCCTTTTTCTAGTTGGAATAGGACAGTTTTATCTCGACGAAATATCTTGCCTTTCGCAGAAAATATCAGATCTAGATGGACGAGACATGTCGTAGTTAGCAAAATTGGTCAGATCTTGATGAAAGAGATATCTCATCGAAACCACTTGGATGGTTAAACAAAATTAGTTTTAAAATTCATTTAATCTAGTTTGAATTAACTTAGATTGATTAATACTAGTTGAAGCTTTGTTTTCAAATTTATTGATGCTCTTTGGATGTATCGGATAACTAAAACAGTTCGGACATTTTTTTCAGAGTCGAGATTGCTGCCAGTTGCTCTGACTATCACAAATAAATCAGTTTAGTTCACGTTTTTGATTGGTGGGGGTAGTTGCATTGACGTCGCACTGGAACAATGTTAATTTAATCCGTTTGGTGAACGGTGAATTTCGTTTTCGATACGTCTGTTAAGCCCCTAGACATGAATTATAAATATATTGAGCATTGCTACAGAGAGGAGCGTCAAAAAAGTGTGACCAACATGTCGACTAGTAGTCACGTGATTCTTCAGTGATATATTGACATGGTTGGCCGCCAATTTGGCGTTTTATTGCCTCGTTTGGAAATGTAACATCTCATGACAGGGTCTGACGTGTGAATGCACAGTTGTATAGAGAAGCAACAAATATGGTGAAATCGTTAAAGTCTATTACTATGTCGTGCAGACCAATCAGATTATGAATCAAATGATGGGTGCCTTCTCTCGGCCTGTAGACCAATCAGAGGATGAATGATAGTTCCCTCCAGACAGACGAAAGTAATCTAAGGGTCATGTTACTACTAGGTTTGGTCACATGATCTTGAGCACAAAAAAATTACCATTGCTCTCTCTACTTTTACATTTCCTCTATGGTTACATTTAGATTTCCTCACATTATTTGATGATGTTTGATTTATGAATTCATACTCGGTGCAAATTTTGCAGAGTCCCGTCTCAAAATTATTGTATTTTGAAGCAATTCTGTAACAAATTAAACAGCACATATGTGGTACAAATTTTTCCTGATCGAAAAATCTCCCTGGAAGATGTACCACATTCTATACGACCTGTCATCTGGCGAAGATTTGAAGCAAAAGCTATTCGTTTTGAATCTGTATCAACTTTAGGCTTTTGGAAGTTCAGTTAGTAGGTACCACACGATTTGACATCGAGGGAAAAAAAATTCAGACTTACCATTTGCTCTTCACTAATCTCCCGTCTCAAAACTGAAACTTTTTTGGATGTCTTGTTATGTGATGAAAAGTGGAGCTGTACTCCAACGAAAAGAGGACACATGATTGGCTGCCAATAGAAGACCTAATCCCTTATTTGCAAAGCTTTCAGTCAATCCTAATATGCTATGTTTTGTGTGTGGTTGACAAAGAGGGAGGGTGTTGTACACGACTAGATTCCTCCCAAAGACCAAGCATTTAAGGAAGGTAGACATTTAATTAACGTCGCACTGGAGCGACTCAACGGACTATTGGCTCAGGGTCAATCCGAAGACAACATCTCGTAGTTTCGAACCACGGTCCGATGACGAGGTCAACACCTGAGCAGGTGCCCGAAGATCCGAACTTCCACACCAAGCCATCGCGAGGATGTTTCAGCTTAGGACAGATTAAACATGCCTCAACCCCCACGTACGCGACGGTTTTTGGTTGGATCTAGTTTCGAACTCGCAACTCTCGCCACACTAACCAACCAAATCCGAAGCACTGTGAATTCACTTGCCTGCAATAATTAATTAAAAACCTTTTTTTTTAAAGATTATAACATCAAAAATCAAACAAAAAAAAGTGAATCGCGTAACTGAGGTTATCCAGTACAAAGCACACTAGCATAGGGATGATACAGCATGAACTCACCGATTTCTTTCACCCGGAACACCATTCACTGTATCAAACTCTGTGCAAAGCCTGCAACAGTGTTCGAAGTGATCATACAGCCTACATAAGACGCGTCCTTTCTTTATTTAATATCATCTAACCGTGGTTTAAAATTACGTGGTGTTGTCCTCGAATATTTTTCTTTAAGTCTGATCCCGGACCTTCGCCCATATACCGCTGTGTTGCTCCCAGTGCGACTTTAATTAAATACCTACCTCTCTTTTTTTTAATCTCAACGATGGTTGTCTCCAAGAGGTTCCCGTCATTAGCAAAACTAACCAGATCTTGATGGACGAGGTATCTTGTCATTAAGAGAAAATTGACAATGTCTTGATCTCGTTATAAAAAAAAATCAACAATATCTTGATGACCGATATTTTATCATTGGTAAAATTTGTCCGATCTTGATGCACGAGATATCTTGTCGAAACCATTTGGAGGGTTAAGTTTTTCAGTTAGCCATTTGTGCCATGGCCCCCAGTGCAGTGTCATCACTTCAGTTCAAAAACATCTTTTACTGTTCGCTTTTGTTCTTTTTATAATTTTTTGTATTTTTGTATTTTTATTTTTTACTTTTACTGATTGGTTCAGTAACTCGAACTGCCTTTCGTGTGTAATTTTCATACACCCACTTCACTGCAAAGTAACAGTCGAAATCCTTACTGCTCAAAGCTCTTCCTTGTGGTTATCTCGACGAGTTATCTCGTCCTATTACAAAAACTGACCAAGTCTG
Source organism: Metellina segmentata (assembly GCA_947359465.1). Classification (NCBI taxonomy): domain Eukaryota; kingdom Metazoa; phylum Arthropoda; class Arachnida; order Araneae; family Tetragnathidae; genus Metellina; species Metellina segmentata. The sequence continues at coordinate 139,121,120 of OX375872.1, read as the reverse complement.
GATAGACAAGATATATCTCGTCATTAAACAAAACCTCATCATATCTTTATCTTTTAGTCATCCAAAAATAGGCAATATCTTGACAACGAGGTATCTCGTCATTAGAAAATTTTTTTCTGACCTTGAAGGACGATATATCTCGTCAAAACCACTTGATGAGTTCAGTTTGTCTCGACGAGATATCTCGTCAATAGCAAAACCCACCAGATCTTGATAGACGAGATTATCTCGTCTTTAGAAAAACAGACAAGATCTTGGTCTCGTCATAAGAAAAACAGACCAGATCTTGGTCTCGTCATTAGAAAAACAGACCAGATCTTGGTCTTGTTAGCATAAAAAAAATGTGCAGTATATTGGTGGCGAGATGCCTCGTAATTAGCAAAATTGTTTTGCTTGATGGATGAGATATCTCGTCGAATTCACTAGGAGGGTTAAGCCTTGCACGCCAGTGTAGTAGCGTTTCCCTAAGCGAGGAAAAGTGAAGTAACCCAGCAAGTGCCCTTCTTTAATTCAATGCAAATTGATGAAATGTTGTCTGGGATGCAGTACGTTTTCTGCATTCGTTTTTGGACCTTTTCCAGAAACCCAAGCAGCCGTAAGCGATGGATTAGATGGGAAACGTTTCTTCTCATCATTTTCACAATTGAGCAACTTGAAATTTTAAACTTGGGTGTGTTAAGAGAGATTTTGCCTTTACTCTGAAATAAAGAAATAAGTGAGAGAGATGATTACGTTTGTATATATAAAAAAACCCTTTAAACAAAATCCAAAAACAATTAGTTATTGCGATACTGCTTGATTCTGATCATGGTAACACTTTAAGATTGTTCTTAATTCTCTTTGTGATAGCAGTTAATTTATGGTACTGCTCAATTCTGATCAGTGCAGTTAATTTACGACAATGCTTAGTTCTTATTATGATAGCAATTAAATTTTTTTTCTATACTGGGCTTAGTTCTGATTACGATGATAGTTAATTTACGATACTGCTTAGCTCTGGTCATGATAACAGTTAATTTTTGATACTGCTTGATTCTGATTATGATAGTTAATTTACGATACTGCTTAATTCTGATTTTGATAACAGTTAAATTGCAATAATGCTTTATTCTAATTACACTTTATTTACGATATTACTTTATTCTGATTATGATAACGGTTAATTTTTACGATACTACTTGATTCTCAATGTGATAACAGTTATTATTTTTTCACGATTATGCTTAATTCTGATTGTGATAACAGTTATTATTATTTTTTACGATTATGCTTTATTCTGACTGTGATAACAGTTAATTTACAATGATGTTTTATTCTGATTAGGATGACATTTAATTTACGATATTGCTTAATTCTGATTTAAGCAACAGTTAATTTAAGGCGATGCTTAATTCTTATCCCAATAACAGCCAATTTCTTGCCACTGCTTGATTCTGATTATGATAAATGTTATTTTACTTAAAAAGGTTTTCCAAAAGTGAGCGACTGTGCCATCAGAGCTTCCCATCAAGCTACGCTACTGTTTCTTAACCCTCTGAGGGGTTCACAAGCATAATCCCACCTTGTAGCCTGCAATCTCTCCCAGTGGCGGATTAAGACAAGTGGGGGCCCCAAGCGGTAAAATTTTCTGGGCCCTCAAACTCAAGACAGGAAAAAAGTTCCAAGAAAACTCTCATTAAGTTATTAACTAAAAAGAAAAGTCATCGAAAATTTCATACCACATAACAAATAAAATAAATTTATTTAAAAAAAAAAAACATTTTTCTACATCAATTTTCTATTTGCTTTATTTTTTGCAAATTCGTCAATTATCATGGTAGTGTATATTCGGCTTAAAATTTCTTGCTCTATACATAGAATGACCACATTAATTTATCTTTCTTCTCCCATAGTACTCCTTAAATAATTTTTTACACGCTTTTAAAAAGCAAAGGATCTTTTCCCTGACGAATTAAATAAGAGAATTGTTAAAAAAAATTCCATAATATTTCAACATTTCTTTGGTGGCTCTCGATAGATGTCTGCTATGGTCTTGTCTGGTGTCCACGTTTTATTTCAGAAATATTAAAAAATTGTCAAATTCATCTTCAAAAGTACAAACATCAATGTAAAGACGCTGTCACAACTTTCCTCGAATACAAATGGAAAGACATTTTACGACCTCAGGCCGTTTGATACTCCGGGGCCCTACGCGACCGCTTAGTCCGCTTACCGCTTAATCCGCCACTGATATCTGTATTTCCGACTGCGCTTAGTACTGAGCGACTTCTAACCAGTTTTATGTTCTTGAACAATAAAATCTTTCCTAAATATTCTATTCTGAGGAAAGGAACAATAGAATCTTACCAAATGATTCCATTTTAAGAAAATGATCAGAATAATAGAATCAATGGAGTCTCTCCAATACGATTCTATCATAAGAAAAGGATCGAAAAAATTCTAAATGATTCTATTGTAAAGAAAGAACCAATAAAATGTTTGTAAATGTTGAAAGAATTTATGGATTCTTTTAACAAAATAGATGTGATTATTTAGTCAATATGTGTGTTGTGGGGTAAGAGGAATACTACACTACTCAAATCTCTTGTGACACTCAAAGGGGTAAGATTTATCGTGGTAAATGTACAGATTCAGAACAACTCGTATTATTTTTCTCTGAATTTTATTTCTTTTTATTGTGCTGTAGTCTTGATTATTCGAGTTTATGTGGACCTAGCCTACTTCGGATAACCATAAACTCGGATAGTAAGAACGTTGTAACACAAAACAGCCCATACGAAATACGGAAAACTTTACTTTTTCATGTTAATATTACTGTTACTTGAAAATTTATAAAGCAATTATGAGAGGAATAATCTACACTAGGATTCGTTTCACAGCATGTATTTATTGTGACAATTTTATGATGCATCGTCGTGAGTTACGTACCTTTTTATCTCTCTTGAACAAGTTCTTAACCATCTTCTGTTCCAGAACACTTAACACGCGCAAATTGCATACTTTTTATTTCACATTATTATATTTAATGTACATTTCACTTTTTCATGTTGATGAAAAATGTATTGACTATACAAGTGACCCTCTTATAACACGGATTCGCTACAACACGGTACTAAAATTGCGACGACCCTAGTATAGTACGATAATAGTTTCTGTATAACACGCGGTTTAATTTTTACCTATTGTTGATCAATTGGACTGTCAAATATAGACCCGTTAGATTCTTTTTCAACTGTCTGTCCAGTATATCTATCTGTGCTGTCTGTTCTGTCTATCTGTCTGTCTGTTCTGTCCGTTTTGTCTGTCTGTTCTGTCCGTTTTGTCTGTCTGTTCTGTCCGTTTTGTCTGTCTTGTTTGTCTGTTCTATCCGTTCTGCTCTATTCTGCCTGTCTATCTGTATGTGTGTTCTGTTTATTCTGTCTGTTCTGCATGTCTGTTCAGCCTGTCTGTCTAGTCGGTCTGTTCGTCTGTATGTCTCTATTTGTGTGTGCCCTATACACGTCCACACGGTTTAATACATAGTTAAAATGTTTTTAAAACTAAAATAAATTTACTTATATTATTTAATGATCCACATTATGTAACTTTATTTAGAATACAAATAAATATGTTAACTTTTTCTATGTTTTTAGTACTCTGTATAACACCGTTTTAGTTTCCTTATTACACGGAACGCAATCTCTACTTTTATATAATTACTAAGTTTCGCTTAACACGGTTTCTATACAATACGAACTATCCTATAGCACGGTTTCCATACTAAATTGTATATTTAGTATAAAACCAAATATACTAAATTGTATGCCCCCCATGTTTCCTATAGCACGGTTTCCTTATAACACGGTACCAATTGACCGTGTTATAAGACGGTCACCTGTATTTACTCTTTCATGTTGACGAAGAGTCGTATTTAATATATTTGCTTTTTCATGTTGATGAAAGATGTATTTAATATTTTTACTTTTTTATATTGATAAACCAGATGTATTTAATATTCTTACTTTTTCATGTTGATAAAGAGGTGTATTTAATATATCTATTTTTTTTTTCATGTCGATGAAGGGATGTATTTAATATGCTTACTTCTTCATGTTGATGAAGAGATGTATTTAATGTACTTAAATTTTCGTGTTGATGAAGACATGTACGAGTATTTAATCTACTTACTTTTTCATACTGATGAAGAGATGTATTTAATATACTTATTTTTTCATATTGATGAAGAGATGTCTTTAGTATACTTACTGTTTCATGTTGATGAAAAGATGTATTTAATATACTTACTTTTTCATGTTGATGGAGAGATGTATATAAACTACTTACTTTTTCATACTGAAGTGGATATGTATTTAATATATTTACTTTTTCGTGTTTTTTTAAAAAATTAATGCCACACTTGAGTAACACATCTGCAATGGTCCGGGATCGATCCCCGTAGGGACTGATTGCCATCTTTTTTTAATTCCAGAATTAGCCTAATGACCACCATTATTTCCAAAAAATCCCTAGAGCAGTTGCCACTTTTTCTGATAAGGCCAGAATAGACCACATCTAACTCGGGCCTAGTTGAACCCGTCTCTCTCACCTGGTTGACACCAATAGGTACCTTATTTGCCTTGACGAGGAAGAGACTTTGCAGCATATCTTGTTCGACAGCATTAGAGAGAACATTTTTAGAATTCTCTTAAAGAAAATTTGTGATTTATCTTCAATTATAACTATTTTTCTATGTTCATTTTATTTACACCAGACCGTCTATGTTGATTTTATGTGTATCAAGCCTCTCTTCTATGTTAATTTTATGTATAATAAGCCTCTTCTGTATTCATCTTACGTATATCAATTCCGAAAGGGCCCCAACTTAAGGTCAATGCAGTCGTATAATTTTCAGTTTAGAATTCAAGTATTCGCATTTCAAAAAACTATTTATAAGATGATGAGATGAAATTTATAATAGATGGAATATTTACAAAGTTGGTGGGGGTAAACAACATGGCGTGCCTACTAGGGATTAGTGATGCGACATCGACAGCAAAACATCGATGTTCAAAATTAAAACATCGATGTTGATAATACATCGCCCCCCAAACCATCGATGTTTTAAAAATTCAGTGTATTTAAACTTTTCCCCCATTTCTTAAAACTGGTTTAGCAACTAGTGATAAGACATCGGCTCCAATACATCGATGTTTTTTTATTAAACATCAATTTTTGAAAACATGGACATCGATGTCGCCTCGATATTTTTTATTTGCAGGACATAAAAAATAAGTTTACATTTTCCCGCTTAAGTTGATAAATAAATAATAATAAGTAACTATAATTATTGTTATGTACCTACCTACTTATACTTATAGTTAGTAGTACCTATTTAAAATTGTTGTGAATATTATTTTCTTTTGTATTATTCAATCTGAAAACGAAAGATTTGCAACTGTTCTTATTAATTTTTTTTGCATCGTTTCGACAGTTAAAAAAATATTTGTTATAAATTAATAAACACGGCAACTGACTAGCATTAATAAACCCGGGCTAACATTTAAGTTAGAGGTTATCAAACCTGTTTTTTTTTTAATTGGGGAAAAAAAAAGTTTAAATATATTAATATTTATGAACATCGATGGTGTTTAGGCGATGTATTATTAACATCGATGTTTTAATATTGAACATCGATGTTTTGTTGTCTATGTATGTCGCATCCCTAGTGCCTAATACATGTGAAAAATCAGGTGTTCTAAAGTTAAAATTAACTTTTAGCCCGCTGTGCTGTGAGCGTTTCCATAGCGATCAGAAAGCATGAAACTCCAACCACTTAGAAGTCGAGTCCTTACGTCCTGACCGTATATGGAGATCGCTCTCGCGAAAACGATTAAGTGATCTAAGAAGAATGGAGATATACTTTTGGCTCTCTCTTGCCTCACATGTAATATATATATATTGAAGAACTCGTGCAATTGGAGTTAATATGTCGGATTAATGTATCAAGATTCAATGTAATAAAATTATTAATTGTATCAACCCCATTTGGGGGATTTTTTGCTGACGAAACTGTGGCATCAAATAATTCGAAACATTGTGCGTCTATTTATCATAATTTCAAGTATTCACAAAACATGTTTTTAATAATTTTCAAGAAGATTCACTTTTATTAACCGTCCTCGGCGTTGACTTCTCAACACAAGGTGATCTTAACTCACCAAGTACTAATTTAGACGAGATATTTCATCCATCAAGGTCTGATTAATTTTGCTAATGACGAGTTTTCTCATCATCAAGACATCGCGACTTTTTTTTATGATGACTAGATCAAGATCTGGTTTCCAATGACGAGATATTATCATTCTAGGGACCTGGTTCCATGTTACCGGTACTATGAGGAGCCCCTACATGTACGAAATGTAAGTACAAAGACGTCAACCTTATGTTGAAACAGACGGCGCGTGTAGGCGGAGTCACTGTCGTAAGAGCAATAATAATATTTGTCCTAGGTAGGTTTTATATTTAACGTCACTCTGGAGCAACACAATGGGTAATTGACGACGGTACGAGTTCAAACCCGAATAATATTTGTCCTAATATCAAGATCTGGTCGGTTTTCTTCTAATAACGAGATATCTCGTCCACCAAGATCTGGGTCAGTTTTGGTAATGACGATATACCTCATCAAGACGACCATCAGAAGGGTTAAAAGACAAAAGTTGAACTGTTGTTTACTTCATTTTCATGTAGCTGTTGTTTGACGAACAAAGATTTTTTTTTATAAAATAGTATTCGGAGGAAATGGTGACTTGTCAAATAAAAAAATCATAGATGTGCGTATCTCGAAAAATTGACCAAGTTCTTTGCTATAAAAATATAGAAGCGTAACATATCGCATTTCAGGTAAATATAAAAATAACAGGACGTTTGCTCAATATGTTTTGAAAATTTTTAAGTAGATCAATCCAATAGTTTTATGAATATCATATCATGCCAACCCCTAGCAAAAAAGCTGTTCTGAGAAAGACGCTTGTATCCATACCTTCGGGATTGATACCGGGCTGTAGTCATCAGCTCGTTGTGTTGCTCCTTTTTTAATAAACTACCTACCTACCCTATAAGGCCGCCGCAGAGCGGTTGGAAGGGAAGCGGGATAGTAACCTGTGGGTTGTAATTTCAAATCCAACCAAAGATATTCGTGTACAAAAGGGGCTGGTACATGTTAAATCTGACGTGGCCTCAAATATCCTCACATTGACGTGGATTGAGGTATCAGCTCAGGTATGACCTCGTCATCGTACCGTGGATCAAAATTATGTGTACGTCTCACTTCTATTATTGGCTTATATCTGTATAACTGAGCCAATTTTTCGAATTTCGACTTTAAATTTGGTATTCATGTTCCTATAAGACCTTAAAAAATAAACTCAGGAGAAGAACACAAAATAGATTTCTTCGACGAAAAAAGATAGTCTTCGTATGCTTTAAAAAATCTGTACAAAATTAGGCTCGAACTCGAAGACTCCGTTAATTGGAGAAGATTTTACAAAGAAAACAAAACATAATTACATGCTTTATTTAAAGCTTAAAAAATCAGTATCTAATTCGGTTCGGATAACACGTACACTCGGTTCATTGGAGTTCGTCGGATAATCAAGATTTTACTGTATTTTTCGACTTGGCGGGATCCCAAAATGATATGCCTAAACTTTTTTCGTTATCAACAAAAATAATCCAGATCCTGAATGTCATGAACGCCACACTGTGATAAGGGATGTATTGTTCGGGATTCCAACATGGTGTCACTCAGGAATGCCCGCTGTAAAAATTGGGTGGCAGAGGCGAAAAAAAGAGAACCAAGCAGCGGAGATTTATGTTGTCTAGAGAGAGCGGCATTCCCCCCCTCCCCCCTCTTAAGCCGTAAACAAGAGAGGCCGAAGTGGTCTCCTCTGATCTTGCACTTTTGATAAGAGTGCAAGGAGAAGAAAGAAATATTCAGATACTATGTCATCCGCTCGGGAAGACATACGCGCTGGAAAAGGGGACACCAGTCTAAGCTTCAAAATCTTTGAGTTATCTCGTTAAATGAAAATGTAGTTTTAAGTGTTTAGACCACACTACGAGGAATTTGTGGCTAACTGCTATGGTTTAAAAACCGGTGATAAATAACTGGTGAAAAATTCAGTTACCGAAACATCATATAGAAAAACCATTGCCAGTATGTAAGCGAGGGAAGCATTAGTCACCCCATTGATCTTACACATTTGATAACAGTGCGAACATGAAAAGGAAAGAAATTTAGATATTATCTGGTCCGCACAATAAGCCATACTCCCTGGAAAATGAGACACCAGTCTAAGCTTCAAAATCTTTGAGTTATTTAGTTAAATGAAAAGTATTTTTAAGTGTTTCGACCCCACTACGAGGAATTTGTGTCTCTTTGTGATGGTTTAAAAACCGGTGATGAATTACTGGTGAGAATTACAGTTACTGAAACATCAATTTCGGTTAACGATAAATCATTGCCGGTATGTAAACGAGGGAAGCATTAGTGACTGCATTGATCTTACACATTTGATAACAGAGCTAACATGAAAAGGAAAGAAATTTAGATATTATTTGGTTCGTACAATAAGCCATACTCCCTGGAAAATGAGGCACCAGTCTAAGCTTCAAAATCTTTGAGTTATTTAGTTAAATGAAAAGTATTTTTAAGTGTTTCGATCCCACTACGGAGGAATTTGTGACTCTCTGCGATGGTTTAAAAACCGGTGATGAATTACTGGTGAGAATTACCGTTACCGAAACATCAATGTCGATAATCAGGAAATCATTGGCGTTATTCAAGCGAGGGAAGCATTTGTGGCCCATTGATTTTTTACATTTGATGAGAGAGTGAACGGGAAAAGGAAAGAAATCTAGATACTAGCATGCCATACTCCTTATAAAATGGGACACCAATCCTAGCATAAAAATATTTGAGTCACTTAATTAAATAAAAATCCTTTATTTTGTGTTTAGACCAAACTACGAAATCGATCCAGAGGAATTTGTTGCTGACTGCTAGGGTTTAAAAGACGGTGATAAATGACTGCTCTTTCGGAATTACCATTACCGAAACATTATTGCCGGTATGTAAATGAGGGAAGCATAAGTGGCTCCTCTGATTTTAGACATTTGCCAAGGGAAGGTCAGATTTTATTTGGCCCACACTGCAAATCATCCTCTATGGAAATGGGTCACAAGTCCTATCATCAAAATCTTGGAGATACTTTGTTGAATGAAAAGTCGAGTGTCGGTTTTCCTAACACAAAATCATTGCCGGTTACCGAAACATCATTGTCGGTATGTAAACGAGTGAAGCACTGATCTTGCATATTTGACAAGAGAGCGAATAACAGAAGGAAAGAAATCTAGATGTTATTTGGTTCACACTGCAAACCATGCTCTGGAAAATGTGTGTGTGATAACAGTCATAGAATCAAAATCTTCGATTTATTTTGTTAAATGAAAAATATTTTTGTATGTTTTGACCACACTACGAAGTCAATACTGGATAATTTGCGGCTGATATCTGCGGTTTATAAAACCGGTGATAAAACGACTGGTTTTGAAGATTAGAGATAATTACCTTTATCGAACTATCATTTTTGATTTTCTTACCGAAAATTCAATGCCGGTTACCGAAACATCTTTGCCAGTTTGTAAACGAGTCAAGCATAGGTGTTCTCCGCTGAACTTTTGATAAGAGAACAAACAAGATAACAAAAGAAATCTAGATATTATTTGGTCTGGAGAGCAAAAATGGGATGACAGTTCTAGTATCAAAAAAATGTTTGATTCTTCCGTTAAATGAAAAGTCCCCCTTTTAAGTCCAATTTAGGATCCTATTTGCAGCTGTCTACTCGACGTAGGCGTGATTTCAGATTTTTCTTTTGACTAGCAACATTTTTTAGGGAAGACCTTATTCGGTATATCGCGAAGCGTATCCCATCCCAGCTCTTCTAACGATTTTTCTGAATGATTTTTTCCAGTTTTCAAGTAGTTTTTCTTATTCTACAAATAAGGACTGCACAATCGCGGTAGGTATGTACTTTAATTAACGTCGTACTGGAAAAACGTAACGGGCTATTGATGACTGTCCGGGATCATTACCCCAAGGGAAAAATACAAGGACAACACCACGTAATTTTTAACCACGGTCAGATGACGAGGCATTACTTGAGCTGACATCATAACACTCCAAACTTCCACACCATACCAACGTGAGTACAGTTGCGGATAAAATCCCTGAACCAGCCTCTTCATTCGAGCAATTTCAAACAGTTGAGAAAATTCAAAGATGGCGTTTGACAACAATTAACGTCTTCTATAGATTCAAATACATAAAATTTGCATGAGAGACCGTCCTAATATTAAATTGAGCACCAACTTCATGATTTCCAATCGTAACCCCCTATTCCAAACCAAAATTTCGAATCTATATCACAATTTAACTTCAGATTCCAAATTTCATGTCATTAGGTTTTACCGTTTCGAAGTTATGAGTAAAGAAAGATTAGAGCACCTAATGTTAAATTAGTTTCATAGATTAAATTCTTATGGATATGTTCCTAACTAATATTTCTATATAGCAGATATTTTGTTCCATATAACTGTTAAAGAACCCAAACTAAATTCATCTAATATTTTATTTTAAAAATAGTTTTGAGTATGCAATAATAATTATTAAACTAATGTTTGAAAAATTATGAATATGAACATTACTATATTTTGATGGAAATTGATTTTGAAGGAATTCTAATATGACCATGAAAAATTTTAGATTATTCCAATGTTTAGCTTTTGCGTTACATTAAATTTTATTCGTGGCGATTTTAGGGGGCAACCAAAAGTTTATAAGACGCCTGACAAACCTCGGATAGTAATTCTTTGATTTTTTGCATTTGCATAGTTAATGTAATTCTCAAATCGTTTGCACTTGCGTAATAAGTATTATAATAATTCTTGGTTGGCTTAAAAAAACTTTGAAATAGCGCTCATGTTTGAAATTCGGGTAGTTATAACTACAATTATTCTCGATCTACAAATAAAGACTTTCTATGTCGAGATGATCCCTGAAATTGGCAGCAATGTGATTAAGGCATCAAAACATGTGTTTCTAAAGAGAAATTTTGTTTGTGAAAAATTTTATATAAAGACGTCCCCTTATGCAGTGTTTTTTTTTTTTTTTTGTATTTCAACTTGTAGAGGACGTTATTTCATATTGACTAATATCTTGAATTTGCTCTATGAATAATGATAGAAATAAAAGGGGTTGGTTCTATTTTTCTCCGCGATTACATGCACTTGTTCTTAATATGACAGGGGAGCAAGCTAATGAATACACTCGCAATTGATATAAAAATAAATATATTTTAATTTCAACTACCAAAAAAATTGTATTTTTGCAGTAGATCAAAAAACACTAATGTTGTGAAGGATAAAATTCTGATTGTTTGCTAGATGACGTCTTTGCTTCAAGCGCTTTCATAAATTCTTTTCAAACAATATCGTGACTCGCAAAGGAGTCACGACCTATCTTCCAATAGAGCCGGGGAAGTTTGACTGTACTCTGATAACCAGTGTCCATCACAGAGGTTTTCAATATGTGTATCGCGGGTCCCAAAGGAGTCATCCACCAGTAACGCAAAGACGTTTACTGCATTCAAATAACATGTGTCCACCAAAAGTTTTTAAACTGTGTATAGCGTATCCCAAAGGAGCCACCACCTATCTACCAGTGAAACCGCAGAAGTTTGACTGCAGTTTGATAACCAGTGTCCATCAGAGGTTTTCAAATTGTATCGCGGGTCTCAAAAGAGTCACGGCCTATCCACCAGTCCAGCCATCAAAGTTTTACTGCACTCAGATAACATGTGTTTACCGAATGTTTTCAAAATGTGCATAGATGGTCCAGGACGTATCCATCGTAAATTTAAACTCTAATAATCTGTATTCCGAAAGATGATATCGGGTGTTACGTGATATAAAATCAAGAACAAATAATTAATCTTATGCTGTTGAAAATATAATTTCAGAAACTGTGTTTGAAGGTGAAAATTATGCTGTTTTTTTAGATCTCTGTCGGTATAACACGGAACGGATAACGGTTGAGTCTCCAGCCATGAAAAACTAAATACAACTTGATCTGATAGTATGATAATACATGTTGGTTCTTATAAGAGAAAAGTCTTTTTATAAAAATAAAAAGGCAAATTGTAAGAAACGTGGGATTTTCAAAAGTGTCGGGAAACTGAGATCCGCATTTCGTTTTTCAAGAACTACTAGAAAAAGCAAATTTTTCCCATTAATTTAAAAAAATTTAAAAATGCATTTACGTTTATTAAAATGTATTTTTAAAATTAAGATTCATATAAAATTACTAATCAACGTCATGAGATTTGCGAGTAGTCTAGTATTGCTTTGCCCCTAACACGATTAATGACTAAATAACCATATCTTTCTAAAGAATTCATGGATTCTTTTAGCCTTTAGAATCTTTTTCGTCTCGCCTTAAAATAGAATCCCCTTGAAAGATTCTATTGCTTCTTTTCTTGGAATAGAAACCTTTGGAAATATCGTATTGACCCATTCTGTAGAATTGAATCTTTTGGAAAAAGATTCTATTTGTCCTTTCCTTAGATTAAAATCCTTTGGAAAGATTATTTTGCTCCTTTCCTTAAAATAGATTCCTTTGGAAATAATATCAAGCAGGTCAAAATGTTTCTAGAAGTAATACAGTGAAGACTGCAAGCTAAAAGGTTAAATTATGCACGTGACGGATCTTTCCCTTCGGGATTGATCCCGGACCGTTGCCAATAGCCCATTGTGTTCCTCCGTATTACATTAATTAAATATCTACCTACCAATGGTTTCACGTGAACCCTTTATAGCGTTAATACATTTAAAAAATTCGGTATTTTTGAAAAACTTTTACCACTTTGTGCAATTTAGAAAAATTGTTTTCTTCTCCATTCATATTGCAGTCCACTTCATTTACGCTCTTCCAAGTTCAAAGAATCTCATGTTTCTGAGTTGGCACCATCAATCAATGCCATTCGTTTTGTCTTTTATGTTAACTTCCCCCTGTGTGTGTTGTTTGACTTTCACACCTTTCCTCTCATGATTCATCTACTGAGTGATAACACCTTCGCCTTTATGCTAATGGTATCGACAGGACACGTCGATAGCACTCAAAAGGGAAGGTTTCATTTTTGAAGCAGAATAACTTTCCCAACAGTCACAAAGAAAAGCAGCACGTCATTTAACCATCTGTAGCGTCACGAGGTTTCTGACAAGTGTAGTGTTGTTTTTACCGCACAACACATTTAAAGACTAAATAACTACACCTGTTGATTGAAAGAATCCATGAGTTCTTTCAAGCTTTGGAATTGTTATATTAGTCCGTTCCATAGAAAATAATCCTCTGGAAACATACTATTGGTCCTTTGCGGAGAATATAATCGTTTGAAAAGATTTTATTGTTCTTTCCTTGGAGTGTAATCCTTTGAAGTGATTCTATTGGTAATTTCCTTGGAAAAGAATCCTTTGGAAATTTTCAATTAGTCCAGATTAAAAGTGTTTAGAATTCATGTAGGGGATTTCTGTAGGCTGTAAAGGAGAATTATGAGTGTGAACCTCTCAGAAGGTCAAATCTTGAAAACTCTACTAAATGGAAATTCAGGATGACTACTATGAGCGACAGAAGGATCATTGTCTCATAATGCATTTAGGATGGGTACGGGTTCAAAAAGTATTCAGAAAGTTAGTAGGAGACAAGAGATTCATTGTATTAGTAAGTATTCAGGATAATTGAGGGTGTACCGTCATCTAACATCGAATTCTCATGTGTGGAGAAAAAAGGCCGACTTGTACAACCCGGAACAAGGGGTATGGGGGATTGTTTTGTCATCCATCTATGTAGCATTGTAATTCTGAACAGTCTCCCTTCTCTGGGTGTATTCAGAAGGACTACTAGAAGAGACTCCACGTCTCAGGATGTATTCATAACAGCTAAGGGTCATGATTGCTTTGCCTTGTAGTACTGGAATTCTGAACAGTCTCTTTTCTCAGGATGTATTAAGGATGACCACTAGAAGGAGACTCATTGTCGAAGGAAGTATTCAGAATAGCTAAGGGGCATGATTGCCTTGTCTTGTATTGGAATTTTGAACAGTATTTTTTATCAGGGTGCATTCAGGATGACTACTAGGGGATAAAGAGACTCATTGTCTCAGGAAGTATGCAGAATAGCTAAGGGGCATGATTGCCTTCCCTTGTCGCATTGGAATTCTGTGCAGACCCTTGTGACCTCTCTGCTCAAGTTTCATGATCATGGGCTCCAGCCATATTCTGTTTAGAAGCAGAAGAATCCTTTTCTTTCTCTCGATCTAGTATATGATTTTCTCATTTTAATTTTAATCAATATATTGTGTTTTGCGTTTCTATATATTTATAATATTTTGTTTACATCGTCAATTTGCATTTTCCTTGTACTTTGTATATTTGAACATTTGGACCTAAGGATTATTATCCTTTTAGAGCGGCTGTATTTGAAATTATAAAAAAATATTTTACACCAAAAAATTAGAGTTTGGCCATTTGCAGCCACTGATATTTTCCCCCAACTATAGGATAGAAAATTAATTTAAACGAGCAGAATTTAGTACGATAAAATTACAATGTTAGAATGAACTATTGATCACATTTTACATGTTCAAGTTTACAGCAATTGAATATTAAATTTAAAAAAGTATGCTTAACGCATGAGAAAATTGTGCTGCATCTTATGAAATCTTTATAAAATCCTTTTTATTTATTTTACTTTTCAACAAATCAAATTATTTTCTAAAATAATTTTATTTGATTTAAAATTGGAAATGAAGATAATTTCTATTAGCCACATTTCCTGGGAAACATTTTTATTCTGGAAAATATTTCAGCAAACTTATTACCTTATTTAATCAAAAAGCTTTTTTACTTTGAATGAAAATATAGAAACTTTTAAAATTTTAACTCCTTTTTAAAATCAATACACGATGCATCTAATCTCAACAGTGATGATTACATTCTATCAAAGAAATGCATGTGTGATATCTGGTCATCATAGTGATCCAGAACATTGATTTTCGAACTTTTTGTTATCTCACTGCACACATAAACGAATTACGGAAATTTTAAGGCACATAGAAAAACATTATTGTATTTTTTAGCGATCTGACAAAAAATATGCATAGTTTTGATTGAATTTAAAAAAATGCTAATAACTACTAACTCTTTTTGCTCCAAGGTGGCTTTAAAATTTTCTGTGAAACAATTTATGTATACATTGTAATACAAATAATACCCAAATAATTTAACGGGTATTAAAAATACCGACATTACTTAAAACTATTATGAAAATATTTGTCAAGAGTTTAAAACTAATCCGTTGAAATGAAACAGATCATACACAATTTAAACCGTTTCACCATGTGCAAGGCAAGACACATCAGTTTTATTCTTGTGGCACACCGGATGAAAGTCACTTATTTAGAATACAAGGAAACTAGAAACTAGCTGTAGTAAGAGCTAAAAATTGAGGTGTTGTTTGCATACAACATTGAAAAGTTGCGCCTTTTTTGAGAATATAATTGGCAGAGCGTTGTGTGCAGTTGTAAACAGGATATGCATCCAGACACAACACTTTTAACAAAGGGAATTCTTTAGGTAACACATAAAGAGGAGCGATACTCAATGTTAGAATTCCGATCGCAAAATTATGTTATACATTTAATTATGAGTTTTTATGCCACAATAAATATAAAATAATGGTATCGGAATATTAAAATCGGCAGAACAGATTGAAATAGGTATTCAGAAACTAAGTTATCTGGAGGAACAAAGAAGAGGGTTTTTTAATAATCGTCTTCGGAAAACTTCTCTTTACATAAAAACTATTAATGTTGTCTGTATCCACACACACACATAGATTTAACATTCATGAATGTATAAGTATTTTAGATTAATGATAAAGGAAAATGTATATAATAAACTTTAACGATGATGTGTTTTATGAACAAAAAGCCGACTAGGTTTTAAAAAATTTAGAAATGTAACCTCTATAAAATAAGATCAAAATAAAGACAGGGTAGCCATTTCTTACTTTAGTCTTTGAAATTCATTAACAGAAGCCACTAACAAAGCTCTGTCTTTTGTTACTTCTGATTCATAGTCAGTAAAAAATAGCAATAAAAAATTAATTTTGTGAACAGAAATCTGTCAAAAAATATGGTACTCTTTTTCTTACTCAAATTATTTAAGTAATATAATTTATCAGATTTTAAAATTGTAAACTTTTTTTGGACAAAGCATTAGTCTATTTCCCCCAGGTCCTCAAAAGTCTAGCTTCGCCTCTGATAACATTTCAGAGAGAAGAGACAAAGTAAGACAGACTCTTCTCACAAACGTCTGGAGAGCAAAAGAAAGACAAGGGAGCTAACTTTTACTTCCGTCCTTGCAACCTATTAACAAAGCTTTACTTTTGATTCACGGTCAGCAAGAAGTTGCAGTCAAAAATACAGGAATTTGTAAAAATATAGTTAATTGTTTTACTCAAATTATTTAATAATATACTTTATCAGAATTTTAAATGCGTAAACCTTTTTGTGGAGAAAGCATTAGCCTCATTTACCCTGATTGAAACGCACGAGGCAATATTTTTCTTTAACCCAATGCAATTATTTTGATATTTCTTATGTTTAAGGCTCATCATCGTCAAATATTTTTTTATCTGAAATCAATTAAAAATGCAATTAGAAATTAATTTTGTGAACAGTAGTTTGTTATAAAAAGTATATGTTACGAATTTGCATATTTTTCCATATTATTTGACTAACTTCATCACCATTTTAAATACGAGTAATACATTAATATTTTACATTAAAAATCAATTAATTAATTTTATATTTTTATAAGTCAGGCTCATTATCATCAAATATTTCTTATCTGTGACTAACGATAAAAATACCATTAAAATGGTTATCATAAACAGTAATTTATTAAGAGATACAGTAATAATTAGTAAATATAATCAAAATTATTTATAAATATTATAATTTATCATCATTTTAAGTATGTAAATTTTGTCTTTGACAAAGACATGCAGTAGCCTCAAACACCATAGATCTCAAAATGTATAGCTTCGCCTCTAATTGAAACAAGCTTGTCAATATTTTACTTTCATCCCACTTTAACCAAAGCATTAATTTTTATATTTCTTCTACGAAACATATTAAAAAGGGATTAGTTAATATTTTAGATTAATTGGAAAATTAATTATTACAAACATTAGCGAGATAATTTAGGAATTGCATCGATCGTAAGTATTAACTTCAATCCAGTTGATTTAGAGTGCGCAGATATACGTTCTATGTTTAGAAAACAAATTTAACAATTCGATGTAGTTTTAGTATGTGTTACTTCATAGTGCTGTTTCCCTTAAGACTAGAGGAAGAGATGCATTTTTGTTCGTTAAAAGTTTATATAATACTTATTGTTTAAATTAAACTAATATTATTCTTGAAATAAATTAATCGCTGTAAATGCAATCCCTCAAATATGGTGACATACAAAACATAGTTCGAGTGCTTAGTCAATGTGAGCCGTTGTAATTTTGCATATTAAGAACGATTGTATGTTTTAAAACTTTAAAGCCTTCTATTTTACCTTCCTAGTGGTTGTCTCGACGATGTATCTCTTCAATAGCAAAACTGACCAGATCTCGTCATCATCACGAAAATAGCCAATATCGATGAAGAGATGTCTCATTGTTAGAAATTTGTTCAGATTTTGGTATACGAGATATCTTGCCAAAACCATTTGGAGGGTTATATCAAACTTTCAAGGAATTGAGCAACGAGAGCAGAGCGTTATCCACCTAAATAACTCCCGAAATCGTTTTAACCTCTGGAATTTCAAATAAAGGTCCTATTTCCACCCGCTATCAAAAGTACACGCCAAACACTGACAGATTCCGGGAAATTTTCCTATCGGTCTCCAGTTCCTTCATTTACAAGAACCCCAAATGTGCTTGACGAAATATCCCTGTCAAACACAATCAAGTACTGAGAGTAAATGAAGCTTCTGGCCTCTTATGGGGCTTCAGAAAGGAGATAAAGTTTCTAATCTTTCATCTGCAACACAGCCTAAGGAGCCATTTTGGAGAAAGTGAGGTACAGCTTTTATAGAATTATCACCAATTTCATATGGAAATTTTTAATTTTGTATCACATTTATTGGAGGGCTGTAAGATATTCATTAAAAACATTATACATGAACCAATCGGAATAATTTTCTCCATATGTTGTTATTAAGTTACAACAATCACTTTGGCACTATGTGTTTTATGAAATATTGTGTGGAGGTACTCCCATTTTTTGCATGTTATAAGAGTTATCTCATATTACATGTGAAAAGGGAGAATATTCTGTGAGATATTCTGTAAATATGGATAGAAATTAATTGTAGTAGTGGATCAATCCCTCAAGGGAAGGAATTGAGGACCACACCACGTAATTTTGAGCCACAGGCAGATGACGAGGCTACACCCAAACTGGCACCCCATCTCTCCAAATTTCCACACTACACCAACGTGTCACACTTCTTCGATTAACAAAAGCTATCTAAGGCTAGTTCATAGCTCGAGCGTAAGTTCATGTTACTTGAACTCATTTGGTTTTCTCCTTTACACACGTTTTCTTTCGCGATAAATACCTAGAGACTCGTCTAAAAGCACTTCTAATCTCATTTTTCGATTTAAAAAAAACTCATTTGAGTCATTTTTGTTGACTTTTCCCCTTCATCTACCTTCCTTTTGGATCCTCTTAAAAGTGACTGGAATATTTGTTTTTCATTCACAATACTATGTTTAGCATAGAAACTTATCCGTACTAGGTCCTTACACTTCTCCTTGGATATAGGCATAGTTATCCAAGGCTACTTCATGGCTCGAGCTTAAGTTCATGTTACTTTGACTCATTTATTTTTCTCCTTTGCACTTTTTCTTTCTCCGTTGAATACACTCGTTCATATGTTCCCCTGCACGATTGGTTTAGTGGAAATATGCAACAGTAGCAAACCAAAATCGTCATAATATCATTTTCAAACTTTTTTGGACTCACTTAACTGTCTTCCCTTCATGTACCCACATTTAGGATACATTTCAACGTGATTAAAATACACGTTTTTTATTTACAGAACACCATATTAGTTTGCAGTCTTTCACTTAAATTTTCTTTTGTTATGCCCCACTATTTGTTTAATTTCGAAATAGCAGATAAACGTTCAAACCTACTCATTTGAAACCATTCATCGATTATAAAGTGCGACTATCTTCGTCAAACAGAAAGATAGCAAAGGTAGATATAACAAGAGAAAAGGGTTCAATGCACTTCAGTGTCTTTGAACTTACTAATCAAATCTGCCATAATAGCAATAAAAATATCCCGTTAAGGTTCATAAAAACTTTTGATCCAAACTTAAGTTTGAAGTTCTGTATTATGATAGTTAGATTAATTGATGAAGTGAAAAAAATATTATCAATCGAACTGAATAAGAATTACTCAAACACATATGCAGAAATATTCATAAAAATTCGTCTTAGTTGCTGAATACTATCAAGTTTTTCAATATTTGAACAGGTGCAAAATTTTTATCCTTTGAAATGGACAAAAATAGTTTAAAAGTTTATGCAGAGAGATTCATATAAAATCAGCTTGCTTGATGACTGCTACCGAGTTTTTCTTTTACGGAACAGCTGAAAAATTGTTATCGAAAAGGAAAAGAGTTACTCTAATGTAGATGCAGAGAAGAGATTTAAATATTAAAACTCTCTTTAGCACTTCCTTTTACTTCCTCTTTCTTCTCTGATACTTAAAATTCGACCTCTTTTTGAACTGTTTCAGTGATCCTAATGTGAAATAAATTGAGTGCTCAGCAAAAGAACAGTGTCTTTGACATTATCGATTTTCTTAAAATCAGATATGGAGTGCTCGTTCGTATTACACGTTTAGAATATTGACCTCGATACGGTCGTATCATATCTACATACCCTTGAAACAGATTTTTCTCTTTTTGATACAAGCTGATGACAGCGTGGAGAAATGTTTAAATTAGGTTTGATATTCACGTGTTTAGTCGATATTCACGCGTACTCTAAATGTTAATCTAATCGACCTGCTTCACAAAATGTGAGCATTCTAAATACGTTTAGTTTGTTCCCATTAAATCTATAAAAGCAATATTTAATTTTATAAACAGTATGATTGCAGAACTCCGGTTTTTCGAAAATTGGCTTAATCGAGTCCTTTTGCTGTCACTATTTTGGATATGGAAAGTATTGTTGGACATTCATTGTTGGTAAATTTTTTACACTTATGACAATGCTGGGTGGACACCTATTGTTGATAAAATTTTATATGTAGAACACTGCTTCACATCCACTATTGATTAAATTTTTGTATTGAAATATTGCTGGACATCCTTTAATAATAAAATTGCAATATAGAAATGATTTCGGGTTCATTAATTGTTAATAAAATTTAAAAATGGAAAATATTGTTGGATATCCATTGATGATAAATTGTTATGTGGAAAATAATCTTGGGAATCCATTGCTGATAAAATTTAAAAATGAAAAACATTGTTGGACATCCATTGATGATATAATTAGTTATGTAAAAAATTTGGGGCATCCATTGTTGATAGCAAATTTTGCATGAGTTTAGGTTTTAATCATTTGAAATTATTGTCCCCACAAAAATAGAGTGTCTACTCATAAAAATAAATCGATGCCAACCTAGTCCCATTCAGATTAATATCTCGAGTGCACCCCGGCGATCCCAAGTCGTTTTCTAGTTTGGATTATCTTGACAGATCTCAACGAAGAACATTATATTTCTAACCACACAAACGCCATTATTTTTAATATAAATTTTAAAATTGTTATTTATTATTTTTACAAAGTGCCCGAAGGCCGAATTCGCTTTACTGAGAGTAGGTTGGGGACCTCTGAATCTTAGTAACAAGAAACGTCACATTGTATCGGATGTTTAGGTTTTAGGTGCAAGGTAATGTCACGTTAGGAAAACCCAAAATTATAACAAATTAAGCTGACTTTGATAGTTTATCAAATCCTTTAAAGATTTGTATGGAGCATTCTTGAGTGAAATGCTTTTTGCGGTTATAATGAATCTCTGAATATTTGTTATTAATTTCCATTAAAATACAGTACAAAGTCCCAAATCCGGACGTCCGAAATCCGAAATTGTCTAAAAACCGAACGTTTTGCTAACCGGCATTTTTTTGTTTTTCTCACTTTTTTACATTTTCCGACAATTTCTACAGAGCAAATGCGTTTCTTCTTATTTGTCCTTTCAGATTCTTTTTGCACTTGTGATATGTCATTTACAGATCTGTGAATATTTTATATTATAATTTGCATTAAAATATTCACAAAAAGCAGTCATCAAGGTCGAATGTTTGCAAAATCAGACACGTTTTTGATCAGAGGGAACTATTTTAAAATTTGCTCGTGGGTAGCCTTTTCCTCGGAAAGGCTCTGTATGGAAACAAACAACACTTGAACGTGATACCGTTTCTTCTCTTCAATTAAGAAACCGTTTGTCGTTCTATCGTCCAGTGAAGGAAGTTGTTCAGGAAGAGACGACCGAGCCTTATTTCTGTCGATGACCTTCTGTTCCAATGCGTGGGTTATCTTTCTCTATGCCCTACTTTCCACTCTATCAGAACTTTATCTTCGCTCACTATAGAGCAAATTTTAGGCACACTTGCAGTCAGTTTTCATTCATCTTCTTCCTGAAGAGCAGGGTGGTGCAGAGAGGGTTGTTATATGAGCTCAACCACCAGCTCATTTGCAAGAAAGTTACGAACATGAAATTCAATGGAAAAAGTCTCGATTTCTTGCTATTTCGTCAAATTTTTGTTTTACACTCTTATGTCCATAAACACATTTCCACCTTGAAACTTGTAATCTTCCCTGTATTCCTTCTAATCAGTTTGGACCTTATTGGTCCAATAGAATATTTTCGAAAGATTCTATTTTAAGGAAGAAAGCAAAAATCGTTCAAAAGGATTCTGTTCCAAAGAAAGAAGCAACTGAATTTTTCCAAATTTCTTAAGAAAGGATACTTTCTGTAGTCTTTCCAAATGATTATATTCTAAGGAAAGGAGAGAAATCGATAAAATCTATCAAAAGGATTCTGTTATTATCATCGCATTAGAATATTTCCAAAGAAGTTTAGTCTGAGGAAAGGAGCAATAAATCTTTCCAAAGGTTTCTTTTGTAAGGAAAGGAACAAGAGAATTTTTCTGAATTATTCTAAAGAAAGGAACAATACAATCTTTCCAGAGAACTCTATTCTAAAGAAATGATAATTAGAATATTTACGAAGGATTTTATTCTAAGAAAATTAGCAATAAATCTTTCTCTAAGGAAAGGAGCAATAGAATATTTCAAATTATTCCATTCTAAGGATATGGTTAATAGAATAGTTCCAAATGATATTATTTTGAGGGAATGTGGAAACGCTGTTCTACAGAATGGGCTGACAGAACAGTTCCAAATGATATTATTTTGAGGGAATGTGGAAACGCTGTTCTACAGAATGGGCTGACAGAACAGTTCCAAATTATTCTATTTCAAGGAAAGGGCCAATAGTATTGTTCCAAAGATTATAATGTAAGAAAATGACCAATAGAATATTCCTATAGGTTGTATGAGAGAGAGAGAGAGAGAGAGAGAGAGAATCCATGGATTCTTTAGTAAGATGTAGTATGTTGTGGGGTAAATGCGATTCTGCATTACTCGGAAATCTCGAATATACACTATAGTCTTGAATATACACAACTGAGTTCTTCGTAGGTTGGTGGTTGTTTTGGTTTTATGGCTCAAGGGCTGTATTTGGCTTAGCTGCTCAAAGAGAAGACAAGGCTGAGTAACGCATTAGCATTTGGAGGATTTCATGTTTATAAGAAGATGAAACATTATAAGAACGAATTCTTCATATCAGCCACTTTCTAGATGTGCTTTTTTCATAGGGAGAAGCATATATTTTGGGACATATTTCCCCAAATCAATTAATTTTCTAAACGTGTTATTTTAATATGGAAACATAATAAATAGGACATGTCCCTAATATCACTCAGTAATTTTTGATGAGGAACTTGATTACACAAGACGTATTCTTCAGAATAGTCACATTTTAAATGTGCTTCGTTAAAATGGAGCATATATTACACAAGACCGCAAAATCAGGTTTTTAAATGTGGTGTTTTAAGATGGAAACCTATATTACACTGGAAATATTCTTACACACAAATCAATCGGTCTCTTTTTAAGTGAACTATTTTAGATGGGAGCATATATTACATGGGGCGCATTCCTAAATCAATCGGACTCTTTTCAAATGTGTATTATTGAAAATTACGTTTGAAGAGTATTGAAACTTATTGAAAATTATATCACAGGAAACGTAATCTTATAAGCAAATCAGTATCTTTTACATTTTACTACTTAAGATGGAAACATATTGCATCCCGGCAAGAAAAATGACACAACTCAAAATTTGAGAAACATTAACTTAAAAGGATACTATAAAACTTATATTGAAATAGAATAAGCTTCTTTTAAATTTTAGGCAGGTATTTATGGTGGTAGCTTTTATTCTATTCTATAGAATAGTAATATAACACTCTGGGGCACCTCATACATATTTTTTAATGACATAACATTAAAATTGTTATTTTTTGACCTGTGTCACTTTTCTTGCCGGGGTGCGCGCGATATGTTACACGGTACATATTCCCGAAACCAATTTAACTGTTATGAAATGTATTATTTTAAATGGAAGCGTGTACTAAATTGAACTCTTATTTACCCAAACCAAACATTATCTGCTTAAATATACTATTTTACATGGAAGCATATATTACAAGGGACATATTTCTCTAATCAAATCACCTCTTTTTAACTGTGCTGATTTATCGAGACGTTTTCCCCAAAACAATCAGTCTCTTCTTAAATATGCTATTTTAAGATAGAAGCATATTTTACAAGAGACATATTCCCGGAATCAATCAATCTTTTAAATGTATTATTTTAAAATGGACGGGATGTATCCCAAAATCAATATTCTTAAATGGCCTTTTATGATGGAAGCATATATTACACGAGAGTATTCTTCCAAATAAATCAATCTCTTTAAATCAACAACTTTAAGATGGAAGCGTTTATATTAAAATGAAAGTATTCCCTCAAATCAATCCGTCTTTTTGATATTATTTTAGATAGAATCATATATATTTTACACGTAACTTATTCCACAAATCGATAAGTTCGTTTTAAATGTGCTTTTTTTAAGATAAAAGCATCATATTATACGCTACGCATTCCTCAAACCAATGTCTCTTTTAAAATGTATTAATTTAAATTGAAGCATTTATTACATGGAATTATTCCCAAAATCCATCAGGCTCTGTTAAAATATACTATTTTAGACGGAAGCATATACAGGGTGGTCCCGAATTCATGGTACAAACTTTAATGGTAGGTACAGGACATTGTAACAATGATTTATTGTATAGGAATGTATAGTCGCAAGTGACGCGGTGAGGCGTAAACAGGGGAAATAAAAGGAAAGAGAAATGGAGTGATCGGTTGGTATCATTGCCGGTAGAGGGCAGTAGATGTCTAGCCGCTGTTGAACATGATGCATCGCAGTAGGGAAAAGCGCCATTCACAATTGTGCTGCCGTAGACGATGGGTGACTTTACGTATGCAGAAAAAGCAGACATGCATTACATGTACGGCCGTGCAAATGGTAACGGCAGAGCTGCGTTACGAATGTATCGCGCGGAGTATCCTGATCGACGAATGCCGGATCATAGAATTTTTCAACGGTTACATCGTCAACTTTGTGAAACAGGTGCGTTCGACGTCAACAGACATGGCGCTGGTCGAGTAAGAGCTGTACGCACTCCAAGGCTGGAAGAAAGCATCTTGAACATTGTGGCTGATAGACCCGAGTCAAGCACAAGAACTGTTGCGCGTGACGTAGGTGTGAGTCATCAGACTGTATGCAGAGTGTTAAACGAAAATCGCTTACACCCCTTCCATTTTCAGAAAGTACAAGCATTGAATCCGGCAGATTATCCTCGCCGCGTGAACTTCTGCCTGTGGGTGATGCAGCAATGTGCGTTGCAGCCGGATTTCGTAGATTATGTGCTATTTACAGATGAAGCGACATTTTCACGCGGGGGTGTCTTTAATGCGCACAATTCCCATGTGTGGGCAACCGATAATCCACATGCAACGCGTCGACATGCGTTTCAACAACGTTTCAGTATTAATGTGTGGGCTGGTATTGTGAACGACTTTTTGATTGGCCCATACTTACTACCCACGCGGCTCACTGGCGGAAGCTATCTTATTTTTCTGAAAGAAGTGTTACCACAACTGCTGCATGATGTTCCGATCGCCATTCGTAACCGCATGTGGTTTCAGCACGATGGGGCGCCAGCACACTTCAGCATTGATGTACGGAATTACCTGAATGCCACGTTTGGTACTCGATGGATTGGGCGTGGTGGACCAGTCCCTTGGCCACCCCGATCTCCCGATTTATCGAGCCTCGATTACTTTTTATGGGGACATCTAAAGCATCTTGTTTATGAGACTCCAGTTGACTCAGATGAGGATCTCGTCGCTCGCTTATCTGTAGCTGCTGCAGGTGTGCGTGAAATACCAGGCATCTTTGAACGTGTACGCCAATCGCTCCACCGACGCTGTCAAGCATGTATCGATACTGGTGGACGCAATTTTGAACAATTACTGTAAACATGACACTTGTCAACAACGCTTTCAATAAAATCTTTGTTTTTCCTTTCGGCCGTTATTTCCCCTGTTTTCGCCTCACCGCGTCACTTGCGACTATACATTCCTATACAATAAATCATTGTTACAATGTCCTGTACCTACCATTAAAGTTTGTACCATGAATTCGGGACCACCCTGTATTACACCAGACATATTCCCAAATAAATCAGTTTGTCTTAATGTGTTAGTTTTAAAGGAAACATATTTAGCACGAAATGCAATTGCGCCATAAAACCCCAACATCCAATCCAATCCTCAAAGCAATCCATTTCTTTTTAAATGTACTGGTTCCCCGAAATGTATTTCCCAAATCAATGAGTCTCTTCTTAAGTATGCTGTAGGGGAAGGTGTCGTACCTAGTGATGCGACATCGACAGCAAAACATCGATGTTTTGAAACATCGATGTTCAAAATTAAAACATCGATGTTGATAAAACATCGTTCCAAAAAACATCGATGATTTCAACTATCGATGTTTTTAAAATTCAGTGCATTTAAACTTTTTTTCCCATTTCTTAAAACTGGTTTACCAACTAAGGATGCAACATCGACAGCAAAACATCGATGTTGATAATGCATCGCCTCCAAACTATTGATGTTTTTAAAATTCAGTGAATTTAAACTTTTTTCCCCGTTTCTTAAAATTGGTTTAGCACGTAGTGATGCTACATCGACAGCAAAACATCGATGTTCAAAATTGAAACATCGATGTTGATAATGCATAGCCTGCAAACTTTCGATGTTTTTAAAATTCAGTGCATTGAAACGTTTTACTCCATTTCTTATAGCTGGTTTAGCAACTAGTGATGTGACATCAGCTCCAATACATCGATGTTTTTCATAAAACATCAATGTTTTGAAAACATCTACATCAATGTCATATCCCTACTTTTCAGACCCTTCACCTTTGGTCACTTTGGTCTAAAATATGTTCAATTTGCTGATTATGAACATTATGCTACTTGGTTATTTTTAAAAATTTTATAACGGTACTTTTTTCATTTAAAAATAAAACATCGATAGCGTAAAAACATCGTAAAGTATAAACATCGATGTTACAAAAACATCGACCCCAATACATCGATGTTAAATACATCGATGTTTTTTAAAAAACATCGATGTTTTGAAAACATCGACATCGATGTCGCATCCCTAGTCGTACCTTGAGACAGTTGTACCTTGAAACAGTTGATATTGTGAAGTCTCCTTTTGAGTAAGTACCAAAATAACACATTGCAGTTTACCATTTGCCACCAAAGAACTTTTACGCGATAGGTGAGACCCACGAAAAACCGCGTAAGTCGAATTCGTGTATGTCGGGGTACAACTTTATATATAAATACGTGTAATTTTTTTAAATTGGGACAAAGGACTAATAAAAACAGTAGCTTAGAAGAAAAATATTTAATAAAATTGCAGTTTTATATATACGTATATTAAAAAACAAAATATAAAAAAATTAATGTGTTACGTAAAAAATTTATTTCAATGTCCTCATATAGTCTAACCAATTCGTCTTACGACACAATGCCTTCTTTTTTTCACACGTAATTTTATCGTTGCAAGCTAATATTTTTTTTAATCCTTGCTTTGTATCTATAACACGTTCTTCGTTGGAGTCTGTTTTTAAAAATTTTTAGGCCCTTTTATCTGTTTATGCCGCGCAGATGGTCTTCGACAGCCATACCATTGGTTTTGAGAGCAGGTGATTTTTAACTGATTCTCTAAAAATTCTGGTGACACCGAGAGATCTGCTAGAGAGCTCGAGCGCTGATCGGTGGTATTTGTTTTGTGGTGACCATTTATGGGGCTATGGCCTTTGAATATTTGACTGTTTTGCAGCGCCCAAGACACTGGTATGCAAATCTCTATTGTAGTGTAGTCTACTTATAGTTTTTTTGTAAAATCTAAGCAAGCTATCTGTAAATTAGACTGTTTCGTTGTGTTGACAGGCTTGATAAAAAACGGAGGAAGAATTCTGAAGAGAAAGACAGAAAAATGTGTTGAAGTTAGCAGTTAATTTCAATGCCTATAATGTTCAATAATTTTACTTAACTCAATTTA
Source organism: Metellina segmentata (assembly GCA_947359465.1). Classification (NCBI taxonomy): domain Eukaryota; kingdom Metazoa; phylum Arthropoda; class Arachnida; order Araneae; family Tetragnathidae; genus Metellina; species Metellina segmentata. Next base: position 139,093,102 of record OX375872.1, on the reverse strand, counting down.
GAATTTGTTGTTTAAGTTCAGTTTAATTTAATGGGTTTATTCTTGATTTCTAACATTGTATTATTAAAAAGAGTAATTTTCAGAATCATTATTTACTATTATAAATGTTGAAATTAAGTCATTGTTAATAATAGTATGTGTCAAATAAATTTATCTTATAATCTACTTCAAATAGTCTAAAAGTAGTATGCATTTCAAGGTACAACATGTATCTCAAGGCACAACATGTATTCCATGGTACAACATGTATCCCAAGGTACAACACATATATCCCAAGGTACAACAACATATGTCCCAAGGTAGAACAACATGCATCCTAAGGTAAAATAACATGGATCCCAAGGTACAACACCATGTATCCCAAGGTACAACACCACGTTGAACCTTTGGACATTTACATAGATTAACAAAATAATTTATTAAACAGTTAGTGTTCGAAGTATATATATACAGATAAATAAAAAATGGCAAATTCTTCCAAAGATAATGAATGTAACTAGTTGATGGTAAAAACAAACTGAAGCTACATTATAGCCCCAGAAAAAATATTTGTTTAAAACTTTCCCAAGATATGACACCTTCCCCTATAAATATGATACATATATCGTAGGAGATGAATTCTCCGAATCAATCAATCTTGTTAAATCAAAAAATCTATTTTTTTAAAGAAATAAAAATATTAAACATATATTACACACGGGACGTATCCCCAAATCAATATTCTTATATGTGTTGTTTTAAGATAGGAGCATATATTTGCAGAAGACACATTATTCAAAATCATTCTTTTTTTATGTATAGTTTTAAGATGAAGGCATATATTACACACTGAACGTATTTCCAAATGGGTTGGATTTACAACATACAAATGCGTTAAAATTCTTTGGATAAAAAAATTTAGGTTGCTCTACAAAAAGAAAGAAATTTCACGAATTTAGCAGCAGTCAGTCTGTCACTTCTTTCACCTACTATATCACAGACATCTCGTGATCCTTGAATAGGAATTAATTCATTTTCTAAGCAACAGAACAAATCAATCTTCTTAAATGTGCTGTTTTAAGATGGAAGCATATATTACAGGGGACATATTCTTCCAAATCAGTCACTTTTAAAATGTACAGTTTTAAGATGGAAGCATATATTACACGGAACGTATTTTCAAATGGGTTGAATTTACAAATGCGTTGGATTTCTTTGGATGAAAAATATAGGTTGCTCTATAAAAAGAAAAAAAATATCATGGATTCATCAGACAAAGTCCATCGCTTCTTTCGCCTATTTTTTCACAAACTACACGTGATGTTGAATATAAATTAATTCATTTTCTAACAAGATAATCTCCTCTTTGTCATTGCATAGCAACATGACAAAGAGGAGCAATATTACGAAAGTAAGTCAATTTACGCATCTTGGCTTCTACTTTCATGAACACTGCTCACGTCTTCAAGAAAACCGGATGTATTAACACAATTCTGAGTGGGAAACTGCTGCCTTGAATTTAAAATGGCTCGTTAAAGTCAAATTTCAATTCAATTTAAACTCGTACTTTACTTATCAAAAAGCATCGTAGAAACGAAGATACTCGTTTCTCGAAAAAACAGATGAGAATAAGATTTTATTATTTTTAAATTAATGCTTTAATGACTATTTTTTTTCGATACAAATATTACACTGGGATAATTATTATAGAGCACAAATTTGTCTCAATTTTTGTGTGTCATTTCGTTAAATGATCTCCACATGATCCCACATTATAAATTTTTTTAAATTGACTTCAGTTATATGAGTATTTTTAACCTAAAATGTTTGCTTGTTTATGCAGCATGGATTACAAATTTGTTTCAAATATTATATGGTGTTTCATAGAATGATCTCCATAGGCCCTCTCCTATTCTAGAGATGTTTAAGTTGGTCCCTTTTATGAATAATTTTTACCATAACAATTTTTGCTAGGTCATTTATTTTAGATTACGAATTTGTATCGAATTTTATGTCCTATTTCGTTGAATTATCTCCGCATTCCGAAATTCTTTTGACTCCATTTCTGAGCATTTTGGCCTAAAATGTTTACTTGTTTATGTCCCATAAGATCACAAATTTGTTTCAAACTTTATGTGGCTATTTCGTTGAATGATCTCTCCACAAGTCCTCCTCTATTTTAGGAATATTTAAATTGATGCTTTTTATGAGTATTTTTTACCATAAATATTTTTGCTGGGTCGTTTACTATAGGTTGCAAATTTGGTTCGAGTTTTGTCCTATTTCGTTGAATGATACAAAGCGGCTCCCGCATTTCAATTTTTTTTTAATTTACGCTTTTTATGAATATTTAAAGCATAGAAACATTTTAAGGCTATTTATTATAGATCAAAAATTTGCTTCTACTTTGTGTGGTATTCGATGATCTGCTAAGGCCCCTACATAATTATTTTCAATGGATGCCTTTTCTAAATATTTGCTACATAAAAACATTTTGCTAGGTTATTTTTCATAGGTCCCAATTGTTTTCTATTTTGGTATTTCGTTGATTTGTCCCAGGATAACACATTCTGAAAATTATTAATTGACGCCATTTATGAGTATGTTTTACCTAAAAAATTGCTAGTTTATTTACCATAGATCACAAATTTAATTCGAATTTTCTGTGGTGTTTCGTTGAATGATCTCCACAGACCCTCCACATTCTAGAAATATTTACATTGATACCTCTTATGAGTGTTTTTCACCATACAAAATTTGGCTAGGATAATTATCATTGGTCACAAATCTGTTCCGAATTTTATATGGGATTTCGATGAATGATTTGCGCATTCCAACGTCATTTATATGCATTGTAACCATAAAAACTGTTCTATATTATAATATTTATTACAGGTCGCAAATTTGTTTCGATTTTTGCATGGTATTTCACCAAATGATCTACTCAGGCCCACACATTTCGAAGTGCATTTAATTGTCGCCATTTATAAGAACATTTTACACATTAAAAATATGCAACGAATTTTATTTTTTGTCACAAACATGTTTCGATTGGTGTGCGTTATTTTTGAATGATTTCCGCTGGGCCCCACATTATGAATTTTTTATTTGACATCGTTTCTGAGTATTTTTTTTTCTTGTACAGAATTTTGGTAGAATAATTATGATAGTTCACAAATTGTTTCTACTTTTGCGTATTGTGCTGAATGACTTGAAAAGTCCCCCCCCCCATTTTAAATTGATGCTATTTATGAATATTTTGTACCATAAAAATTTGCCTAGATATATGTTGAGGGACACAAACTTGCTTAGAATTTTCTGTGATATTTCGTTGAATTTTCTCTACGGGACCCTGCATTTTGAACTCTACATCTCGGCGCCAGCTTGGACTCCTCTCACTATTGGCCCAGGTACCAAGGTACGTGAGACCTCCCTACTTATGTGGAAGAGGTTTCATGGTTCAGGAAATGCAAATATAGTATTTAATCCTCAAGGTGTCGCGATATGTCCGAGTAGTGTAGTGTTGCTTTAAACCCAGAACACACTGTACCGGATGAAATGGTGTGGTGACAGAAAGGTTAGCATAAAGAACAAGATCTTTGGGTTTCACCCACACAACATTTATTCTAACATCCTACAGCTTGATATGTACAGCAGCATAGTTACAGATATTTTGGGCCAAGAAGGGTTTGGCAGGGTTTAGCGAGCATGTCCTCGCGCTTTCAGTTTTAAGGGTCTATGTTCTTCCAGCGTTTGTTGTCAAATGGAGTGCTGTAATAGTTCTCCTAGTGTTAGTTATGGACAGTTGATCACTTGAAAAGAGTTTCATGAACTCCAATTAAGGAATTCTTGAATATGTCTGCTTTATGTCGGCTTGATCAGAGAAGCCGCGTTTAGAGTGTTACAACACTCGATGATTAAATAACCACATCTACTGGGTGAAGGAATCGGGATTCTTTAACCTTTACAAACCCTCAGGAGTACACCTCCTTTAGGTGTGTACGTGTATTACTATCCCGAGGTATTCTAGTGATCTTTTCTTTTTCCATGGGGTTTACTGTCTTTAGTAAACACGGGGGTCGATCTACCAAGCGATCTTTTCCTGCTTTCATCCCACTACTCTGTTCCTCAATCCCTCTTTTACCCACCTTTTATGACATTTTTGTTTTGAAGTTATCTGTATTGTGTTTGGCTCAGCTTGGCCAAATATGTCCATTGAACCATGAAACACTAAAGCAACCTACCTTTAGAATGATTCTATGTTGGTCCTTTTCTTAGAATAGAATACTAAGGAATAATCTACTGTTCATTTCTTTAGATCAGAATCCTTTGGATTCTAACAGTCCTTTTCTCTGGAAAGATGCTTTGGAAAGATCATGATGCTCATTTCTTTAGATCCGAATCCTTTTCAAAGATTCTATTGACCCATACTGTATAATAGAATCCTTTGGAAATAATCTATTGCTCATTTCCTTAGAATAAAATCTTTTATAAAGATTCTATTGGTGAAGTCCAAAATGAGTTTAAAGTCATGCAGGGAAGACTGTAGACTTCCAGGTAGAATTATGCGTGTAAACCCTTCAGTAGGTTAAATATGCATACCAATTTCAAAACAAAACTCTTTAAAATCTTATATTTAAGTGAATATCATCGAATGAAAAATAATTAAACCTCTATTCAAGAATGCAAAAATAGTTTTTTAATAAGCACCATCAAGTGTAAAACAAGACATTTAAACTTGTGAGGAGAAAGATAATATGATTTAATACTGGTTCATAAATGAAAAGGTAGTATTTAAGTAAGCTCGCAAAGAGAGAGAGAGAGAGAGAGAGAGAGAGAGAGTTTAAGTAAAACTATAAAATCTTACAGGAGAAAGAATATCATTGAATGGAAAATGATTAAATCCTTTTTCAGGGAATGGGGAAATAGGATTTAAATAAGCGCACCAAATATAAAACAGACTCTTTAAAATCTTGAGGGAAAGTGAACATCATTCGATAAAAAGTATAACTAAGTCCTGGTTCAGGAAATGTAAAAAACAGTATTCAAATAAGCACACTAAGAATTTAAGTAAAACTATAAAATCTAAACTATCAACTAAAAATAAGTTTAATAAAATAATCGTGTATGAAGGCGCTTTTGACATTTTCTCTTTACTTCAATCACCAAAATCTTTCCCATTTTTTTTATTATTTATTTTTTTGTTTAATTTTGGATACGTTTTGCTTTCAGAAATACTTTAATTCTGAATGCGCTGCGTGATTACGCTTTGCTTTCAGTAATACTTTACATTAAATTTCATACCTTAAAATTCTTCTCATGATTAAGAAATGCATTACTTTCAGTAATGCATTTCTTTAAAATTCGATGTGGGGACCAAATACACACAAGACCTTTTAAAAAAAATTTAATAACGGTTGCATTTCTAAGTTTCAGCCTCCTCTGAGTTGAATTCCTATGTGGATACGTTATTGAATATAACTGAAGCATAAGTTTTCTATACTTTTAATCTCTGAATGCCTCTGATTTAAACTCACTGACCGAAGAATCACGTCTAACGTGCTTAATAATTTCCCACCAGGATGTGTTACACAAAGTTGCATTCTCTCAGACACAGTTATGCTCAGATCAATAGAGAATGCTCAACGTTTTTCGCTTTCAGTAATGCATTTCTTTAAAGTCCAACCTGATGACAAAATAAATTTAAGTCCGCAATCTTTTTTGAAACGTAATAAATGTTGCATTTTTAATTTTGAGCTTCCAATAAATTGAACTTGTGGATACGTTTCTGAATATAACTGAAGCATAAGTCTTCCCTAATTTTTATCTCTAAATGCCTCCGATTTCTAATTCGCTGAACGACGAAGATCTTCTAATGTGCTGAATAAGTTTTCCGCCAGAAACTGAAACAAAGTTGCATTCTATGTCAGACACAGTGGCTCTGTTCTGGCACTTCCTCGAGATCGATACGCAATAGAAACAAAGAATTGACGCAGAATCAATAACAGAGATGAAAGCCATGTTCACTGATTCTGACAATTACAAAGCACATTTCTATCGAATCCAGCGGCGCCAACTAGAGATATTATAGGGGGCGCATGTAATTATCTCTCTCAGTGATTCCCAAAGTGTTGTGCGTGGACCACCAGGGGTCCGCGACAAGGCGTAAGGGGCTCCCAAAGCAACATGCAATATTTCACTAGCCAATATAGAGAACGTTCAAGAAGAACTAAAATAACAATTCAATTTTCTCCGATTCTTTTATGTTTTAAAATCTAAAGTTTAAAATTTAAAACTGTTAGAAGATTCAGGAATTTATTGGTTTTAAACAATGCTTGAAGTTGAGAATTACTTAATATTGAAATTATCAAGTATTAAACGAAACGTTTCTAGGCGATACTAATTGCTCAGACTAAGATTAATGTATAAACATTGATGCTTATGCATAATGCCTTTTGATTTTAATTAATAAATAAGAGTTTGTATATTATTAACTGTTTATTTTACTTCATTTTTTCTATGCTTTTGAACTTCAAATGGCCATCACTAATTCGCAATTTGTAGTGTTAACATTTTATAATCGGCATTACGTAAAGTATGTTCTTTCACGTAATAGGTAACTTTAACAAAAACTTGCACGTCTACGACTTTAAATGTTAGTAAATAAGTAAAAGTGCTTTGAATGAGAAACAAAATAAATTATTAACATTTTAAGAATTACAAAAGCAAGAAAAAATGTTGACAAGTTTAAAACAAATTAAGCGATGCATATCCGAGTAGCACATAATGGATGGATTTTCAACGTTGAAAAACGGTTAAAAAATAATGGAAATTTGGTTGAATTCGATGTTTAATACAATTTCAGTTGAAAATATGTTAAAAAAACAACTGAAGGTTAAACACTGGATAAATGTTGAAGTATTGAATCTTCAACAGGTTATGCCGATTTAAATCACAATTTAAATCATGATTTAAATCAAGTAATTTTTATTAAAAAATCATTGATTAAAATCAAAATTTAAATTGTATTTTCCGTTTTGTATTATGTTTTATATCAAAAAAGGAAAAAGTCATATCCAAGACACATGCTATCTTATTCAAATAAGTTGCATGCCTCTTGGACACTTGACCAAAAGGTGTCGATCACAAGCCTGTTCTTCAGAATAGGTTTTGTTTTAAAAATTCCATTTGACCAAATCCAAAGGGCAATTTTGAACCATTCTTCTCCATATGATGGGTAAAGATGTTCTAAATATATTCACCCAAATTATTAATATCTGGAAACTTGTATACATTATTAAGAGGAGAGAGATAGAGAGAGAGAGAGTGATATCTAGTTATTTATTTAGTACTGTATTAAAAAAAAACTTATAAAACAGTTAGACACAATGTAAAGGTCTTCTGCAGTATTACAAAAAGCATTCCAATTTTGCACACAAATCTTTATAATAAGCAATTTTAATATATATATATATATATATATATATATATATATATATATATATATTAGTTTTGGTGATTAATTTTTATTTAAATTTTATGCATTGATCCTTCGTCTCTTTGTAATTCTTAATACAGCTAGCGTAAATATTCTGTATTTATAGAATTGAAATTTAGAAAGTTAAAGAGAATTCTCATACAAATCTGATGATTGATTAAATTTGTTGAGAACGTAGATTATGGATTGAAGCGGAAAGGTATTTGAATGATCATGATGATTGCAATGATGAAATGTTTATTACAAGCTCAAAATTCCTCTGAATTGACCTGTTCTGGTGGAATGCTAATACACTTGTTCTATGCTTTTAATAGAGAAACGTTTAATTTTCTTGTTTGCAAAGCATAAGCCTTTTTGTGAAGTCGGAATATTCCTATGAAATACTTGTCAATACTTAGAGAATTTTAAAAAGGAGGCATTTATTATTTCAAATTTTTGTATTTTAATGTCTTGTTTTATTTTTTACTGTTTATATAAGTAAGCACTTTTTCAGTTATTTTTAGAAGTTAAATACAATTGAGAAGTAGTAATTTTTCACGATGCACGTTCTTTTTATTTTATTTTCTATTGGGCATCTGATTATTTCTCAAAAGCAAGTCTTGAACCAATTAACTATTTTATATTTAAATAATTAAAGAAATTAGAAATATTTTATTTATATGTAATCTAAAAAATTATGTAAAAATATATAATGTAAAATAAATAAATTATTACATATATAATGTAAAAAATTATGAAATTCGTATTTGAATAAATTTATACAAAAATTCATAGTATGGTGTCGGAGGGACCCAACAACTTATTTATATAGGTCTAAAAATTTCAAGTCACCGGTTATGGATTTAACCTCAAAGTAGTCTAAACTATTTGAGAACCAGTTGGAAAAACATTGCTTATGCATGGCATTTGTGGTACTGTTCTATGTACTTTATCATGGGATTTACTTCTCTAATTCCCATGTCGCACGTATTTCAAAACACTTACCCAGCTATATTTTCTAATACACATTAATGTTATACATCGTATGTATTAATGTTTAACATAAATCAAAACTATCTAGAAATTACACTGTCATTTGCGTGGCTCATGCTCAACAAATTTAAATTTTGCGGGAAAAGAGTGAATTAAAATAAAAAAATTTGATTTAAATCAAATATTACTTTTTTTTTTAAATTGTGATTTTTTTCATACCAAGATCTTCAACGTTTAATGTACCCCATTTTTTCAACAACGTTAAACATTTATTGAAGAGAAAACACTTAAAATTGGTTGTACAGCTGACATTTAATAATCACTGTTAGAAAATTGAATTTTCAACGCGGAGACCGAGTAGATGCGATTAGGGATGCGACATCGATGTCGATGTTTTCAAGACATCGATGTCGATATTTTCAAAACATTGATGTTTAGTAAAAACATCGATTTAACATCCATGCATTGGAGTCGATGTTTTATTTTTAATTTTAGCATAATTTTCATAATCAGTAAATTGAACATACTTTTAGACCAAAGTGGCCAAGCGTGAGAGGTCTGAAAAGTAAGGATGCGACATCGATGTGGATATTTTCAAAACATCGATGCTTTGTAAAAACATTGATGTATTTAGCATCAATTTATTGAAGCCGATGTTTGTTTAACATCGATGTTTAACATTGTCAATGTTTTTACGTTGTCGATGTTTTACTTTTGAATGAAAAAAGCACCATAGTAAAAATTAAGAAAAATAACCGTAGAACTAAGTATTTGTCAGTCATGGCGATAGCTGTCCCATCAGAAAAAGTTTTTTCCCTAAGTGGTGGGATAGTTAGTGGAAAAAAAAAAGATGGCCTAAAGTGGAGAAAGTTAACAAACTTCTTTTTTCACAAACTGTAAATAACAAATATTGGGGGTATTATAATTATAGGCCCCAATATTTTTTATTTACAGTAAATAAAAAATAAGTTTGTTGTGTTTTCTTCCCCGTAAATTGATAAATAATGAATAATAAATAACAATAATTCTTGTTACATACCTACCTAATTATACTTATAGTTATTAGTACCAATGTCAAATTGTTGTAAATATTATTTTCTTTTATATTATTCAATTTGAAAATAAATGATTTGTTAATTGTTTTTATTAGTTGTTTTTACAGTTAAAAAAGTCTTTCTTAGTTATAAATTAATAAACACGGCAAATGACAAATTAAATCCCCCCCCCCAAGTAATTACATGAAACAAAAATAACATAAAAAATTCTAACCACAAAGAAATAAATTACAAACTTAGTTTTCAAACGTTGATGGGGGCTATATAATACTAAAATATACTAACCTTCTGAGAGTCGTGGGATTTTCGAGTAGTGTAGTGTTGCTTTTCAACCACAAGACACTTAATAACTGAATAAACACTTATTTCTAAGGAATTCATGGATTCTTCTAACCTTTAATTCTATTGGTTCCTTCCTTGGAATAGAATCTTTCTTTGACTGATTCAATCAATCCTTTCCTTGGAATAGAATCCTTTGGAAATAATTTTTTTTGCTATCTCTTTCCTTTCCTTAGAATAGAATCCCTTGGAAAGATTCTATTGACCCTTGCTTAGAATATAATCATTTGGAAAGATTCTATTTTTTAGAAAGATTTTATTTTTCCAAAAAGGTAAAAATTGGTTAGAAATCACGAAAGGAAGACTGAAGATCTCAAGTGGAATTAAAGCGTGAACCCCTCAAAGGGTTAACCTTCCTGGTGGTTGGCTCAATGAGGAATCTTGTCATCAGCGAAACTTGATTCGATTTGATGGACGAGATATGGCGTTAAAAGAAGAAAACTGACCACATCTCGTCTGACTGAGAGATCTCGTCATCATTAACAGTCGACAGTATCTTGATGACGAGATATCTCGTCATTAGCGAAATTTGTCAGATCTTGGTGGACGAGCTATATCGTCCAAACTATTAAATCGATTGTTATATCTTCAAAGAAAACATCAAGGGTTCGTGGATAAACCATGGATCGTTCGGAAAAATTAGATTCATTATTTGATTTTTCAAACAATGTTTGCTGAAAAGGTTCCCTGAAAAATAATTTTGTTGCGAGTACTATATAAGAGGATATACACGGTCCAGTCACATTAATATGACCACCTGTCAAAAGCCAGAATAACCACCTTTGGCAGAGCAGACCGCTGCGAGACGTGCAGGAAGAGAGTCAATTAGGTTTCTGAAGGTGTTCACTGGGATGTTAAGCCATGCCGACTTCAGTGCCGTGGCTAGCTGCGCTAGATTACGCGGATGAGGATCCATGGCGCGAACAACCCGATCGAGGTGGTCCCACAGATTCTCGATTGGGTTTAAGTCCGGTGAGTTTGCTGGCTAGGGGAGTACGGTAATCCTGGTGCTCTTCGAACCACGCACATACACTGCGAGCTGTATGACACCTCGCATTGTCCTGCTGGTAGATGCCATCATTCTGAGGGAAAATAATTCGCATGTAGGGGTGGACATGGTCCGCAAGGACAGATGCGTACTTGTGCTGATCCATCGTGCCTTCCACAATGATGAGTGCACACAGTGAATGCCAGGAAAACATTCCCCAAACCATAATGCTCCTTCCTCTAGCCTGGATCCTTCCGGCAATTGTTGCAGGGTGTTTGCTTTCAGACGTTTCACGCCGCATACGCCAACGTCCATCTGTCCGATGGAGCATAAAAGGTGATTCATCGGAAAAAGCCACCTGTTGCCACTCTGTGGACGTCCAGTTGCGGTACTGGAGTGCAAATTCCATCCTTCGCCGCCGATGAACAGCATTCAGCATAGGTGCATTAACCAGGCGTCTGCTGCGGAGGCCCATGCGCAGCAACGTTCGCTGAACCGTTGTTGAGGATACACTCTTGGTAGCCCCTTAGTTCATCTGGGTGGTCAGTTGCTCAACAGTTGCACGTCTATTCAAACGAACGCATCTCCGTAGCCTTCGTTCGCCTCTGTCATCTATAGCCCGTGGTTCACCGCATGTGCCACGCCGCTGATTTTGGATAGTGCCATTTTGACATGCACGGTATACTTTTACCACGGCGGCACGAGAACAGTTCACAAAATTAGCGGTTTCCGAAATGCTTCCACCCTTGGCCCGAAAGCCAATAAGCATGCCCTTTTGGGCGTAGGATAAATCGCTACGTTTCTGCATTACGCTAACGATTGAAATGCTTTCCGATACCCTAGGACATCCTTTATATACACTCCACTGCAATGTGCTGCCACCTACCTTTTGTGATTGGTTATTTCACGTTGACGTCGAAAGTAGGTGGTGGTCACATTAATGTGACTGGACTGTGTATGTTCATTATATATTACTTAACGTTGTCTGCTTTGTGTTTGGCTCAACAAGGCCAAATATGACCTTTATGCGATGAAATCCAAAAACGACCAACCACAGAATACTTTAAATAATAGTTATTAAATTAATAAAGAAAATATTAAATTAAATATTCACTATAAAAAATAAAAATAGGAACACTGACTGTTTTTCTTCTAACCACCTCATATAATCGCATATCTATACATTGACGCTTCTAAAGTAACAAAACTATATAAAGTTAATTTCGAGAAAGAAAATTCTAATATTCGCTTAGTAATCTTAAAAATGTTTTGCAAATACTAACCATTGTGAATGTGATTTCTGTTCAGCATCAACCAGAGACGAATTCTTCATCCCACGACGCGTGCTTATTATTTACTACTAGCCACTGCGTTGCTAGCCCGGCGTTGTCCGTGCCCGTGGTGTTGGTTTGCGAAACGGGCAACACCGTGATGTAAGGTATTATTCTTCTGTAAAATTTTCCGCAGATTTCAAATCCGTTGAAATTTTTAATCTATCTTTAGCGAATCCACTTTTACGAAAAAGAACTAAACAATGCCTCTCAAAATGTTTTTTATTTTTTGCTCTCCATTGAAAAAGGCAGGAAATGTAATCTGTTTTTTTTTTAACGCGAAACGCGCGAAATGCAATCTGCTTATTTTTGGAAAGGGAAAGTTACCATGACGTCACAATTCCGTGCGAAAATATAACAGATACATTCAATTTAAAAGTTATTTAACTTTCAGAAAATCATATTTTCAGGTATGGACGTAAAGTGAAATTTAACGCAGATATCAAATCCGCTGAAATTTTTACTCTATCTTTAACGGTCTAGGAGATAGAAAAAGAATCAATTGACCCCAGTTAAAAGATTGTTTGTTTTTATCGTCTGGCAGAAAAATTATTCATAAGCGCGCCGGAAACGAAAACAATAAATTTAGAATCTGTGATATCTTCTATGCTGTAGCATTCAATAATGATTAAATTCATTTTAAAATGTTTTAGATTGAATTTTAAAATTCGCTGTGACCCAAAAATTGCAAAAACAATTCAGACTACCTGTGTGCCAAATCTCATTGCTGTAAATGCCATAGAATTTTCAGGATTTTCCAACAAACAGACAGACAAACACTTCCTTTTATAATAGTAGAGATCAGAATTTCCCAGCGTTGCTCTGTTGAATTGGTTGTAATGGATCGTAATACAACGCAATGTTATTCCCATGGGGATTTCGAATTACTTTAGTCCCCTTTGCAGACACAGGACAAAAAATCGAAAAGTGGTTAATATATAGTCTTGTTCCCACAAGATGCTAAAACATAAGTGTACTAAATTTGGTGTGAATTGGTCTCAGTGATCGTAATAATGCTCAATGTTATTCCCATGGGGAAATTCGATTTGATTTTAGTCCCCATTGTATACAATGGACAAGTCGAATGGGTGTCAGTATATAACCTATGCTTCCCGCCGCTAAAGAATGAGTAAAACAAATTTGGTATAAATTGGTCAAGTTGTGAAGATTGTATAGAGTACAGATAGACGCCGCAGTTGAGTTGTAAGAAGACGCAAACAGGAATTACATACCATATGACTGAGAAAGCCTAGTTTCCTTTCCTAGAAGAACTAGGGATCAGCGTTTCTCGACAAAGGTATACATCGACCTCCAATTGAAGATAACTAATCATCAATGTCCAATGACATAATAGAAATAAACATTTCACGAAATTTGCAGATTTATTTTCACGAAAGCTTGGAAAAGGGTAAGTTTAAAAACTTTGATAGAGACCTTCAGAAAATGTTAAGCATATTTGGAAGGAAATTTGCGAGGGAGCAAACTTTTTAATCATGAACCAAAATAAATGTAACTTGCAATTATAAATTGCATGAGATAAGCAAAAAATTTAAAGAATCCCTGGTGTATTTCTCTCTTCCTGTGTCTTAAACTTTTCTTGGGCGTGTATGTCCATTACTTGATGTTGACTGTCTTCTGTTGGACGTAGCTTGGCCAAATATGGTCCTTGCGCTATAAAACCCAACTAACGAGTGCTTGCTTAGGCGAAAGAAGGAGAATGTATCCCGAATTCAATAACGGCGTAATGTGGTACAAAAAGTAAATGTGACGTTTTTTCTATAAAGATATAAACAGAGGCCTCTAGTATTTCAGTTACCGTTTCCGGTAACTTTTGGGTCAAACTTGGCTTGCTATTCTAATACGATTTCAGTATGACGCTGGCTTACATGAGAGTTTTTCAGTGCAACCATAAACAACTACCGGAGAGAAAGTATTCATGGTTAAGAACTGATTGGATTATCGCTGTTTGATGTGAATTTTTAATATAAGATGCTTTCAGGGTAAATTTTTAATGTAAGAGGCTTTCAGTGTAAACAAGCGACGAGATGACAAGGATTTTACATTCGGTGATCCAATATTCTCGCTTGATAGGTAACTAACTGAATTACCTTCAAATACGAGATCCATTTTTTATCAAGCTGTATGCTCCAGACAATGAAGTTGAATAATTCATTAGTATTATATTACAAGTCCCGATTTTGTACAAAAACTTAATTAGCCTAGCACAAAAACAATTAGGGTTATCATTTGTTCCAATTTGAAAGACTCGTCCATGTCACTTCGTCTTTTTGTCCCCGGTCAGGAAAAAAACATTGATGCCGCGTTCTTTTAAACGTATCGGTCATTGCTTCTCACAATGAGAGGAAAATTGCCTCTTTTAGAATGTGCTTTGAGTATAATAATGACACTTATCCTTTGGAAATATTGCAGAACTTATTTTTGTATATAGAAGTTTCCTCCCATACTTTCAAACATTTGCTCATGGAACACTTATGGGTTGTGGTTGAAAACCCACTGTATCGAACGAGAATGGTCCCGGGTAATGATTTCTCGCCAACCACTAGTTTGCAAATCCTGAATCACTAAAGCATAGTCGTTTAAAAAAAAATTTCATTTGCTATCCATCGAGCATGAATGAAATAAAGAATACGGATGGCAAATGAAAAAAAAAAAAATGGTTCTGTGCTTTGGGTGATTCAAAGATTGGCAAGCTAGCGGTTGGTAAAAAAACATTACCGGGACAATTCTCATCCTGCTGTGTTCCACGAGCTAGTCTTTCAAACTGCTGCAGAAGGCCCTAGAAACAGAGACGGGAGTTGATTTTAACATTCGAAATTGAAACAGCATACAATTTGCAACATTGCTATGAATTGTTCGAATAGGTAATTGTCAAATAATAAATAACACGGGGTAGGAAGGGACGTATGTATTTTAATTGACGTCACACTGAAGCAAAACACAGTGGGCTGTTTAATAACACCTTCACTCATTACGTTAATGTGGCTTGTCGCTCTTCGATCGTCTTTCGTTATATGAGTGTAAATTAGATTGGGATCTACGGTCTAAATTATTAGAATCATGGATCAAATTTCTCATAGATCACACCGCTGTATTCAAGAGTCGGATTTGTTCTAAAGAACTATGGTCAGACAACTTTAAAGCGTCCCGGTTTGAAAGGAAAATAATACGGTAACCCTTACAACAACAAACTGGATTGTCGTGTTTTTGAAAACACCAATATATGTGTGCTTTATGGATCTTATTTGGTTTCAAAATCGTATTAGAAAACGGGATGTGCTTAAAAGTTTTTTAAAAAAATCGCACGCGACTGCTTTTCCTAATATTTCCCATATCCAATCACGAAGCAATATTTAAACGTAACTTGAACCGCATGCGTAAAGGGGCAGGGCTGAACGGAAAGGGAGGAAAGTTCACAAAAGTATTGAAAGAAACTGTTCACAGAGGCCTTTAGACCTCATCTCAGGGGACAAGTGGTTCTTCGGCGAATGGTGAGGGAAAATGGGGAATATTGTGCTTTTATTGGCTATATGCACTGTTCTTTTAGCAGGTAATTTTTGTTTACATTTCATGATAGATGTAGAAATTACTCCTTTTAATCAATCGTAGAAATTGTCTTGTGCATAATTTGTAACCGGGGATATTTCAAAAATCATCTTGTGTTTTTTTTTCATTTGAAATTAGAAAAAAATTATTTACTAATCGAACACACATGCTTAACTTATGCACCGATTCCTCCGGACCAATCTTCATGTTTCTCTGGAATTCATGTGAATCGGTAGCTCTTCATCGCATCTGCGAAATCTAAATTTTTTTTTCTCTTCAGTTTCTTTCCTCCGTAAGGTGTGGCCTGTTTGAGAAATACATAGATCAGATATTTAATCATAAACACAGATTTTCAGCGTGCTTTTTGTGAAGTCAAAGGCACGTGTAAACAAATAAAAATCTCCTATGAATTCATTTGACAGGATCACCTGTCAAATGTTCTGTTGACATTAGTTTTTTTTATTTGAATTTTACTTTGGAATTTAGCTGGAAAATATTTGTTTGATTGTAGAGGATACAGATGCATATAAATAATTATTATATTTTGCAAAATATTAATTTTAGAAGTATCTTTAATGCCAATTGTGTGTGTGAGTTCTGTTTAGACAGCTTCAAAAGTTTCCCCTCTTATCTTAAAAGTTGAGAAAGTATATTACAGTTGGTGATAAAATCGTATTTTTCATACCAGATATTAATAAAAAATCTGTCCACTTTTTTTGCACACATGCCTATACTTTCTCATCAGTAATTCTTGTTTACATCTGTTACTTGGACCTACTATTCTACATACCCCTCTAGTTGTGAAGTATGTGCTTATTTTGCATAATGTATGCAATTCAATATATGTATTGTGTATTCTGTGTCTTAAAACAGAAATTTCATTGGAAGAAAATTATATATTTGTAAATGTACTTTAAAAAAGTATTTAATTAAATTCAAGACCAATTACTAAGAGACTATCTAGTTAATAGATGACAAAACATATTCTAAATATTTCCAGAGTTCCTTCAAGGCATGTTTTAACTAAACTTCACTCACTTTTGTTATTAATGTTCGAGAATTGATGAACAATTAAATAATCAAACATGGCAAACTTTTTAAGACATGTGTATATGTCATGCACGAACTATTTTCCCATTTTTTTTGTTCAAAAGTGTTGTTTATAATTTGTAGTAAGTATTCATATGTAGTAAGTATTCATATTTTTTTTCTCACCAAATTATTGTTTAGAATTTTTTAAATTTTTTAGTTGATTTCAAGAAAGATAAAAAACACGTCCAAAATTACGAATAACGCAATCTGAGATAAACCTTGTGCTGAATTTCTGCACCGAAGTACCTCAAATGACAAATGAATATTCCATAAGCTATGTGGTGTAAAATAAGAAAACACATGTGCCTCATTGTGCAACTAGGAACTAAAGAAATGAAACTTAACAGCAACCTTATAGGGAACGAGCTGGTCTCTGACCCTTGTTAAGGTACAAAAAAATTCTAAACAATGCAAGCTCTAAAACTCAAAGAACCCAAAAAACAATTTAAATTAAATACATATAATAAATCTTCACAACTTAATTATAAACAAATTGAATCTGGATATTATAAGCTTCCAGCAGAGAAAGAGAGAGCTTCAAAACATTTGACCAAACACATTAGCCTTCAATATCCCATCTAGCTTTTATGCTCCTCCGAAATCATTAACATGAAAATGTTTATTTTTTTATTTTTTTTATCCTACGCCCATCTGAGGCATATCTGCCATCAGTTGACGAGCAGCCCAATAAAATGATGAGAAAGCAAAAAAAGCGAGAATAAAAATTAGCCTCTATAGAGTTGTCTATAATAAACTCTAATACAATGGGGCAGTTCTTGAGGTGGTAAACCATCCATATCACCCGTGTGACACAGAGGGCAGCAAGTGGAATCCCTGATGCCTATCTGATGTAAATGCTTTTGAAGGTAATCATGTCCAGTTGTCATACGAAAGCAAGCAACTCCAACAGACAGGCAAGGAACTAGGGATTTTATTATTCTTGTTGAGTAGGATTTTCCACCTCTTATCCACATATGTATCAACATCTATATATATAATTCTCTTACGTGACACGCAAAAAAGACGTTATTTCTTATCACGTACATTGTACTATTTTATTTTACCACAAAGCCTCGCGCCTCAATTGAATTTATAGCGTTATCGAGTGAAATTTTATTGAAACAAATTTATTTTAGTTGAACTGTTGCAGTTTATAATTAGAAATCAAAGAAGGCGGAGGATCATTTCAGGGCCATTTAAAAAACGGTCCTTTTCAGGGCCAACAGTTATAGTTCAACAAGACACTTGCACTATAACTTTCGACAACAAACTCAATGAAACAGTGTGAGTGGCTCGAGTGCTGGGGAAATGTACACACACACAACATGCTGAATATTCAATTTCCAAAGCAGAGCTCACGTTTCGACTAAAAAATTGCTCAAAGTTTTCATTTGAATTCTGATTCCAGGGTACTGTATATATATTTTCTGTAATACAGCAGATTTAGATTTGAAAAATATTTTTTTGGAATATCATATTTTGTAAACAATCCTTTCTGCTAGGACACATGTTCATTGATGCAAGCGAAGCGAGCACAGGTTCGCTCAGCGAACCTATGAGGATTGCATAGCAATCCTCCGGGGGTTGGCGAGCAGGGGGCGGGCCCCCTAGTATAAGGATATTCTATTAACTTTAATTTTATTGTAAATAATTCTTTTTATATTTCGCAGAGGTAAGGGAGACTCAGGCTGGACCATAAGAGATCCAGCCTTAGCAAGTTTATCTGCTGGCTCGTTTCCTAAAATATCACAATGGCTCGGAATCCAATAAAGAGCAATGCTTTTTCTAGTTTTCTTTAGATCGAAAAGCTTCATTCTACAAGAGTGAACCTGGGCATTTTCGTTGTAGTTCAAATTGGTAAGCAACAAAATAGCAACCTGAGAATCAATAAAAAACACAATATTATGATCAAGGCTATCTTTTAATTTATCACTTGCATATGTTATAGCCGCAATCTCTCCATCAAAATTGTCACAGTGCCTCCCAACAGGACAGCTAAAACTGAAAATACTGGAATAGGCTCCAGCAGTTGCATTTTTTATTGCATTTTCTACTGAACCATCTGTGTACACTACACATGGAGCCACTTATCAGGAGGGTACCTGCTGGTATAGTCGCCAGTGTTGCATTCTTTAACTCACTCTGTATAGAAAGCTGTTTGTTTACATTCTTAACAAGATCCAGGTGGCTTTCCAAGATGTCGTGACCCATAACAGAATTCCATTCCTGTGATTGGATATGGGAATTGTCGATTGGATATGGGAATATCGTATCGGAGTTCGTGGACAGTTGAAAGAAAAGATATACGGGTTTTTAGTCTCTCATTTGTTAGTCTATATTAATTTAAAAAGTTTTTTTTCTTCTCCAATTTTTTTAACAAGGTAAATGACACATCTTTGGCATCTTTCACTTAAAGGCTAATTCTGTCTGGAGCTCTATAGCAACTATATGAGGTGATTTAGCACCACCAATGATCAATTGCAACATGTTGTTTCGGAAAACATTGAGCTTGTTTCTGACAGAATCTGAGGAGGTTATCAAAACTTCATTACCATATTCAACAACAGGGCGAATATAACTTTTATAGGCTGTACATAAAACATCCTGAGTCAAGCCCCAAGTGACACCAGCCAGCCGTTTCAGTAGCCTTGATCTCAGAAGTCCTCGATCAATAGTTGCATCATTTTGCCTTACATGAAAATGTAAACAACATCAGGAGGGTACCATATATATATTCTTTCATGGGGTTAGTTGAGAAGAGTCACTATAGCAGCTCCACCCTCCCCATAGAATCTGCCACAACCCTAATGCAGGCCTCAGAACATGCAGAAATGCATTCCACAATACTGTCCAAAGGTTCTAGTGGCAAGGAAAACCATTTGTGCATTAGAACATGTCTTGTAGGATAATTGGTAGTGTTTAGGCTGCAGTACGACATCCAAGAGCATCCTATACATCTCTACTATTATAAAAGGAAGTGTTTGTATGTGTTTGTTTGACGCAAAATCCTGACAATTCTATGTGTTTGCAGCAATGAGATTTGGCACACCGATATTCCTAATTTTTTTCAATTTTTGGGTTGCAGCGAATTTTAAAATTCAATCTAGAACATTTAAAAAAGAATTTAATGAAATTTAATCATTATTGAATGTTACAGCATAGAAGAGATCACAGATTCTAAATTTATTGTTTTCGTTTCCGACGCGCTTATGAATAATTTTTCTGCCAGACGATAAAAACAAACAATCTTTTGACTGGAGTTAATTGATCTTTCTATCTCCTAGACCATTAAAGATAAGAGTAAAAATTTCAGCTGATTTGAAATCTTCGGAAAATTTCACTTTAGATACCTCAAAATATGATTTTTGTTATATAAATAACTTAAATTGAATATATCTTTTATATTTACACACAAGATTGTGACGCCACGGTAACTTTCCCTTTCCAAAAATAAACAGATTGTATTTTGCGCCCTTCGCATTAAAAAAAACCAGTTTACATTTCCTGCCTCTTTCAGAGGAGAGCAAACAATAAAAAACATTTTGAGAGGCATTGTTTAGTTCTTTTTCGTAAAAGCGGATTCGTTAAAGATAGATTAAAAATTTCAACGGATTTGAAATCTGCGGAAAATTTTACGCCAGAATAATATCTTATATCACAGTGTTGCCCGTGGTTTTAATTTGCTTCACAAACCAACTTTATTAATTTGCTTACTTTACTTTGCTAACCAACTTTACTAATTTATTACATATACTAATTAGCTTCGCAAACCAACACCACGGGCACGGTCAACGCCATGCTAGCCACGCAGTGGCTAGTGTTCTATAAGAGTAAGATAAGGTGACTTTGCTTGATGCGGATTCAGAACTTTAAAGTGTAGGTCCCAGTCTAATTCGCCCTTGTGTGATAAAAAATTACTATAGAGCTGCATATCACAATTATTTTATAAATTAAAAAAAAAATATATATATATATATATATATATATATTTTGATAATCTAGAAATGTTGAACGCTGTTCAAAATTGACAAATTCAACTTTTAGCTCTCAAACACATTTTATGAGCATGCAATTCCCTTTAATTCAAAGTAAGTTACTTACTTGTGATTTGTGTGTGTGCATTTTGATTTCCTTTCTTTAGGTAAGTTCCTAATTCACTGTCATTTTTTGTTAGCGACCCAAATCATTAGCAATGCTTACTATATTTTGCTTAAGTTCGCCAACTTGGAGAACTTTGGCAATTGCACTGTAATTAAATAAGTTACTTGTGATTGTGGAAGTAAAAACTATCAATCAATGTTCAATCTTTCTTCTCAAACTGTTTTTATTCCTGAATGTCTAAACTACTGGGACGAATGGATTTACATATACTAATAGCAGGGTGATAACAGAAACTAGGAATTATCAGGGAACTTTTTAATTTTGAAAAAATAATGGAAATTTCAGGGAAAATTTCCAAATTTTACAAAAAATCAGGGAAATTTTGATAATTTAAATGGTCACTATTGTCATTTGTCCTATTTAGAGATGCTTGATTACGAGTACTTTTGAGAATAGAATAAATCGTATTTGCCAAAATTGTAATTTGAATAAAGAACACTGGCATCGTAATTTTTGAACACTGAAAACTGCTGCCGTTTTTTTCATGGCTGCAGTGTCTTGTCACCATGAGGCCGGCGATACAACTTGTGGTATTCAATTTGAAATTTTTGTAACCAATGATAGTTTTTTTTTGCATTAAATTAAAATTTTTGCTTGCAATTGCATTCTTGTAGAATTTGTTATGTATATTTGCATTTGATTTCGACATTTAGTATGATAAAGTAGGGTCAGATGTAATAAGTTCATAATCAAAATAATTTGTATTTTTTCTCTACAGTTTTTTCAATTGCTATTATAAGAGTTCCATTAAGGATTCCAACCCTTACAATAACAATTAAAATATCTGAAGAGCAAAAATACAAAATATTTGTGGAGAACTATCCTTTCACCCATCTGACTTTAAATATTAAAAAATAATGTGGATATTGTATATCGATACCAATCACAGATCGCAACATTTTTTAAGGGAATTGTAAAATTAGGAAAATTTTTTTGACACAAGCAAGGAACTTTGTTTCAAGGATTTTGTTGCCACCCTAAATAACCAAAACATAAAATATTGTGTACATTTTTAAATTAAAAATGTTCGAACAACACAAAATAAAACTAGGCACAGTTGAAGTTACCCACACCTATTCTATTTGCTCTTTGGAACTGCCATGGGTCAGTAGGGAGCAAGCAACCTGCAAGTTGTAGACCCTTGTATATAGATGGCAAATGTTCAATTCCTGTAATTTACCTAGGTGTATTTCTTACTTATTTTTCTTTGTGTGTATGTCTACTGCTTGACATTGTCTGCTCTTTGTTTGGCACAGCTTGGCCAAATATGGCCCTTGTGCCATAAAACCAAAACCAACCATTTCCTCTTTAATGGGCATATAGTCATGTTCTGGTTGTTTTTTCATTATTTTACAAATGTTATCAACACACACAAAGGGCTTTTCTCATTGATTAAACAGTTTTAATCTTTTTACCTTCTCCGGAATACAAGATATTAATTTGCAAGATAAAGATTTTATGCTGCTCATACTGATACATGAGTTAAAAATTGTGTTTACTTGGAAAAACTACCGTTATCACTTTATTGCGTTTTTGTCAACCCTCAAATGAAGAAGGGATTTTCACTGCAAACAAACTGGACAAAATGTGAAGATTTTACTTCCATTACTAAAATACTCTTGCATGCTACACATCAAAACTAATTTAAAATGTAGTTTATCACCTTTTTGGTGCTTAATCTAATTGATCTTGGATCAGGATGCCAACTCCTAGAGGCCCCAATACTTATATATTTGGGGAAAGGTTTTCTTAAGAGATTTATGAAAATTATAAAATATGTATGGGAAATATTTAGAAAGACATTGTCAGCTTAGGGCAGAAATTCATTATTCCTCCAAATGGCACATTCAAATACAGCACAAAATATTTAGTTTGAATACAGCCTGGAAAATTTCTCTCATGGCAAGCATGAGACCTGTTATATTTTGATAAATCGTTCCTTGAAATATCTCGAATCTGCTACCCTCTACAGAGAAACTCTGAGCAGTACTCTGGCATGCTGCTTGGAGATTGTTTTAAATTTATTTTACTTTATAGCAGTTTATTCCTCTGAGCATCACAATATTCTTCGGTAGGGTACTGTTGTTTTTATCCTGAACTGTTAAGAATCATAGTGTCCAAGAATATCCTTTTGTGATTTATTTTGACAGATGAAACAAACGGTACAACTACACAACAAATAGTTATATTAGACTGAAATACGTAAGTTCGAGTTTCTAGAACAAGGATGGAGCTCATCAAGAAAGCTCACTCCCGAAAGCCGTGCCATTAGGAAGTCTAAGAAATTGTTTTAAATCACATTTCTTTTCGAAAGATCATGTGGTCTCGCAGTGAGTGACAGCAAGAAGCTCTACCCTCAACAGCACCCACGTGGTACAATCGCATTCTCAACATCCTGCCCCCCCCCCCATGAACCATAGGGGTGCATCAAAATTTCCTGGTAAATACATAATACTAACATTTTCACTACATAAAAAATACTAACTTCAGGATATATAATCTAGTTTTCAAATATTAAACACTTCATACTTAAAGAAATAATCTAATTCGTTAAACGCACTTTAAAAATTAAATGCAACATTAAGCAATTCAAGCATAATAATTCAATAACACTTCAATTTCAAGAATATTTGTTCAAGGAAAATTAATACCAAGTTCAATAAATCCATTGTACATGATTAATATTAATATTTTGTTTGTAACATATATAGAAGAATAGTTCCAAAAATCTTTGGGAACATAGCAAGACTCTATAAAAATAGAACAGTATTTTAAATGAACACTTGACTAAAATACCCATAACATAATTGGTTGAAAGAATCCTAGAAGGATTTTATTGGTCCAGTCTAAAGCTGGTTAGAAGTGATGAAGGAAAACTGTATGTTGCATGGTGGGGAATAATGTGTGCATTACCCTTGCAGGGTTAAACATTATTAATTTTTAAGTAAAAAACAAACATGCAATTTCAGTGTTGTCTTATAAACAGACATCAAAGTGATAATGAATTTTTACATCATGAAGTATAAGTATTTAGTGTCTTGGACAAAATATCAGTTTGTGAGTTTACTCTAAGTCAAAGATATTTCCTTATATATCAAGTTTAAAAATTCAGTACTTAGTTGGGCCCTTCAATAATTTTCTGAAGTTGGAACTGTTATTTCAATCAAGCAATCAGTTATATCATTCAAGCATGAATCCATTCATGCTTCATATATATATATATGGCCAACATGGCATTGCCCGTGACAGTTCTTTTCATGGGGTCAGGTGTGACTACTGCTCGCTAACCACCAGTGAACGCTACGAATTCAAATTTGGCTTGTTTCGCAAACCAACACCACGGGCAACGCTGCAATGGCCTCGTTGTGGCCAAATGTGAAGAGATCCTATCAGCGGGACGTCACAATCTCTTGCGAAAATATATTCAATTAAAAAATTGAATGTATAAGGTATAGATCTAATGTAATATTTTCCTTCTTGCCCATGACAGTTCTTTTCGTGGGGTCAGGTGTGACCTATTGCTCGTTGAAGCTTGCCAACCCCAGTGATTGCTACGCATTCCCATTTGGTTTGCTTCACAAACCAACACCAAAGTCATCGCCGAGATAGCCTAGGCATTGTCAAATGCAGCTAATTCGAATTGCAAAGAGATCCAATATGAGTGACGTAACAATCTCTTGCGAAAATATAAACAATATTCAATTGAAAAGTTGTTTTTTAAAAGAAAACTAATGTATAACATATGCATCTAGTGTAAAATTTTCGGCAGATATCAAATGCGTTGTCATTTTTATTCTATCTTTAACAATTGCTGAGATAGAAAAAACACTGAAGAATGCCAGCTTTTAACTTTTCATTTGTTTGTAACCTCATAACTTTTTATTTGTTTTGCTTCACTCGAATCCGTTGCTCAAGAAATCAAAATGAATGAATCTGATGTCTTTAACCATGCAGGTCAAGATAAGAGAAAGAGAAGAGTAAGATAAAGTAGATACCTTACTCATTTATTTAAAGGAAATCATGTTTTTAGGTATCAATCTAATGTAAAAATTTTCTGCAGATTTCATATTTGTTGAAATTTTTACTCTATCTTTAACGATCTAGAAGATAGAAAAAAGAACTACATAACTCCAGTTAAAACTGTTTATTTGTTTTGTTCTTCCACTGAAACCGTTGCTCAGAAAATGAAACTGAAAAAATAAATTTATAATCTGTTATCTCTTTATACTGTTGCTATTTGAAAGAAAACAATAATAATTAAATTGCAATAAATATTTAAAAAAAATGTTCTAGATTAAATTTTAAAATTCATGAACGATATGAAAATCTCAAAACATTCGTGCCGAATTGCATTATCGTAAGTGTCATAGATTTGTCAGAACATTACATACAGACAATCACTTTCTTGGTAGAGATGAATTTGTTGAGCATTTATGCCTGGTACCTTTGTTATATCACAGGCTTAAAGACAAAATTTCATATGAAGATAAAGCAAATAAGAGAAAATTAAAGACACAATTTCATCTTGGAACTGGTAGAATTTACTGGTATGGATGATAAAGAATACCCTTGCATTAGTGAATAGAGTGTAGATTGTGTGGTGAAATTAATGGAAATTCAGTAATTATATAAAACTTAATAAAAGTCTTGGATTTTGTTTTACTATATATCTGTTTTTTAATTGGCATTAAATCTGTAGAGCTGGAAATATAATCTAAAGATTTCCAAATTTTTTCCTTTGAAATTTGTGATTACAATTGTTTTAAAAGCTCTTGTTGAAACCTCAAATAGTGTTTATTTTGTAGCTAGTTTTACTCATTTTAGTTTTTAAAAGTTTTTTTTGCTTTTTACAGATTTTTGTATGATTTCAAATCATTGCAAAATATTTGATCTTATTTCAGGTTTTGTTCTATCAGAAGATGGAATACCCAGTAGAAGAGGTGATCGTCGTCGAATCGATAGAGATCGAGGTATGAAAAAATAGATTGCATTTATCGGCATTTAAAATTTAAAAAGTCAAGGGATTACTAAGAACTTTTCAATTTAATATTAACTTCTATGAATAAGTTATAATGATTAAATGCTGATTTAATTGTTTCATTTCTTATTTGTGAGTTAATTATAATTTCTGCCTGTTATAATTTACCTGTTTTTTACTGTAGCATGGCTGTTGTAACAATCCAAATCTATGAATATTTTATCAAAATATTTTTTTATATTTAAGTATGGAATATAAATTTTAAAATTTAATGATTTACTGTTAACAGCATTGAATGTGTAAGTGTGATTGAGGTGTGAATTTGATGATAGCTTAGCCCTAGTTATTAGTTTATTTATGTAGTTCTTAATTGGGTGCAGCCTGTCTGCCCAGACTAGCTGATAAAGGGAGAATAAACATTCTGTGAACAACAGATTTTAGTTCAAGGAAAGTTAGAAGTGGAGGTAATTGATATAATTGTATTTTATTATTGTGATTTTTATTTGGGGATGTTGTAGGTCATGCTGCAAATTATATTATATTATGTTGCACAGATATAAATTGTCATTTTTAAAAAATTCATTTAACTTTTCAGAATTGAAGTATTTTTATTGTTTTCTAAAAGTGATATTGGTCCACATTTTTTTCATTTGCAAGATATAACTTAATATTTTTAGACCATTCATTCCCCTCTTTCTATCTCTTGAAAATTTAATTTTAATTTAAAATGCTACTGGTCATAACATGCAGAATAATCTGTGTCTTCTGTTAAACAAGCTCTGTATCTGAATCCCAGATCAGGCATACGTATTTATAGTGTTTCATAATCCACCTTAATCCAAGGACCTCTGTCTCTTTGGCACTCTTCTTGTAACTAAGTGTCCTCAGTGCAATAAGCTAAATTGAGAAGGCTTGTGGCAAAATTTTTTTTAACACATAGTATTAATCCAATAAATTAAATTTCTTATTGTACTTAAATGTTACGATTCTTGAATGATTTAAAAATATCCTTAAACATATTTAATGTTCTTGTTTTCGCTATTTCTAATTTATCTCTGTTTTTATTTTATATGATAAAGGTTTTCTTATAAGGGTCTTTCATAATTGCTTAAGTTTAGCGTTGTAATTACAGTTGCATATTTTGCTGTAATTTGAAAAAAAGTTTTTCCATTTTGCAATTAGCTTTTAGTTTAACAGTAATTTTCAGCTTTTATTTTAACAGTAAAGTCATCAAATGTATTAATTTATTATTCCAAAAATCTTAGCTGTTAACATTTTAAATATATTTTCATTGGTTATTAAATATCACTAAATAATTTCGAACAAAATCATTTTGACAGCATTTCAAGCTGTTAATAATGCATATTATGCAGCTGCAATAGAAAAATAATACAATTTTGCATTGTAATGTTCAAATTCTTATTTTTTGATGAAACAAGGCATGTTTTTACTCGGTGCAATTTTAATTGTAAGATTTAGCTGGTTTCAAATATTATATACTTATCTTCCTCAAACCCATCACATACTTAATATTGTTTATTCTAATGAATTTGTATGATTTTTATAGCATCTTACACCAAGTCAATTGGTATTTCATTATTTTATCGTATTAGTATATCAGCTCAGCTGAATGTATAGATCTATCTTCTACTATTTAAATAGTATTTTAGCTGAAGTTTATTCCTTTCTTCAATCAATTGATAAATTTCAGAGAAAATAATTGAGCATATCTATCAATTTAAGGGAACCCAAGAGGATAAATACGATAGGTGAAATGATACTACTATTTTGATTATGAAATAAACATTGAGTGCAAAGTATCATATTTTGAGTATTGCATTCTGTTATAAGCACTTGATTAAACAATAAATGTATGTTATTCACTATTTTAACACTTTATTATATTTTTGTTTCTCTTATCCTGTTTTGATTTTTGATAAAATTGTTAATTTTTATGCCTTCAACATTATTGTATTTTTTGTGCTGCATTTCATTTTACTGTGTGCATTTTTGCTGTTTTGGTAATTCTACTAAAAAAAAACACTAACATTGAAATTAATATTTTTTTAATCAAATTGGGTACCAAAAAATCATTAATATGATCTGAGAAATTCGTAACTTAATAAATCTGATAAAAGTCTAAAATTTCAATTATTTTAATATATATATATATATATATATATATATATATATATATATATATATAATAACTAAGCTTAATACTGACTAAGATATGATATATTTCCAAAAATGTCATATTGTTTTATTTCGTATTTTATATGAAAATATGCTTTTAAGAAATGTTGTGAATATTTAATTTGAAGGTAACTATTTTTTTGTGACGTCTTGTGATCAATAAGTTTACCCATAAGTTGCAAAGACTGTAGAATTGTATCTAGAAGTACTGAAATGATTAATTCCACAAGTAATAATTCCTTGCTTGGAACAATTAACAAATGAATATTGGTAATCATCTGACATTTCTGCATTTTGACAGACTGGAATTCCAATATCTAGAGTAGATATGTGCAGTTTTGGTATCAGTTTTGCAACTACTGAATCTCCAGTTGGATTTTGTGGTGTTTAATGTGAATGTTCCATCATCTCTAGGTGTTGAGATGTTCCCTGGGATTCAGTTGTAGTTTCAGTAAATTTTTATACTTAAATTTTATATTATACAGTTTATTTAAATTCAACTTCCATCTTGTACACTTTCATTTTATAATAGATGTCTAATCAAAATGTAATGTAATGTGATAAATGTACACAGTTAATCTTAAAACTGAAACAGAAATTCACACCTATAATGGTCATGCATCCATGTAGGGCCGGATTTAAGAGTATGCTGCCTATAGGCTAACGTCCATTTGCCGCCCCCTCTATAGTTCATATTTGCTTAATACATTCGTTTTATACAATAAAAGGATAGAGTTGGTGTTTTCATCTTTTTTAAACATAAAGTTTTTTTGTTTGTTTCAGAACACGTTCTTGTTCTTGAAGTTTCAGTTGTGTTCGTTTTTTGTATTCAGTCTATTCCTACAGTCACATAGTAGCTAGTAAGGAGTAGCCGACTTGTTAAAAACTGTATGTTATGTATTGGAATGCTCTAAACTATAAGCCAAAATCGTAACAAACAGCACGAACACACCTCGTTCAACACAATCATCAACGATCTCGTTGTGCACTCCGATAGATATGAATGACAGTGTCAGACTCAGACAGACCTTCCGCCTACAGTGATGTCAGATCGAATCGCTGCGCTTGTGACAGTGTTGTCAAACCAAATTAGATTGCAGTACAGGAAAGTTATAATACAATATTACGTGCTGTGAATTTGTATTCTGTTATAGTTTTAGAAAGTAGGCTATGTGTAGAAGGACCATTAACATATTTTAAAGTTACATGTATTCTTAAATTTGTACGGAAAATATTATTAACGTCTGAAATACTTCATTTCAACTTTTGAATAAATTGCCAAACTGCCGCCCCTGAAAACTTTGCCGCTCTAGGCTCCAGCCTACTTAGCCTATTTAGAAATACGGCCCTGCATCCATGAAAAGATAAATGAGTAACACATTTGTTTATTTCAAATCCTGCTATCTGCTGAGCAGTGCCCGATTCATGAGTTTGAAGTTGCTATGAGTTAGCTGCCAGTGACTAGAATTGTAATTAATTAATATAATCCTTGGAAATAGAATTAAAGTGAACAATAATTGTGACCCAGCAATGTGAAAAGCAGCCATTTCAAACTGGCTGAAACCCATCTTATAATAAAGATTATTGTGTTATACACACAAATATATATATATATATATCCCCTATTTTAAGTTTTTGATTTTACTTTTGGCAAGTGCTTGTCTATATGCCATATATGATTGGATTTGCAATTAGTTTGGTTACAACAAAAATATTTTCAGCATTACGGAATAAATCTTCAGTTTTAAATTTTAATTTTACATTTATGTGACATTTTCAGAGATCCTTTGTGTATCCTGCATCTGCATGAAGACGTTTTCTGTGTGACATATAGTTTGTTATGTATCAAATTTATTTTGTATTTTCTAATACCAACTAATTAATGAGCTGCAAGTATTTGTTATTGGTATGCTGAGTAAAATGGTGGAGTGACCTGCTAATGTTATTCATTGCTGCAATATAGAAAAACTAATTTGATTTATATTAATTTGTTACTTCAGTTAAGTTTTCAAAATAATTAAAAACTGGGTTTGACTAATTGTATACTGAAGCTTCACTGAGAATCAGCATTAATCCCATTACTTGCTAATTGGAAGCATACTAAAACTGTGAAGGGCTAACAAGGACTAACAGCTGCTAACGAATTCAGAGTGATATAAATCTTATTTCAATTTTTGATATTCAAGAATGAAGGACATTTCTGTGACGTGCCTCTCAAGACCACTGATGGAGCAAGATACAGTCATTATAATCTATTCAAGAGGGCAACGTGCAACCTTTTTCTGTTTGCATTCCGTTTCAAAATGGTTGATATTCCTAATAGCCATGCATGCAATTTATATAAGCATGTATGTATTTATTAAATTTATATCTTTTTATAGAATAAAGTAATTTGAATCTGTATGGTTAAATTATTTGCTTCAATGGTGTGTGCTTTTCTAAAAAACAATATTTTACATAGTATATTCTTGACATGTGAAGCTTATTTTTTGTTATTTTGCCAATTTGAAAAATATATTAATATCTTGAGACTTTTTATTTTGGATTTCACATTAACGTTATTGTCATCTTTGAACTAAAGGCTATTTATCATGGTATTGAGACTCTTCATGCAATATGGTATTGCAAAAAGGATTCTTGATATTAACTTCCAAGATTAACTTAAAAAACTGTTTTCTTTAAATAGAATACTTTTGATTGGTAACTGTAAAATATTTGAAGCTAAATTATCCAATCTAAAAGAAATTATCTTTCGAAAAATGACATTTGCAATTTTACAAATTTGTCTACTGCTCAGTATTTTCTGAATTATATTAAAAAAAGTTTGATTAAAAATGTTTGAATAAAGCACTTCCTTCTGATTACTGATTTTTGCAGAAGATTAGTTTTAAAAATTTTGAGAGTGGTCTCTTAATTTAAATAAATTGATATATTCATATCTTAATTAGTTGTATTCAACAAGAGAAGTTATATATTGAGGACAGGAAGTAAAGGTCAAATTTTTATTGCCTGAGAGTTCAAATACCAATTTATATTCTTTAAAAGTTAAGATGTGTATGTAGTATTTGCTTGTTTATTTCTTTTATTCCCAGGTTCAGCTTGAAAAAGGTTTTACTTTTAGGTTTTCTACACAGTATACATTTGAAAATTTAAGTTTTTGTTATTCTAAAAATATTTCTCCCTTTTATTAAATGCTTTACAGGCTTAAAATGAGTTGTCTTAAGTTTATGTAACAATAAGGATGTTTAAAATAAAATAATCAATTTAATATTTTAGGAATTTTTACTCAGGGATCATCATCAGTTCATGCTTGTGAAGAATCTAGTTGTTATCCTGCAACAGGAAATCTACTTATAGGCAGAGAAGATGATCTTTGGGCATCATCTACTTGTGGAACAAAAGGCGTTGAACGCTATTGCATAGTAAGCCACTTGAAGGAGAAAAAAAAGTGTTTTCAGTGCCACACTGTGCCTCAAACCAAAGACAGTCTAAAACTATACCATGGTGTTGAAAATATTGTATCCAGGTTAATATGTGTTTATATTATAGCCTTTTGAATTATTCTTGTTTTGTTTTAAAAAGTTTATCTCTTAAAGAATATATTTTTTTATAGCCTTTTAGATTTCGAATTAATCTTGTTTTGCTTTTGAAGTTTCTTAATTTGATTTTCTTATGTTAAAAATTTGCTTGCATCCATGACATAGGTTTCAAAGTAATACCATTAATGTTTTGTGTCATTACTTTTGTATGCGGTGTAGTTAACATAAATTTCTCTTTTTTCCTAAACATCTGTCAAAATCACGTAAGTTCTGTTAAATGGTTGGCACTAATCTTTAAAAACCTTGATTGAAATTCATACCCATTAATCATTTAATTCCGATTGTACCAAGTTTCTCATCAGTCATATTGTGTTTGAGAAGAAGTGCCCTCTATTTAAATATTTTACTATGGAAGAGTTAATGTTGTGAATTTTTGATTTTCTAAGTTTTTCATTTCTAAGATAAATGTTTTCCTATTAGAATTGGAAAGAAGACGAAGGGAATTCGTAAATGGTGGCAGTCTGAAAATGGTGTTGAAAATGTGGAAATTAGATTAGATTTAAAAGAAGAATTTCACTTTACTCATCTGATAATTACATTCAAGACATTCCGTCCTGCAGCAATGCTAATAGAAAGATCTCATGATTTTGGGCTTACATGGAAGGTAAAGCTAGTTTTATAAATTTTGCTTGGAATAAAAGAATTTTTTTAATGTATATTAAACAGCTTACTGTAATTATGAAGTATGATGATTCATGAAAATTAAATCAAAATTGATGTATTTTGTCCCAACATTGTGATATGCTTTACTGGGCATAATTGTATTTCATTTTCTGAGTATGGTCTTTCATGTCATAAATTTGATTAAAATCCAATTTATTTGGATGGGATAGTGAAGATGTTTCTATGTATTTTTTGAATAGCTCTATTTTTCTCCTAAAAATATATCTTTTTTAAGTATTGATAATTTGCAGGTGTATCAATATTTTGCCTACGATTGTGCAGAATCTTTCCCAGGTGTTCCCCGAGGCCCTCGACAGAAAATAACAGATGTTGTTTGTGAAACTCACTACTCAGGTGTTGAACCTTCAACTGAAGGAGAGGTAAATACATGCTTCCAAGTACTGTACTGAAAATAAAATTGCAACATTTTGCTCCACTGACTAGGAATGTATAATTTTTTAATCATTTGGAATCAGCATTTTTTCCTATTTTGACTTTAGCACTTAATCACTATTGTGAAGTCAGTGCTGCTGGCAAGCACTTAACCAGGGTTCCCAGGGTGTTTAGAAAGTTCTTATAAGTGCTTATTTTGACCTTCCATTTCTAAGAGCCTTTAGAAGTACTTATTTTTCGTCAATAGTCCTTAGAAAGTGCTTATTTTCCTTTGAAAACAAAATTCAGTTTTCAACTGATGATATTTTTGTGCAATATTTCTGACCTCTTTTTAACGGCCAATCGTCGATTAAACTTCTTACGAGTACGGCATTTGCGATGATTCGGGAACTGGCCTGCTTGAATTGCAACCCTTTATATGCGATATACAAATCGTCGACCGACTCTTGATGAGCACGTAAATGCACTTTAAAGACTTGAAAACTCATGAAATTGGTCTGTTTTCGACTTGCGATATGTGTGGCTTTCGCAACGCACAAAATAGTTGCCCTGCTAGACAAACTAGAATACGATCATCAAATGTTAATTAATTTTGTTTTATTCAGTTACCTGTGAGTGCAATGTTTAAAAAAGTTATAATTATTTTGAAGGGACTTTTTTTAGGTTGGTTGGTGATTCAAAAACAATATAAAGATAATTTATTTTAATTAATACTGCTACCTGAGTGGCAACCCGATGTGTTGCAATTTTATTTAAGTCTAGCTTTTTTATACTTCTTATTCTCTATAAAAACTATCTCAGTAAAGTTGAATAAAGAAGAATTTTGAAGATTTTCGAGGGTGATTCTGCTCTTTAAAGTTGAAGCAATTAGTTATCAGTTTCGGAAAAGAAAAACCAGCCCGATCAATTGAAAAAACCTTGGAGGAAAAGATCTCAAAAGCGTAAATTAGAGTGCTAGATGACCGAGAAGAGTCGTTAGAAAACTGAAAATTTCGGACTCATCGTATTTGGCTGCTGACCAAAACGAAAGTAATTTTTCTATGCTTTATAATTTTTTTCTCTTTGTATCCGGGTGACTAATACTCAATGCCTGAGTGTTCTTAAATTTCACTTTGCTTTTGTTATGCCATGCACAATCCATTTCCATCGTCTACCTAGATGATTATTTTCCAAAATTTGTTTTTATTCAAATGCACTATATATCTATTCAATAAAATTCCATTATATTTTTTTAACCATATCATAAATGTTAAAATTTATCAGCTTTTGCATAGCTCTTATGATTTGTTTCGGTTCACGGTAAAATGTTTTCTTCGAAACTCATTCGGTCTCCGATCCAGTCAAATTAGACTCTTGACTTATGCAACTTGCAATCCTGTTCCATCCTTTTAGTAAAGGAATCGTTTGCCACTAATTTTATTTTATTGAAATCTCCGATGTGCCAATTAATGAATTTTCTTCTTATTGTCATTATGAATTAATGAAAGTGTATTGCAAAATAATTACTGGGGTAATTTCCATTCCATAAGCAGGCTGAAGCTGCAAACATAAAAAGGTAAGCAATATAATTTCAAAAACAAAAAAAAATATTTTAAAAAAATTGGAAATTTTCGAAAATGAAAGTGTTGGTGGATTAGGGAGGAGCCTGACCCAGGCAACACAAAATTATGTTTCGTTCGTATGAGCAGCAGTATGCTAAAAATGTGCTAATTCACTCCCCTAAAGACCATTAAAAAGCAAATACCAAAAAATCTCTCTATATTAAAAAAAGTTGCTGTCGCAGGATTGAAAACTGGATTGTTAAGATCGATTCTTAGACGGTTTCTCGAGGAAGTACATATCAGAAAATTACGAAATTAAAATGGTTTGTTCTTCATAGTGTTCCTTGGACAATTTTGAAGATTTTTTTCCAATGCGGCTATTAGTTTAGGGTTTTTAAATGTCAAAATTGAAAAATCGAAATTTCTAACGTGATTGAGCAAAAGACCTACAAATTATCAATCTTCAGTCTTGATTTTTTTTAGAGTACCTCTAAACGTGAATTTTTGCAACTCGTCTAGTTTTTTTAGAAATTTCAATTTGATTCCTGATATTTTTTTCGAAAATCGGTAAAAATCCGGACTTTTTCGTTATTTTTTTGTTAAAACTGTCATACTATATCTTATTACTATTAGTTTTTAAATTGGAAAACATTGCAGAATACCTTAGAATGTACTCTTTCTTACTTTACAATTATTTTTGAAATTGGTTTTTAAATAAATTTGATGCAATCAAAAGTTGGCCATACAAATTTTGCTCTTTTTAGATCACGGAGCGATGCGCATTCATTCTTATTCACAGAAATTAAGGTTACATTTTCTGACTAATGGGTTTACCAGATGCCATTGAAACTCGCTGTGACGTCATGCTCGTTTTCCCGCTCGATTCTCAGACGGTTTGCCGATTAAGATCAGATGAGAATATTACGAGATTAACATGGTTTATTCAAAATTGTACCGGGAACAAGATGGAGATTGTTTTCTACTGATGCAGCTATTAGTTTAGTTTGCATTAAGTGTTTAAAATAAGCGAAATCACTTGTGATAGGAGTGTTGGTTTGCGAAGCAAACCAAATAGGATTGCGTAGCAATCCCCGGGGATTGGCGAGTTGGGGCGGAACCCCCTTGTATGAAAAGAATAAGAAAACGAAATCAAACTCGCAACAGTAGCTGGGAGACCGGCAACACCAAGCTTAGATCAAAACTTAGCTCTTTATTTCCCTTTTTATAAAAGCACTACAAAGAGATAAAAGAAAAACAGCCTATGTTTTTTTCTTGCGGTCTCCATTCTATAATTTGTTTATGTACTTGGATATTACTAATACGTGTACACGTAAATGCCCATATATTAACTGCTGAATTTTGTAAAAATCAGACTGCTTATTTTGAAAAATCTCATTTTTGTGTGACATTATTTGTGTATAATTTTTTGAAAATAAACTTGAATATTAAATTTTTTATGTACTACTGTTCTTATAAGATTAACTAATCTGTAAGAGCATCTCCACTTGGTCAAAAGTCAGGTATTACATAGTATAATACTTTTTTTTTCAATGTTTTATATAAGTCCTTAGAAAGTCCTTATTTTGAGTTAGGAAAAAAATAGTGGGAACCCTGTTAACTAAGTTTCGAAAACTTTTCCTAAATCAAGTTAAAGTTATTGGTTTACGTTTTAAATGAATGAGTTTAAGGATTCTGCTTGGTTTGGATGTATGATTTACTTCTTATTCTATTCATGTAAAATTATTTGTTTTTGTGGTGCTTCTAAATCTACATTTTAGGTTAGTACTTTTTTAGAGCTTTATTCAAATGTGTTTGCTGCAGCCATTATTTGAACTCTATGTTTAACAAAACAATAATTGTAGCTTGCCACAATTTTGCTTTAAATACTATATTTTAAATATCTTGATGTTAGAATCTAAACTCCATTCAACCGAAATTACTGCCACTTTTTAAATCGGCAGCATTAATGCTATCAGTCTTTAAAGCAAAATTGATCTCTGTACTGTATATAAGTTAATAAAACGTTAGTAGATTTATAGTTTTTACGTACAGAATAGTATTATGAACCTTCATCCTCTTTCACTCTTGAATAAGAAATTATTCATTAATAGACAGCAGGAAGTTGTGTTTTGCTAACATTTGGATTGTATTGCATTGTATCATTGTTAATCATGGAATTGTAATAGTTTGTCTAATTATTTCCTATTATGGAATTTGGAAAAAATACTCAAAATTCCCAAGTTTTATAATATTCCACAATTTAACGTAAGAATTGACTGCTAATATTCTTCATCCCAATTTGTAAACCTTCACTTGCCTTGTTATGTTAAAATATATCCTGTGCATTAGATGTTATTGACTCCACCTCCGGGCCATTGGATCTTTCATGTTGGGATTGTTCTTGGACCGTCGTCAATAGCCCCTTGTGTTGCTCCAGTATGACATTAGTTTAAAAACCTACCTACCTACCTACCACCTTCTGGCCTAGCTGCACATCATACAACAAGCTGCTGTAAATCATACATAGACAACACAATACATACCCATCCTCTTCAAATACATATGTTAATATTTTAGCTCATTAAGTTATGAAACATTGTAAGAAAGTTAGAAATAGCAAAAGTACAAGACAGCT
Source organism: Metellina segmentata (assembly GCA_947359465.1). Lineage (NCBI taxonomy): Eukaryota > Metazoa > Arthropoda > Arachnida > Araneae > Tetragnathidae > Metellina > Metellina segmentata. The sequence continues at coordinate 139,056,118 of OX375872.1, read as the reverse complement.
GAGAATTTATATATTTAATTTAAAATATCAGTCTAATTACCTAAAGTGCATAGTATCAAGTTTACTCACAAAATTTAGTTTTAGGCATAGTGGTATTTTGGAAACTGTAAATTTAGAATATTATGACTTGTTTTATGGAATATAAATGTACTAATATGTAATTTTAATACCACTGGCACCACCCTAAAATCAATAATTTGCTTGTGGCTCTTGTCTTGTAAATGCAATTTCTAGACTGTTAATTATTTATGCCAGTAATATAAGAATGTTAATAAAATAGAAAATATATGTGCGTTTAAATTTCCAAATTGGTTTAAAACCTGCATAAAGTAACTAACAATATATTCTTTTATATTTAAAAAAAAAAAAAATATTGTTTTCCTTGAAGTAATTAAACTATTTTATAGGTTATATTCAGAGTACTACCTCCAAATATTGCTATTGATGATCCATACAGCTCAGATGTTCAAAATTTGCTGAAGATGACGAACTTACGTATAAAATTTACCAACCTGCATACTTTAGGTGATAATCTATTAGATTCAAGAGGTGAAATCAAAGAAAAATATTATTATGCAGTTTATGATATGGTCGTTCGAGGCAGTTGTTCATGTTATGGGCATGCTAGTCGATGTGTTGCAGCACCTGGATCTGCTAACCGTCCAGATATGGTAAGCTGTGTATTTAATGTCATAAGTGATGAAAATGAAATTGTGTTATTCTTATCAGTGTTTATATCTACCTATTGTGCATGTTTACATTTTGGTGATTGAGTAATTTTGAGATTAATTTTAATGAAATTTTAAACTTTAAAATTATTCTTGTAAAATAATGTATTCTTTATTCTGAAATATCAACTGATCGATAAGTATATTAGTTGAACAGTCATTGTGGTTGAATTGTTGGTGATGAGCATGCCGCATAAAGTACTCTTGTGATACAGTTTCTTAAATATTAACCCATTTCATATGATAATGTGATGTAAAAAGTTTACCTGCTCAGTATTTCATGTACACATAGATAATGTAAGTGTTTTTTTAGAGGTACTAACAAATGTTTTTCTGAACTGTTTGAAAGATTCTTGAAATTTCACTCAAAAGATTTCTATTATGCTTTAATCACTTTCTGCCTTTTTATCATGTGACAATTCTTTGAAAAATATGGAATAGCATAAAACCTTTTTCCTCATTGATGATATGCAATTATAATGTTTTGTTATCGATGTATTTCTATGAATTCAAATATTTTTCATAAAATAACAATGAATCTACATGTTTATGAACAGTGCTATAGCTAATAACATTTCACTTTTATCAACATGAAATGACATAAATTTTCCTTAGTGGCAATAAAAGCCTGTATGTGTTCCATAGGGACGAATTAAAAGGCAATTACTCTTTTTTAATTCCTTATAATTACAATTAAGCTGTAGGATTTATAACTGTTTCTATGACATGATTCCTCTAAAACTGGCAACTTTGATTTTAACAGAGCAAAATCTATTTAGGAAATATGGTAAAACAGTTATTAACTTTTGATAAATTCACTTTCTCTGCCTTTAAAATGCTGTTAAAATACTATATCTTCATAATCTGATTTTGTCTGTCTGAAAAGATGGTTAAAAAGTATTGTCTGAGATTGCAAAATAAAAATCAAGTTGTTATTGGTAATTTAAAAAATGTTCAAATAGAAATTGCTTCGCTAAATATATGTTTAATTTCTTACAAAATTTCTTCCAAGTCCCTTAATGGTAGACTCATCTGTATGTAGTTTCATCTGTTACCCCTTTAAGAAATAGCATTTTCATATTCTTATATATATAAATGAAGTATTAACAGGCTAAAATTATTCTTTTTCTTAGGTCCATGGACAATGTGAGTGCACTCATAATACAAAGGGCTCAAATTGTGAGGAATGTCAAGATTTTTTCAATGATCTTGAATGGAGACCTGCTATTGGGCGACAAACAAATGCTTGTAAAAGTAGGTTTCAAATTATTCTAATTCACATTCAAACTATTTTCTTGAAAAAGTGAAATAACAGTAATTTTCATTTGGTATTACCTTAGATATTTTTTCAATATATTAAAAAAATTTTTGTTTTAGTTACAAATGTCTAGTTTGATATTTGCATTGTAAAAATAGTTTTACTTACCCTTCCATGATACACCATTAGATAATCTATTTCAAGTAAATAGTTATGTTTGAAAAATGTGCTAGTTCATATTAAAAATTGAAATTGCATACAATAGGCGATTGCATACAATTGCTGTAAATAACTCAAAATCAGAGCAACAACCTTCTGCTGCCTAGCATATATTAGCTGGAGATTTTAAGTGAATAGTTATGTTTCAACAATTTGTAGCACAAAGTAATGTAGTCAAACTAAAAAATTAAATTGCTGTAAAGTATAGCCAAATTACACTGTCAATCATCAGCTATATGACAGTTAATTGTAGGGAACTCAATGGCATACCCTTATTCCTTGTGCTGCAAAAAAACATAAATGTTTTAAGAAGATGTACTGTAAGACTTATTATCATATTCATATAATAGGGTTATCTTTTTTTCAGAGCGATTGATAATGATATCAGTGATAACATATTTTCTTTAAAAGCTAGCAGTTTCTCAGTATACAGTCCATGTTATTTTCTGTGCTTTTGGTAACATCTAAGAAAACAAGCTCACTTCTCATTCATTTTGCTTCATATAATTTGTTGAAACCTTCAAGTTCTGAATAATTTGTTTGCAGGATGCAACTGCAATGGACATGCTTCAAGATGCCATTTTGATCATGCAGTATTTGAAGCAACTGGGAAAGTTTCTGGAGGTGTTTGTGATGACTGTGAGCATAATACGTTTGGACGCAACTGCGAGCACTGTAAACCATTTTTCTTTCAAGATCCCGGACGCGACATAAGGGATCCTAATATATGTCAAGGTTTGTGTGTGAATTTGCATCGTATTTTGATTTTGGTAGAATATTTATGGGCTTAATTTTGATTGATAAGTTATCTACTGATTTCATTTCTAAATTACCAAATAATTTAATAAATTATAATTTAATAATAATAATAAATTAAATTAACAAATAATTTAAATACATAAATGAAAAACATTTTGCCTTTATTTAACTAGTGAGAAAAATGATTGTAACTCTTTTCATATGCAGCATATTCTGCCATCCAGCTGTCTGAATTGCATACCACTTATAATATTAGCCGTAATGAACTATGTAGATAACTTGTTGGAACAGTATTATAGTTTATTATGACACATAAAATGACCAAACAAAATAAAAATATTTACTGTATCTCTTCATGCATCTTTATTGGTTATGCATTAGTGAGTTGCAGTTATAAGGTTAACCTGTTCCAAAAATATATTAGTCATTTGAAAAGTTTAATTCCAATGAGCTAGTTAGAGGATTTTGTAATTTGTCGTCAAAGAAATGTAACTAGTATTTCATTGACTGTCCCTTTCTCTTAATAATAGCTGTACATAGTCTTCAAAATCTAAATGTTCATTTTATTCATATCATTACAAACGATAGTTATATTATCCTGCAACTGCCTTTTACCACAAGAAATTACTATCAAAAACCATTCTTCCAAGTTCTGATCAGCAATTTTTAATTTTGTTATGGTCCATTGCTGTTCCTAGGTCATAGTAAAACAGTTATATTACTCTGAGAATATTTCTCCTGAAATATTGAAAGAAGAATTAAGTGCTCCATTTTTGTACCTCAACATATTATACAGCTGTAGCAAGGATATGCATATTAAAGTATTTGCTATTTTTGCTGAGGGACAAGGTGATACATCATGATACAAAATCATGTTCTAGGCATCACCAAACTTATCGGACAGAGGGCTATGAGGGATCGTTCTGTATTTTCAGCATCCAATGTACCTCTTGAAGGTGAAACCAACCTTCAAGATGGCAACTTATGCCTTCATAGAATTGTATCTCTGAAGCATTTGGTTGGATGAATGTTTCATAATTCCACTAATTCAATTAAAAGATATTTTTCAAAAGTTTGAGCTGCACATATAATGCTTAGGGTCATAGAAAGTGAGTTTTGCTTTGTAAGAAAATATCACACATTTCTGGGGGTTTCATGGCATTGCCGACTTGGGGCAAGCTGACTACACCATCTATGTTAACAATAGTTTTTTCATAGGATTGTGGTCTGGCAAATCCAAAAACTAATTATACACCTAATTCTGAATTGTTATTTGTCTATCAAGATAGCTTTCCAAAAGTCAGTGGATATGGCAATCCCCTGCTTCTTAGTGAAAATTTATTTAAAAAAAAAACTATCCTAGGATCTGCAATATTTCGATTAGAATATCCTTTGTTTCATGCAGCTAAAATTGACTTTAGAGCAGCAAGTTAAACCACATCACTTCTGCTATCCTAATTTCCCCAGTTCTCTCTAAGTGAAACCACATAAGATATCCTGAACACACAATTACAAGGCTTTACTTTAATGTGACTATACCTGTTGCATATGATGCAAAACTTTACATACTTCAAAATTTCATAAGTGCAGTGATTTTGCCACCTCTATAATTAGTAATAAAGTTATTGATAGTTACATGCAATTTATAATTAGCTAATAATTATGCAAGCTATTTGATATAGCTTGCCTGTATACCTTTTAAGATTCAATTAGTATGAGTTTTCAAATTAGTCTAATATTGATAGAGATTCCTAGAGCTTTTATTTTATGATTACAAGAAATCTTTTTAAGGTCATTTATAAAATACAGCAGAGTTTAAGGTTATGCAAAAGTATTTATGGATTAGAAAAATTTGGTGAGCAAGTGTTTGGTTAATATAATTCTAATTGTAATTATGTTTATTGACTAAAACTACTTTTGGAGTCTGAGGGTTTAGTTGAAAGTTAAATTATTTAAAAGAAGTTTAATTCTATTTTATTCTTAAAATTAACTGAATAGAATAAATCTGTTTTACATGGTTTAGAATTTAAGGGGGAGGGGGGGGATTTTTGTAAATGATGCTGTGAACATTGAAACATTTATATACTTTGAATTTTAGTTACTATTATTTACCTTGAATTTTTCAGCATGCGATTGTGATCCAAGTGGTTCATTAGATGAAGGTATTTGCGATTCAAGAACTGATACTCTTTCTGGACTGATAGCTGGTCGTTGCCATTGCAAAAAAAATATTGATGGGCGTCGTTGTGACCGATGCAAAAATGGATTTTGGAATTTCCAAGCTGAGAACCTTGATGGCTGTGAAGGTAAAAAGTAATTTAAATTTATGTGGTTGAAATATTAGTAGTTCAAGTGTTTGTGGTCTTTTAAGGTGTTTAGTTTTTAAATATTAAAATAACAAATTTTTTAATATTGTGTAAATGTAAAGGTTTTCATGCCATATTTACGTTTATTGATTTTAATGTGAAAGGTTAAAATCCCTACGAAATGTTCACAATGCTGGGGTGAAAGTTTGAATTACTAAGGTCCCTTGGCCAAACTGATTTCTGCTGTATTGTTGATTCTAAAGTTATATCTTCCAGATATTTTGTTCATACCTTGTATCAATACTTAAATATTTATGATTGCTTTATGCACCAAAGTTTAACAAAATGACTATAAATTGTTTTATTAATTTTTGATATTAAAATCTAAAAAGTGCTACAAAATATTCTATTATAAGCATGAAATATTTCTACCTAGATAAGATTTTGTGACATTTCGGAAAAATACAAAATTTAAGGAAATTTAAGGTAAATCTTAAATGAAAATCAAATGGGATATAACTTTTTCCACTCTTGTCATGGAATCTTGTATAAATTTATTAAACAGTGTTGCACATAATATAGTTTTGAAAATGATGCTCTAGATAAAGAAGTTTCTTGTCTTCAAGTTCTGTAATGCAGTTTTCTTTTTAACATTAATTCATTTATTTAACTACATTTGCCTCCCAAATTAAAAAAAAAAGTTTGTATTTTATTATTTGCAGAAGGGAGAAGTATGAGACCAGGATTATTTGATTAAAATGTTATAAGCATGATATTTATTCATGACTATCTTACTGTTTTTTCTGTGTGTTTATCTTTTTGTGAGGTATAATTTTGAATTTAGCTTAGGCATAATTCTTGAAAACTTTTTCAGCCTGCACTTGTAATCACCTTGGAACAATTGGAAATTATGGCTGTAATGTGTACAGTGGAGAATGTGTTTGCAAACGAAATGTGGTTGGCAGGGATTGCAACCAATGTTTGGTATGTATTGCTTTCGTATTATGTGTAAAGGTACAATTCTCTCCTTTTTACCAGAATAGGTAGACACTTAAATGAGATTGATCTGCTAAAGCTACAAAAATTAACTGTTTTTACAGAATTGAATTCAGTCTGGATAGCAACTGCTACTAATTATAAAAGTGTTGTTATGTAAATATCACAATGACATTGCAGTATACAATAAATGGATAAGTCAGTTAGGTTGAAGTGGAATAATCATGCATTGGCAATAAGAACCAAGTGAGTTCATGTTACTAAAGCAAAGATAGAAGGGAAATAGAATTATAGTGTATTGAGGGCATGCTCTATCCATAGGCAAGCAGAAGAAATAATAATTATTTTGAAAATGTTTAGAAACTTACTCAGCATGATTGTAAAATATTGGGCGTAACTTTGCCATCTAACATACATATATATAGAATAATATAACTTAATGCACTAAATCAGAAGTCCTGGACAATACTTGTCAAACATTTACTTTAAAGGAAGTTCAGATACTAAATATTTATACTGAATGTCTTTTGAAACATTTTAACAACACAAATGTATTAGCTTTCTTTTCTTGACCAGGAACTTTTTACTCTTAAATAAATCTTATGGAAGTTATTTTTGCTAATGGTCGTGTTTGCTGAAAATGGAAATTTTATAAGTTTATTTACAACACTAGTTAATTTTTGTGTTTTTCATATTGTATTTTATTTGAAACTTTGATATAAACCAAACCTTCTGTGTCTACATATTCATAATTGTTTTATTTGTCAACTATTTTAGTTTTTTTTAAATGAAAGATCTTATGTTGATGTTACAATATTTATTAATTTGATGTTACAATTTTAGCCTGAATATTGGGGTCTCAGCTCGGATGAAGAAGGGTGCAAAGCATGTGATTGTGACTCTGGAGGATCTTATGATAACAATTGTGATGTGATTACGGGTCAGTGTCGATGTCGAGCTCATGTAAGTGGCCGTCGTTGTGATCAACCTGAATCTGGATTTTTTGCTGGAAACTTGGATTACATGGTATATGAAGCTGAACTTGCCAAAGGAACTCCTGTGAGTCTAAGCCCTTTAAAATTATAGCATTATAACTCATTTATAATGTGCGCAATTAACCGTAAGATTTATTTAAAGGCTCTTCTCCAATCTTGCGTAAATAATGATAATTTTATTTAAAATTGGTAAACTTAATTACTTAATTTTTTTCTTTTAAACGCATTTCTGCAGTTTTTCTTTATGCTTAACAATAAATTTTTAAGAATAAACAAAGATTCAAAATTTTGTGGCAGGAATTCAAAAGAATTTTGAAATTGAGATGATAATTTTTTTTAATGAAGTATACAGCTGCTTTTAACTTGATGTTACATATTTCTTTCGACTTATTCATATCGTTATTGCTTGTCACTGTTCAATTCAATTACATAATTTATTTGAAAAGTGTATAAATTACATAATTTATCATTTGCTTTATTTTGCAGAATGAGTTCAAAATGTTCTTTTGAATTAAAACTTACTACCTCTTTTCTCACATTTATTTGTGTATTTTTACATCAAGCTTAAATGAATTATTATTGCTGTGAAAAGTAGAATTTTGAGTATTCAATGTTTAAGTAATTAGGATTTGTCAGCAGAGCATATATGAATTTTAACATTTTTTCTTTTATCTACTATTACAGGATTACGTTTGTTTTATTCATTTAATTATGTTAATAGTTGGTTGGAAATATTTCTAACTCGTATTCAATACCATCAAAATAGTATTTAAAAACGATTAGTAGTAAAAAGGTTTTCTGAATGTAATTGTTATTCCTCATTGATTTTTAGGATTGTCAGGTGTTAGTACGAGAACCTTACAGTGACAGAGATTCAACATGGACTGGATTAGGTTTTATGAGATTGTTTGAAGGCTCTCATCTTGAATTTGATGTCACAGATATTCCACAATCTCTAGAATATGATATTGTTGTCAGATACGAACCACAGGTATTTATAGAAATTTTTATATTAAATACACTATTCATTGGCCAAGTCTGAAACAACCACATATTTGATTCTACAAAAATTTAACATATCTATTAAACATGTTTAATTATTTAGTTTATTGTCCCATACTTAATCTAATTTAGCAGAAATAGGCTCTTTTAGAATTTAAGTTAGAATACACATCTGGTAGGCTTCATTCAGTATTGAGTTTTATAATTCTACAATATAGAGGCTTATTTCTATGGTGAAATTTGTTGTAGAAATTTCATAAAATCAGTTGAGAATAAATGAGATTCTTAAAAGAGCCAAAATCTTTAGTTATCTTAGCATTTGAAGTTTATAAAATCAGCCATCTACCATAAACTCAAAAAGGCACTCAAAGGACGATGAAACGTGAACATTGGAAGTAGAGCAACACGTTAACAAAATAACGACTCAAAATTCTCAACACTGTGGTAATGATAAAAATTTGAAGTGTATATTCTTAGCAATTGTATGAATTAGATGAACAGAAATGGTATTAAGTTTTATAAGTCATAAAATAAGCCATTTACTTTTGAGCTTTATCTGAAGAGTAAGCTTCAGTACTGTACATACCTATTGTGATGTTAGATATTTAGAATATGTGCCTAAGCTTTACTTGATATTTTGTTAATCAAGAATAAATTTCAGTGGCTAGTTTAATCAGCATAAATCAAACTTTCTGTAAACACACCAGTAAAAATAGCAGATATATCTGTGAACTAAAGAAATCAAAAATTGAAATTCTCCTTTAGGGTTATCAGACTCTCCGACTGTTGCGGAATTTCCGTAGTTGCTACGGAAATTAGGTGAAAACTATGGAGCTACGGATGTATAGTGAAAAACTACGGATCTCGTACAAAAAACGCCGAAAATACTCTTCCCCGCTTCCCCTTCCCCACCTGCTATGAGAAAGCATTCTTTATTCATTTTCCCCTGCCGGAATAATGTAGGTGATTGCATTGCGGAAATGACGTCTTCGGAAGATGATTCCGCTACGCCTCCACTAGGACGGTAAAGCTACGGTTTCCTAAGGAAGCATAGCCGTTATCTAACAGTCGTAATGTAGCTGTGGATGACATCACTAAAAGTTGTTTTTCAAACAGATGGCTGTTGGTTTCCCAGAGAGCATTGTCTGTTAGCGTTACGAAAATTAACGGTGCCGCAATTCGCATAACGATCATCAGAGTGGTCTCAAACAGTTGGGGAACGTTTTTCTATTGCAGTGGCAATATTTCATTTCCTGTGCCAAACAATTCGAGCAGAGGGAGCAAAAGAAATGAAATTTTTTGACAGGCATTGTTTTGTTCGTTTTTGTAAAATCGGGATCGTTAAAGATAGATTGAACATTTCAACGGATTTGAAGTCTGGAAAATTTTACACCAGATCGATAACTTAAATGTGATTCTTTTTAAATAAATAATTAATTATTTAATAAAAAATGTATTCATAATAAATCAAATGGTAAATAATTGAATAATAAATCTGATCTAGGTCAGGGTGACGACAGAACCGGGAAATCAGGGATTTCTCAGGGAAGAATAATTTCTGGAAAAAATCAGGGGAAAGCTCTGGGAAGTTTCGTTTAACTCAGGGAAAAAGTTGGAATTTCGTTTTACAAATGGCACCCATTTGGTACTTTTCCGTTAGCCATGTGGGCGCCACTTTGAACCAAAATCAAAATGTCAGCAGTTTTGTTTTCATTCCAAAAAGGAGAAGTGTATTTTTTACGTAAACATCCAGAAAAAAGAATTGTATACATTGTATACTGTTTTATTTCGCCTTTAACAGCCGGAAATCCTGTAACCTAAGTCTACAGCTGTGACACGTTCCCTTATGGCAATAATAGGAACATAGCACCTTGCGGCTTTGAAAAATACTAACGGGCGGAAAAACCTGCAAAAGTTAAACACCTGGTTCCAATTTAATCAACATTTAAAAAAAAAATTTTTTTTTTTCAAAAATACGTATATTGGCGATTTTGATTTTGGTCCAAAATTGCGCCCGGCTAACGGAAAAAGTACTCATTTAGATTATGCACATGTTTTTTAATATGTGTTAGAAATTTTTTTTTTTTCGAAAATTTTCGAACACTGAGGGGCATTTTTTGTGAAAAGTTTACGAGTTTGTATTGATTTATAGTGTAGTCTGTGCTGTCATAATAATACCAGAACGGCGTTGCCCGTTACAGTTCTTGTCGTGATGGATTCGTCATTGTCAAATGCAGCCAAAATTGTTTGTGAAGAGATTCAATCAGCATAACGTCACAATCTCTTATGAAAATATAAATATAAAATAGAAAAATTATTTATTAAAAGAAAATTAAACATATAAGGTATCTATCTGGTGTAAAATTTTCCGCAGATTTCAAATCAGTTGAAATTTTTCTTCCATCTTTAACGATCCAGAAGATAGAAAAAAGAACTACTTAACTCCAGTTAAAACTTTATTTGTTTTGTTCGTCCGCTAAAATCGTTGCTGAGTAAATCTAATGGAAAAGGAAAAAATAAATTTAGAATCTGTCATGTCTTTATACTGTTGCCATTGTAAGGAAAATAATAATTAAATTCCAATAAATTAATTTTTAAATGTTTTAGATTAAATTTTAAAATTCGGACCACCTGTGCGCCAAATTTCACTGTTGTAAGTGCCATAGATTCGTCAAGACACTGCGTACAGGACAGACAGACAAACACTTCCTTTTTTTAATAGTAGAAATGTACCCGGCGCTGGCACCACTGATGGATTCAGGGGTTGATGGCTGCTTTTGTGAACACATCAAAATAGTTAAAAATGTAGAATTAAATATTCTATCTATAACTTTATATTATTTGGTCTATTATGGAATACAATAAAAATATTTTTTTACTTATCTTAATTTTATTCATCTATCAGTCTATAGTTTTTTAGTTCATCAAGTGTCAAGTTTACCATTATTACCAAAGAATTGCTCGGCGAACAAATGGAGAAACTCGGGGAATTTCATGAAAAATACTCTGGAAATCAGGGAAAACTCAGGGAATTTTTTACTTCAATTTTTTTAGCCACCCTGTAGGTGTCGATCTGGCATAGAATTTTACACTGATTTGAAATCTGTTGAAATTTTCACACTATCTTTAGTGATCCAGAAGTTAAAAACTTGGACTGGAGAAAAAAAAATCCACTTTGTTTTGTTACTTGTTTATGACTTTTAAAATAACTCATTCACTTATATATCAAGTCAATAATTTTAAATATTGTTTAAAAATATTTGTTCCAATTAATTATTCAATAATTATTTTTTATTTGCTTTTAACTATTTATTATTTTATTGTTAAATATTTTTTATTAATTTTAATAATTAATCAATAATTTATTGAACTATGTTGTATGTAAGATGTCGGTAAGAAGTGGTACTGATGACTGGGTTACCAATGTTAGAAAGTATGGGTTATGGCTGTGGCAATTCAATTAGAATAGGATTTTGGGAAACAGAAGACTGGGTCACTAATTTTTTTCTGAGTAGTTGCCTGAGTTATGATGGAATCTTTGCTATTTTCATGCTTCAAATTTTATGTTTTTCTGTTTGCCAAAAACAATTTAGCTGATGTAGCATTTGAATCAACAATTAGAGTATGGGACTGAGAAAAGCTCAGGTGTTGCATCGTCATCTGACCGTGGTTCAAAATTACGTTGTGTTGTCCTTGAATCTTTCCATAGGGTATTCATCTCGGATTGTCGTCAATAGCTCGTTGTGTTGCTCTAGTACGACATAAATTAAAAATTGCCTTTCTTACCTTATATTTGCACATTGAGATAGCTGGACCACTATTATCACAAAACTAGCTCAAATTGAAAAATTAAGTAAAATGTTATAATATATAGTAAAAAACAACTTGTTTGGCTTTTAGATGAAATAAATTTACTTTCTAGGGCATTTCCATTTATGTAATATAAATAAAATCTGCTTAAAGTAAATATCTAATTTAAAATCTTTCTGCAAGTCATTCAGCTATTAATTTCGTCAACTCAATATAATGATCATTGGAAAGTATTTCACATCATGCATTTGTTTGCTTAACAGCATGTAAAATATTGTATTAGATTATAATATTTATGTAACTTTCTTCATGCTAATCAGATGTGGTTTCATGTTCAAGATTACATATTCCAGGTAATTATTTATGAACAATTTTGCATTTAAAAGTGCATATTTTATTGTACTTTGTGTAATGAATTAAGTTATATTTTGTTTCAAATATTAGCTTCAATGAGTTGGTAAATGCGCAATATGTTAATATTACTGTGTATTATGCTAGTAAAATGCATTCTTGGTTGACTGTTTCTCTTACTATTTGTGTCAGTATTGGCATGCCTTTTTATAATATGACCCAGAAAGTTTTTCTAAGGTTAAAAGAATTGTAGCAAAAAGTATAATTAAATCTGTAATATTAAAAAATACATTCTGTTTTTGTTGAAGATAATTCTGCCTCACCTACTAACATCTGTATTTTTGAAAATTTGTGTTTTCATAATGTGTTAAAGTAATACTAAATTATTGATTAAAATGTCTTATGCTATTCAGCTATTAAGTTATTCTTCCTTTACATAATTTTGTGTTGTGCTTTTTCAAATTATTTCTCAAAATTTAGAAATGCACATTTATACATACTATTTATATTTTGTACATTTATACATTTTATATCTAATTTTCAATATGCTGTCTCAAAGCTAGGTAACTGGGAATTTATGCAATAGGTGGTTTTAAAAATTTCTAAAAGAATTGAGTTTTATGGGAACAGATCTCAAAAGTTAACATGTGAAAAAAATCCCATTTGTGATAAGCTGCTTAAAAATTTTTGAATTTCATGAAATAGCAAAATCATGTATGACTTTTTATGAAATTTTTTTATTTGAAGAATTAATAATTATTAAGCTTGTTTGATCAGTTATCTTGCCTTAGTGTATTGATAATTACTCTCTCAAATTTTTTTTAAATGATCACAATTTGTTAAATTACAGTTAGCTCTTTTCCCAAACACCAAGGAATTAAAGAAAGTGTTTGTCAAACTGTGAAGTTTTAAAATGAGTTAAAATTTTTTCTGTGATTTTTTAAAAAGTAATTCGGTAAAATTTCATGAAATTACGGGGTTAGTGATGTAAAATTGGAGTTTGCTATAACACATATTAACTGTATCAGAATTATAATATAGTTAAGCTAGTAATTTGCTGAAATTTTTATTTTGAAAAACTGATTAGTTTGAATATGTTATTTAGCTTCCTGGACAGTGGGAAGAAGCACGTGTTGTAATTGAAAGACCCGGTCCAGTTGACCCAAATGGACCTTGTGCTAACACAATACCTCAAGATGATATTAAAGTTGTTTCATTGCCATCTGGTGAGTTACACATTCTTACTAAATATATTTAGGATGTATATTTAATAATTACTCCATGGAACTGAGTTTTTGAAGTTTTTTTCATCATATATTTCCTTAAACTTTCCATATATAAATTTTACCATTCCTGCCAACTTTTCTATACGGAGAGCTTGTCTTACTTAGGACCTTGTGCCATAAAATTCCAAATTGAATCCAATCCGGGTTTTCCAGAAAAACACTTGGTTTTCTGGTAAAATTTGAGTAAGGAAATTCCAGATGAAAAAAAAGTTTTCTGGAATTTTTTTCAGGTTTGTAAGTTTTTTCAATTTTCTAAAGGTACCAATTCTCAAAGTTTTGGTGTTAAGCCTAGGCAACCAGTGAAGATAAACATTAAAATTAAAGGTTACTAGATTTTCATAGAAACTTTCTTTGGTGCCACTTTTCAAGAAAAACCTTTTGCTAATACACCTCTAATACTCAAGAAAAAGTTTGATAATTTTTGTGTAAAGTATAATGAAATCTATTAGAGTGAATAACTGCTGCCAAACCTTTTACAAGAGTAAAACAGGGTTACTTTTTCTGTTTGGAATTGCTTTCATTAAGCCTAATATGGCGCTTTTTGACTATTTTTTATTCAAGGATTATTTTTAGTTTTTTTTTCTTCTGATACATGATTGCACATTGCTTTGTATGTTGTAAAAATCTTCTGGATTCTTTTTCTTGGAGGTTGTCATATATTTTCCACTTTTTGATTTCTAACTTTCAATTGCAGTAAAAAAAAGTTAATTTATTAAATGTAAATTATTTGTGACAAATTTTACAAACTTTGTCTCGTTTTGAACTGGATTTTGTCTTGAAACCATAGTTTTTGCAAAGTGAATTTTTTATATTCTTTTTAACATATCTATGGTATTCTTAATTGAGGAAGTACATTATGAACATATTTTCTATTTTTAGCCATTTCCTGAAGCATTTATAGTTTCTTCATAATTTCATATACAATTATGTTTTGTTGCATTACGCATTGTCGTTTGTGTTACTTTTTGCAGCTACTTTTGCTTGTTTTGTGTATATTAGCTGCACTGTCATAAATGTATTCACCATAACAAAGACTAACTATACCATAGCATATGTAGCAGTGCAACCAAACACCACCATGCTGTACTTTTTGTAGGAAAAAGTTTCACTATTTTTCATGCATCTCGTTAAATTGGCAACTGGTAAATGCAATGTGAACATATACTCTTTCTAAAAGTAAGCCAGATGGAGCTTGCTGTCAGCTGTCAACTTGAAGAAGGAGCTTGCTGTCAGCTGTCAACTTGAAGATGATGCTTGTGTCAATTAGCACACTTTGATCAATGTTTGTTGATGACTAGTGGAATTGCTAATGCAATGCTAATCACTTCCAATAACTGTCTGAAGCCCTATGGTAATAGACTGTTTCTATTACAATTTCATCCTTCTTTTGCCACTCATCCTTTTCTTAAGATAGCACACACTTGGTTTCTAAAGGCAATACAGGACAGTCAAATAGTCACACTTTCATGGACCCATAACTGGCAATTAGCCAACTTGTGGTAGCATCTTTCTATCAAATTCAGCTTCTCTAAATTCTACAAGGGAAGTATTGAGGCAAACTTAGCCTAGAATTACAAAAGTAACTTACTATACAATAGCATATAGCAATTGTAACCCAATTATACCATGAACTGCTTTTTGTTTGCACTGTCTTACATTTCTTTCTAAAGTACACAAATATAATTTACAACTTTTAATCCTGCAGGTCAAAGATATGCTGTTGTATATCCTCCTGCTTGTTTAGAAAAAGGAAAAAGCTACAATGTTCGACTTGAATTCAAGCATTATGATAGAGAAGTGCAAACTCCATCTGCATCTGTTCTTGTGGATTCTGTGAGTGATACATTTCCTACTCTGGTTGAATGATGTCACTTTTTCAAATGACACTTGCTGTAAACGTATTGAATTTTTTCAAGAAAGAGTAATCTCTCCTTTTTCTAAACCAATAGTAATATAATAGTTTAATGCTCATTATTTATTGACAGTTTTTATTTTAAGTAATTAATTTCCTGTTTGTTGCCTACACTCTGCCTTAGGGCATTTTAACACAGACCTGCAATACCTGTGCCGATAACTAGTTTGATTTTGGTGTGATGTAAGAACGAACAGATGTTATCTTCCTGGGTTCTTGTACCTTAGGATAACGTATCATACAGGCAAAAATAATAAGACAATGCTGAGTACATGCCTGTTTGGCATTGAGATACTTGGTAGGCAGTTTTTACTATGTTGGTTTACTATTGGAAAAAATTAAAAAGTATTGGTCCTAATTGTTCAACTAATTTTATCTAAGTACAAATACTTTTGATTTTCTGGTGGAAAGATTAAAAAATGGTTGTTAACACCAGAATACTATTATAAGAACATGTATTAACCTCAAGAAAATGGTAACAATAAGAATAAAGTATGTGAATATAGTGTTATTTACTGCAATACAAAAATTTTCAAAAATGGTATGAGGTGATTTAATATAAGAACACCAACTGGACTGATGTAAAAAAAAAAAAAAAAAATAGTAAACAATCAAATAACAAATTTAGGATAAGCAAGGCACATCGATCACCACTAAGAACATTCCACAGTTTTATTTGTTGAGATCAACGGCAGCAACATTTACCAGTGTAGGAAGCCAGGCTTGGAAAATTTTCTATTTGATTACATTGTATTGAAGTACAGTGGTGTTACCAACTCCAGTTGTACCAATGAGTGAAAATGGCTTATGTTCTTTTTAATAATTAATTTCCCCCTGTTTTGTTGTAAAATTTTCTTTGTTGTAACAGGGTGGTAACAGAACCGGGAAATCAGGGAATTCTCAGGGAACTTTTTAATTCTGGAAATATCAGGGAATTCTCGGAAAATTTCCAAATTTCACAAAAAATCAGGGAATTTTTAAAATTTTTATGAAAACGGTAACTATTGTTGTTTGTTTAATATGAGCGATTACAAGTACTTTTGAGAATCGAATAAATAGTTTTCGCTGAAATTGTAATTCGAATAAAGAACACTGGTTTCGTAATTTTCAAACCCAGCGAAAACCGCCTCCGTGATTTTCGCTGCCGCAGCATCTCGTCGCCGTGAGGCCAGCGATACAACTTGTGGTATACAATCTTAAAATTTATGTAACTAATGATGTTTATTTTGTGCATTAAAAGTTTATTTGTTTTTTATCGTCTGATGGAAAATCATTCCTCCGCGAAAAATGATAACGGAAACGAAGAAAAGGAATTTAAAATCTGTGATCTTCTATGCTGTTGCATTCAATAATAATTACATTTCATGAAATCCCTTTAAAAATATTCTAGATTGAATTTTAAATTTTGCCGCGACCCAAAAATTGCAAAATATTCGGACTACATGTGATGTAAGTGCCATAGATTCGTCAAGACTTTGCGTGCAGGAAACAAACAGGCAGACTGTCCTGACAAACACTTCCGTTTATAGTATTAGAGATTCAAAATGATAATTTAACCTTTTGACTACGACTATGGATATAACAAGCCCGATTCTTCCTTGCGCGATTCTTATAACTTTCAATGCACAATTGCTCTAACGGCCGTAGTCTAAATTATTTCTTGGCGCGATTCTTATAACTTTTAAGGTACAACTGATGTACTGGCCGTTGTCTAAATTCTTCCTAGGCGTGATCACGGTACAACTGCTGTACCGCTGCCGTAGTCTAGGGCCCGGTTCACACATCCTATTTTTCAACGTGCGGCGCCGCTGCGGCACCGAAGTCCAACTATGCACACATAACCGTGAAATGACACAAGTACTCATTTCGCGCCATTTGCGATAAATATTATACTGAAGAAAACGTGTTTATTTCGCTAGCTTTGTATAAAAAAAGTATATTTGAAACACAAAATAGACGTTACTGGATCAATCATTTATTAATTAATTCAGACCGGAGAAGCGTGTGCAGCGAGCTGCTGCGCCGTGGGGAACTGCGTTACAAATTGCACGCACGGTGGACGTACGTCGCCGCAGCGGCGCCGGAGGCATGTGTGCACTCCTCCATTGGATCTAATCTAACTCAGACCGCAGTTGCTTTGCGTCGGCGGCGCAGTGCATTGAAAAACCGGATGTTGTGCACCGGACCTAAAGGTTTTAACTTTTCACTTGCCGAGGTTGCCATGGAAACCATAATAATCGTAATGCAGGTGGATTGCCTTAACCTGCCCTAACTCGCTACTAGAAGTGAGCAAAAAAAAAAACCGCCAAGATCGTTGCCACCGCTTTAAACGTAGACTGAAGTTGTACCAATTTTTTTAATGTATATTTGCATTTGATTTTGATGTATATTTGTATAATGCAGGAACAGGTGTAAAAAGTTCATAATGAAAATTTTTTTTTCAGTTTTTCAATTGCTATTGTTAGAGTTCCATTAAGGGTTCCAACCCTTACAATAGTAATTAAAATATCTGATAAGAAAAAATACAAAATGTTTGTGGAGAATGATCCTTTATCCCATCTGACCCTAAATATTTTAAAATATTGTCGTGTGGGTACTGTATATCGATACCAATTACGAGTCCCGACATTTCATAATGGATTTGTAAAATCAGGGAAATTTTTGTCATACTATCATGGAAATCAGGGAAATATCAGGGAACTTTTTTTCGAGGATTTTGTTGCCACCCTGTGTAAAGTATTGAATAACAAAGCTTGCATTTTGAAGCATTTAACTTCGAGTTATTCATTAATAATATTAAATATTTTACTGCTATAAAAATTTAGACTACAAGCAAGTGAAATCTGAAATATGTATCTTGACTTAAAAAATTAGAATTTCACTCTCTTTATTATTGCTTTTTTTTATCCTTATGTATGAAAAGTATGTATGTATTATGTATTTTTATCCTTATGTATGAATTTTGAAAATCTCTATTCATAATATCTATATTAATTTCATAATGTAATGTTTTTTTTTACAGATTGCCTTCATTCCTAGAATTGATAGCATTCCCTTCTTCCATGGTTCTGCTGCTAATGAATATAGAAGACAAGAATTTGAAAGATTCCGATGTGGCCATGCCTTTTATTCTGTTGTGAGACCAATCCCAAATGATGTGTGTAAAAAGTACCTTTACAGCATTGGCTTTTATGTGTATGATAAAGCTCATGGTAAGCCTAGGACTAACAGTTAATTCGCTTGCATTCTACTTGAAGACTAATTAATAATATGGTTTCAGTAAATTAATTACTAATTCAACATTAATATTGTACTCTGTGAAATGCAGCATGTAATTATTGATAATGTTCAAAATGTTCATTAATATGATAAAATGTACTACTATAATACAATTTACAGAGTGTTCATGTGATCCTACGGGCTCACTGAGTACAAACTGCGAAAATCTTGGAGGTCAGTGCAAGTGTAAGAACAATGTTGTTGGCCGACGTTGTGATCGATGTGCTCCTGGAACATATGGATTTGGACCTTCAGGATGTAGACGTAAGTTTGGAAGATTCTACTATTAAAACATACTGCTTTATGTACACCCATCAAAGAAAAAAAACGACTCTCCCGTTTGCAATTACACAATTTACATCACAGAACAAAATGGAAGGTAGCAATCGATAGGGCTAAATGTTTTCTAGAAAAACCAATATTTAAAATTTGACTAAAAGGTCGTCTTCATATTAAGTTGGGCGCTTGCTCCGATATTTTCACTACTAACTCCCATCTTTTATCCCAAATTAGTATTCTGCACACAATTTCAGGCGGATTTGATGAAAAACGGTCAAAAATTGACCGAGAAAATCCATAAAACCATTGAGTGAGTGTGTAAATGTTCAGTGTTCAATTAATAAAGACTTGCATTATCTTTCTTTTATTTCGTCTTTATTAATATTAATAAAGACGGTTAGTGGCCGTCGCAGTCTATGACCTGTTGCAGGCACCTTAGTATGGAGTCCATTAAAATGGTGACAAAGTCAGAAACCATTCTGATTGAATCCCAGGATCTGTTGACATAAATTTCTGTTTTCACTTTGTGAACAATCCCCAATAATGATTATAATCATCGAATTTTGCAAACAGCCTCACTGTGCTACTAATTATGCACGTGATGAGCTGAAATTTGGAATTACGATGTTTCAGTAACAGTTCAAACGCATGGAGTCAAAATTAGCTCAGATTTCTATTTATAATTTTTATGAATATAAATTCATAAAAAAATTAATAAAAAATAGTAAAATTTAGTTTGATAGTTAAAATGTTTATAGATTATGAACTTTTTTTTCGCCTGAAATTGTGTGTAGAATACAAATTTGTGATAAAAGATGGGGGTTCGTATTGAAATTTCCGGAGAAATTACTCAATTTAATATGAAGATGGCCACTTAGACAAATGTTAAATATTGATATTTGTAGAAAACATTCATCCCTACCGATTGCTACCTTCCATTTAGTTCTGCAATGTAAATTGTGCAATTGTGATCGGGCGAGTCATTTGTTTTTCGACGGGTGTACATCTGGGCATATGCAACAATGTGTATATTTCATAAAAGCATTTAGAAGTGCTTAGTTTTTTTTTCTTCAAAAATTGATGATTTTTTTCATTTTTAAGTGCTTTAAAAAGCTTAATGTTTACCAAATATCTGTTCCTGTACACTCAAACTTCAGTAAGAAATATAAGTAAAATGAAAATGTCTCTCAAAATGGCAAAGCTATGGATGGGCAAAAAGGCCCACAGAAGGTATAAAAATTAGAAAATATTCTACTCCATGTTAAGGGGACCAGTGCAGTCCTATCTTTGTAATGTTAAAATGGTCAAATTTTAAGCAACATTTATGAATCTTTTATGTATATTGATTTGAATTTTTTTACACAGGTTATGAAGACATTTTTAAAAACTTTAACACTGATTTTTAAAACTTAAAATTTGAAGTTTTAAGATTTATTTTCTTCAATCAATTTTCATCTTTTTCAACAATCAAAATTAACTTTTCTGAGCAGATAGAAAAAAATGCCTGTTAAAATATGTTATGGGGGAATGTTACACTTGCTAACCATTTTTTTTATATTTGCTAAAATTGACTTTGAAAAATGTTCCTTTTATGGAAAAAATACACATTTTGAGGTATTGAAGTTTAAAGCACAAAATTGACCTGACTTCAGGTGCGTACAGGTATTTAAAAAAATGTATTTAAAATATTTCCATTCAACGTATCTTTATACATAATACATCATTTTAAACAAATTCTATAAACCATGGTTTCCACTGGTCATGGAAAACCTGGAATTGTCAGGAAATTTAATTTTGTCGAAAAAAGTCAGGGGAAATTACGAATTTTCGTCTAAAACCTGGAAGATTGCCTCAATGACCTGGAAAATGATTGATCATGTCTTTTCAGCTTTGGAGAAAATTAGCCAGTAAGATTTGTGCACAATTTCTTATCACTTTATTTTATGAATTTTTTTAACCAATTTTAAAAGAAACAGCCAATATTTATGAAATTTGTTTCCTCCACTGGCTTAATTTGAAAATTTTCATGCTTGTGGTACATTAAATCACAAATTGATTTAAGTCAAATATGTTGGATTATTTGAATAAGTTTTAATGCAAAATTACTTGGGCTTTGTGTGTTAATTTTTGCAGTGCATAATTCTTAAATTGGTTTTTAATATTGGCTGTTGAATGCTAAATTATTATTATTTTTTTCCACCTTAAAAATGTTGGGAATTGCTTAAAGTTTAACCTGGAATTTTGGAAAAAATTCATCTGAAAAACCTGGAAAAGTCAGTGAATGTTATTTCTGAAATAGAGTGGGAACTCTGATAAATATTTATTTAAATTTATGAAAAAGTAATCAAAATTTTGTGCACTGGCCTCCTTTACCCTCTAAATGCCAAACCACCCAAAACTGCTTTACATTCAGACACCCGCTCGCCACCTGAGACTGCCCAATACTCATCAACGTATCTCCCCTTCTACCGATGAGGAGTGTAATTAGCCAACCTCACTTTACAAAGCCATACCTGTCATCTTAAGCAATCATCGGGTGTTAGGGGTCCATTTCTAACTGTGCAGATCAGCTTCTTCAGTCTGTCTGCGGATCGGATGAACTCCTGAGAGATATTTTGCTTTTAAAAGGCTTGGATATAGAAGAACTTTGACCCACCCAATGGGTTAACACTGGACCTCTAAAGAAAGATGAAAAAATCATGAACTATTCGAGGCAGCTCTTTTATCTTAGTATTCACTGCTTGAGGATAACACATGCTTTTGCTACAAAGAGAAAGACAAATAACTGTAACTTGTTCTGAATAGTGCAGAGTTTGGACAGAAGGGTTCCAGTTATCCTTTTTGTCCATTGTCCTTTTTAATATTATGCTTCATATAAAAGAACCAGTGTTGCTGTTCATGTACAGGTGACTGGAACTTTAAGCCTGGGGATTGAGGGAGATACTTATGTGAACAATTGACTTCGCATCGATATAAGTCAGCTTCTCTTGTATACAAAACCATTTGTGTCTCGATCAGTAACCAGAAATAATTAAAAAAATTTTGAAAACGTTAGCCCAGAAGTAATGGTTGGGGGTATGTTCTAACCCAATAATCAAAAGAATAAAATTCTAAGAATGCATATCATAAGAATAAGATACAATGTTTTCCCTCATCTGACTGGGTTTTGGTTTTTTAGAATGTAAGTTATCACAAATTTATAATATTTGAAGAAACTACTACACTTTTCATTTTGAGTGATGCACACTTGAACGTTGTTTTAAACGCAAAATTTCATTGAAGTACTTAATCGCTTATATTTTTATGTGAAATTTAATTCCAAGACATGTTTTGTACCTATGCATATATAATAGTAACTGAAAAAGAAAAAATTTGTAAGAATGAAATTGAATTACCAGGCTAGAAATGCTACTTTTTCGATTTGTAAGTGAGAGTATGGTGATAGCAGTAATGTGTGAAATTCATTTCTACTAAGCAAAAGTTTTCACACTTAAAGGTTTGCATAGCTTAGTGTTTTTAGGAAAACCTGCATAATTTTAAAAGTTATCACTAACCAGTAAAACTTCCATTTTAAGGACATAATTTCGACTTAATTCTAGTAATACTTCAGTGATGTATCAAGATGTGCTTTTGGTCTACAATTTTAAAAGAAACCATTGTCAAAAATTCACGTTGCTTTGAGATCCTATTTATAATGAAGAATTATTGAAAAATAACTACTTTTATCACTTTGTATTATATTTCCGTAAACCTTTTTTCAACATCAATTTAAAAGTAAAAAATATATTATTATTAAATTTTTAACATGTTGCTTCTAAAATAAGGTAAAAAATTGCAAATTAATTACTGAGAGATAACACAACAGAAAAAGTATAACTTATATATTCCAGTTGCAAGAGATTTGAAATAAGAGATAAGAGGGAAATAAGGTGAAAATATATATAAATTGCTGTTTTAAAACAATTGATGAACAAATATGTATTTAAAATTATACATACAGCATAATGTGTTTGTTTTAAAGTTGAATCAATTTCGCAATTTTTCGATCCTTCTTTTCTTTGCGAGATTAAAATATGTTGTGTAATGGTTGCTGAACGTTAGCAAACACCATGTCCAATTCTAAGATCAACTTATAAGTTGTAAAGAGCACTTTCCTTACGACCCCCTCATCAAAACAAGCTGGGGGGGGGGGGGTCAGATCTCTTGTACGGTGTTCTGATGATGAGTAAAAAGGGGAAAGATATAGTTAGTTATAATACTACTGACACTCGGGCATTTTGGGTTTCTTAGGACGTGATCTTCAAATCCATATGGCTGTTAGAGGGTTAATAAAACCAAGTAGCATTGTAACTCAACTGTGTAGTTTTTTTTATATGATTTAATGTAGACAGAAAAGTGAATATGAAATCTTATACTTCAACTTTTTTTTATGTTTTTATTAATATTCAAAACTTGAGGCTCTGAAGCATTGTTGATCATATAATTCTTTTTATTTTGATTGTATCCGAATTGCAAAAAGAATATCAACTTAAATGATGCATTGTATTTTTTATTTAACCTTTGCATAAAACATTTACTCACAGACATTTAGCCAAGGACCAAAAGAGGCTTTCATTGATGAAGCTAGCTAGTTGCTAAGTTGGTAATGTCAGAAACACATTTAAATCGCACTTTAAACTGCTTAACTTTCATTTTCAAAAGCTATACAAACCCTATAAAAGATTTTCTAACACGTTGAAATTATAATAGTTGAGTCACAATATTTTTACCTGTTGGTCATTTTATAATTTATTTTCAAAAATATTTTGCATCATTTTACAATGTGATTGATTTAAAAAAATTTATGATTTCTAATTTTGTTATGTATTTTTAGCCTGTGATTGTAATAGCGTTGGGTCTTTGGACAACTTCTGTGATTCCCAAAGTGGTAATTGCAAATGCCGCCCTAATACTTATGGTAGACAGTGTGATGAATGTCAACCTGGCTTTTATAAATATCCGAATTGTCAGAGGTGTGATTGTAATGGTCATGCAGACACTTGTGATTCTAAAACAGGTTTCTGTATTGACTGCAAAGACTTCAGTGCTGGAATAAAGTGCGATAGGTTAGTTTTAAATTATTTACCTTTAGTGAACTATTTGTATCTATTTTTATTTGAAATTAGTGGAATATCATAAAGAACATTTTTAGTTATTAAAACGAGAATAAAATAATATTGTTTGAATCAAATATTGTTATAGTTAGGCTTTTTATCCCAAACATAGAAAAAATAAACATACTTAAGACTTCAGTATACATAAGTGTAGTTCATCAAACCTACATATTAAGTTGAAGAGATTTTTGTTATTGGCTTGTTCTAAAAGCTAGTTTCATGTGTGTAAGGCTCAATCCCAAAGAGGGCGATAATTACTTGCCCTGGTAATGCGCTTGGTGTTAAGTGTGCGTAGTAGCAACCTGTTTGGGAGGGGATAATTCCCAGTCCGAAAGAGGGCATTTCTTTGAATTCTTTTTCTGAAGAAACAAGTGAGTGAGGCTTTTCTCTCTCCCTCTGGAGAAAGCTAGCATTTTTCCAGGGCCCCAATTTTGCCGCTATGGCATCGAGCTCTGATTTCACTAACCATTTAAAATCTGTACACTAACGTTTTCTCTTCTATTAATCTTATAGTTTCAGCGGATGCATCCCTGGGTATCGTTATTACTTTTTATTTTCATTGTTATTAAAATGTATATATTCTTATCATTGTAATTTATCCAGAGTAGCAAATAAACATATGTTTCGAACCACCATAGATCTGCTCCTTCAACTTTAATAGTCGTAGAGTTAAAATTCCCCTTAGCTCTCGCCATTAAGGAGAGATGAATAAATTATTACTATGTGTGTACAGTGTCCTTAAAATTGTACATAAAGTGAATTTCAAAGAACCTGTTAAACTCTCTGATAAGCCCTAGTCTATAAATTTTTTTACTTTAATTGTTATCAAACTTCTTTTTTTTCTTCTGAAAATTATCTATCATGTTTCATATTTAAATTCTTTTTCATATTTTTTTTGATACCCCTGTGAAATTTATTTTTCTAGGAACTAATTAAAAATAATTAATATTGATGTAACTTGCAATCAGTTATTAAATATTAAAAATTTTAAACTAACATATTTTTTATTTACTGTGAAACATTCTTAATTGATGTTTAAAATTGGAAGCCTTTTTTCATTTAAAATATATGTTGTGTGTAACTGCTCTTTTATTGTGCAAGTTTTCTGAAATTCATAATTTCTTTCTTGTTTGTTCTATAAGTTTTCAATTTTGTTTAGATGTGACACTGGTTTTTATGGTGATCCTCGAATTGGATATGGTATTCCATGCAGGCCTTGTCCATGCCCCGGTGTTGCAGATAGTGGCCTTAGTCATGCACAGAGTTGTGAATTGGATATAAGGACTCAAAACGTGATTTGTCTGTGTGACATTGGCTATGCTGGTTTGTATTTTGGTCTTTTTCTGAAACATACTTTTTTTAGATGTGTAATTCCTTTTAACCTAACGAAATGCTTTCAAAAACTCATTTTGATGTTTTTAATTTTAATTCATATCTAGCTTATTTTATGAATAAAAATACATGTTACTAATACATTGGAGAAAGGGAAGTCTCTCCAGCTGTAAGATGCTGTTAGAATTTTTAAGAAATGTTAGGTGATATAACCCATTGAAGAATTTGTGGGCAAAAATTGAAAAGTTCATAAAATCTCAAATACTTGTTTGGTTTGCCATATTTAATAGAGTTGCCTCTCATTATATTGCATCTTGATATATTCTGCATTTGGTTATATTACTCTTGCCCCTGATGAATTTGGTTTCTGGAAGTAAAGAAATTCAGACACCATTATCTAACTTTGAAATTGACAGAACAAAGAATATAGTTTGATTCAAGCAGTTAAAATAACTTTACATAAACACAATCTCAACATAAATTATTGAAAATTTTTTGGGTAAAGGCATCAACAAAGGATTTATATTATTTTTTTAATTATTTAAAAATTAAAAATATATTAATTTCACTGGCTAGATAGATTTGTTAAACTTTATCTATGTTTATTTTGTAGGAGAGCGATGTGATCGATGCGCTAATAACTATTTTGGTCAACCAACTGTACCTAATGGAAAATGTCAAAGATGTGAATGCAACCGAAACATTGATGAAACTGTTCCTGGAAATTGTGACCCTGAAAATGGAGAATGTCTTAAATGCTTGTACAATACAGCTGGACCACACTGTGAATACTGTATGGATAGTTTTTATGGAGATGCCTCTAGACAAGAATGCTTAAGTATGCTATCCTATTCCAAGGATATTTTAATGGAATGTAAATTCTTTTGAATGTGAATATCATTTCTTTATTTCATTGGTATTTAACTGTAAAAATATATTTAAGCTATTTTTACAAGCTTTCTTATTTGATTAGTCTGTTATACTCAGTGTGTGAATTAATTTAAACTTATTGCTTTCATACACACTTTAAGGATTTTTTTAATAACAATTTCTTTACATTTTAGGATGTGTGTGCAATTCACTTGGAACTGCTGATGCTAATGGTATTTGTGATAAACGAACTGGACAGTGCCCATGTTTACCCAATGTAGTTGGAATATCGTGTGATCGATGTGCTCCTAATTATTGGAACATAAGCAGTAAAACTGGATGTAAACCATGTGACTGTGATCTTTCTGGATCTTTTGCATCCGAGTGCAATGAAGTAAGATAAAAAGAAACTTACATTTGTGTCATTGTGCCTTAATTAATGAGACCAATACTAATTTTGATAAGTATTAAGAATGCTATTAGGAGAAAAAAAACTTAAACACTCCAAAATGCTGATTGAGTGACCAAATGTTTATTATAATGAAGGTACCAATAAGAGTAAATTGATAGATTCAGTCAAATATAGGATAAAATTGAAAGTAGTTAGACATTTTAGAATGTTTACTTTTTAAAATTGATTTTTAAAACATAATTGTGTCCAGTTTCACACATTTCATAACTTATTGAAGTATAAGGTTATATTTGATACATGCCGACCAACCGGTCTAGTGGTTAAGATGTTGGCCTCTCGATCGGAAGGTTCCTGGTTCAAATCTGGAGTCAAGGCATGGATGTAAATTGTACTGTTCTTTGTTAGAGGTAATGATGGTCGCCCATTGGGGGCTCCTTCACATGTGGCCATCACTTCTGGCCTTGTAGTGGCAAAATGATTACAAATCAACAATGCCCGCCATTGTATAAAAATAAAAAAATAAAATATTTGATACATTTGACTTCATGCAAGTAGTTAACCTTTGAAGTTAGGCAAACTGGTTCATCGCCTATAGAAAGTAGGTTCTTAACCATAAACAAGGTGGTAAGAAAATCTGGAAAATAGGGGAATTCTCAGGAAACTTTTTAATTCTGGAAAAATCAGAGAAATCTCTGGGAAAATTTCCAAATTTCACAAAAAATCAGGGAAGTTTTGATAATTTAAATGGCAACTATTATCGTTTGTCCTATTTAGAGATGCGCGATTACGAGTGCTCTTGAGAATCGAACAAATCGTATTCGCCGAAATTGTAATCAAATAAAGAACACTGGCGTTGTTTTTGAAAACCCCCGCCATTGCTTTTTCGCGGCCGTGAAGCCGACAATACAACTTGTATACAATTTGAAATATGTGTAACTAATAATGTTTTTTTGTGCAATAAATTAATACAAAGCCACCAAAACATAATTTGTACAGAGAAAGTGGTGGTACACAAGTATATGTGCATTAGGAACTGCCTCTGCAACTTTCCAGTGCCTCTGGTGTCAACTAGTGGTGGCATGTGTTCTATCTGACCTGAAACAAATTCACGAAAATTTATGTTGATTTAATTATTTTACAATTAAATTTTATACTAGGTTGTTAGGAGACAAGGCTTTTCCCCTAAGCACTTGGAAGTTATTTTGTATAAGGGCACTTAATTTTTGTGCAATTTATCTTTTTATTTTAAAACTTAATTATTTAGAAACTTATTGTGATATGGCAATCATTCTCTGATAATGTGTCAAAATAAGCTTAAGACTTGGGAAATTTGAGTTCAGAATGAAAGTCATGAAGTTTATGCTTGTACTATGTGTTATCAGCAACAGAATAAATTATTTTTTGCCTTTGCAGTTTGATGGGCAGTGTCCATGTAAACATGGCCATGGTGGACGTAAATGTGATGAATGTCAGACAAATTATTGGGGAGATCCTCATGTACAGTGCTATCGTAAGTGTTTGTTTTATTTGTTTTTGACTGCCAGGATTTCTGTCAGTTTCATTTTTGTAGCTGAACAATAAATGAAACAAGTATACTTGGTTAATTCTCACTTTAACTTAACTAGTTAAAGTGTATGATATAAACTGTGTCGCAAATTATCTAAAATATTTTGTTGGATTTGTTAGACAATAGTTTGACTATTCTGTATTATAAATGACGTGGATTTTTCAACATAAAGATAATTCTAGACTTGGCTTATATTCAACTCCATATTTAATGTTCAAAGCTCTGTGCAGAAATGTAATGTTTTTTTATGTTGAGTGTTCCCAAAGTGAAAGTTCTGAAATTGTTTAAATGGTCTCAACATTCCACAAAATTCATAACTTTGGAATCTAGATTTTTAATGTAAATATAGAATGAAAATTTAAAACAAGTAAGAGAATTTTGAAAAACACCATGAAACTGGAACATAAAATATTCAGTAATATAGAAATAAAGACCCCAGAATGTTATGATGAATTCTTGGTTTATTGTTTAGAGCAATAATTTTAGAATCATTAGACAAATGACTGAACATTCAGTGATGTATTATATATAATTTGTAAAGTATTATTTTAATCTTATTAAGTTCTCTAATGGTAGTAGTTCTTTCAAATCTTCCAATAAAACTTAACCATTATTGTTAACGAATTTGGGTTATCAGATTTTAGGAAATGAATTATAATTAAACTTCATGAATGATATTTATGACATCATGTCAACAGATTCTTTACATCATCACTACTTTGAGGACTTCATTTGTTGTATAACCACAATCTTTTTAGGAACAACAATATGTAAGTTATTTAGTTATATTGTCATTAATTGCATTGAATTCTTGCTCCTGAACAGGCAAAATGGGATGCATTTTCATCTGGGAAGAGTGTTAGAAATCAAGAGTTTTGACACATTCTGTTGCCAAATTTGTTTCATGTACACCATGCACAGCACCAGGGTTTTAGGTGGAAATGTACTCAGATTATTCAAGTGAATACAGTATGCAAGATTTTGATAAAAAAAATGAAACAAAACATTTCAATCCTTGACCGTTTTCTTTTTTTCTTGAATTCTTCTATCATTTAAGTGAATCTTGAGCTAGCAAGGCAAAAAATGTATCTCCAATGTGATATTCACTAACATTAAAAAATGTTTTTAACAGCTTGTCAATGTAATCGAGAAGGTTCCAGAACATTGCAATGCCGAAGAGAAGATGGATCCTGTGTGTGCTCCGAAGGTATTGCTGGTAAAAATTGTGACATGTGTGCTAGAGGTTTCACTGGGAGTTCACCCTATTGTGATCCATGTGGAGAGTGCTTTGATAACTGGGATGCCATATTGCAAGAACTGAAAGGTGAGATATGTATCTCTTTTAAGTAATTAGAACTAATATATTCACAATATAATTCAAACTAACATAAGCTAATAATACATTACTATTGCAAAATGTACATAATTGCTATGGTTGTCAATAATTTCATTTATAGAATTACAGGAAGCATACTTAAAACCAAAGCAATATTATAACAGGTTATGTAAAAACTTTATTTTGTTCAGCAAAAAACTGAAAATTTAATCTGAATTTTTAATTTCATTTCTTTAAATTGAAGGATTCAGAAGACTTGGAACTAATTTTTTTTCACTTTTACCAATGATGGTATTGCTAATCAAAGACACAACAAATAAGAGGTTTGTTTCAGTTTCATCACTATTTAGTTGGCAAAAATTTGTTTTCTGATTGCAATTAAAAAAATTGCTCTTTAAAATTTGTCAAAGATTCTGTGAAACTAGAACTGTTAAAGTTTTCAGTTGATGCAGGTTTTATTAAGAAGTTCACCGCAAGACAATTTAGATTTAGTTATTTTCTGTTTAAAATTTTTTTCTTCTGTGTTTTATATTATTGGTAAATCATTAATTTGCTTCAGAAATGAAATCTAATAATGAATATACCTAAGATATGTTTGTAAGAAAGAAACTTAAATTGAATTCTCAAGTGATATAAAAATATTTTTTAACTGTGTTAGACATATTTTTGTATTTGTATGTTTCACAAAATTGAAAGTTTTCATGAAAGTAATTTGTATGCATTTATTTGTTTTTTCATGCTTTCGTAGAACCTTTCTTATTGCTACGAGGTAAGGTCATGGGTTGTTTTTCATTTCTATTTAGACTAACATGTATAAAGTTTGCAAGTTCAGTATTAAAATCGCTTTGTATACGAGTTCTGCGCAAGTTAACCTTTGCAAAACATACCTAAACAACATACAATAGCTTGATAAAACTTCTTAAGGTTTCCCTTTTTGAATTTGTCTTATATTTTTTGTCTAAATTTATCAATGTCTTTTATGTGATGGATTGCAGTAATTTTTATTGCATATTAAAATGTGCTTCTTAGCTACTGAAAACATTTCACTTTGTCCAAATAGATTAGAATAAAGAATCCCCCAAAATTAGTCTTTCATTTCTTTTTCAAAATATTACTTTTTTTTTTCCATTCAGACCAGACTCAACAGCTTCTAGATGATGCTAAACACATCAAGCAAACAGGAATTACAGGTGCATATTCTAAAGAGTTTTCTGTAATGGAAGGCAAACTTGAGGAGGTTCGAGAAATTCTTGCTGATGCTAATATCACTGGATCAGATATTGAAGATCTTCAGGACATGGTGGATATGCTGAGGTTGGTAAAAAACAAACCTATTACAAAACGTGTATGCATGCTTGCTGAATCATTGTTTCTTAAAGAAAGTTAAATTAGCACGTGCATATGAGTTTTAAATTCTATTCCTAAAATTATTTTATAATTGGTTATAAAATTTTACTGTAACATGTTTTTAAACAAGTTTCCCAAAAGATTTCAGTAATAGTCTATGCTATTTTTTATGCAAAATTGAAATTTAACAACTAAAAGAATTTTTCTGAACACTGCCCCATACTTAAAATAAATGCAGAATATGTACTTATTGTATTCAAAGCTTTGATCTAGAAAATAAATAAAGCATAATCTACTTAATTGATGCTAGTGCTTTAGAAAAGTAACACACAGTGCTTTAGTAAAAGTAAGTTTAGAAAACTATATGAGCTAGATCTTTAGGTTTAGGAGACCCCCAATTTCCCAAAATACACATAT
The DNA here is from genome assembly GCA_947359465.1 of Metellina segmentata. Lineage (NCBI taxonomy): Eukaryota > Metazoa > Arthropoda > Arachnida > Araneae > Tetragnathidae > Metellina > Metellina segmentata. The sequence continues at coordinate 139,024,504 of OX375872.1, read as the reverse complement.
TAAGAGTTGTTTTCACAATATTTATTGTTTTTTAGAATTACTTTTTAATTATATTTATATGATTTACTATGCCCTGTGCTTATAATGGAATTTATTATGATGAACTTGTATATTGTGCATACATCTTTATAATAAAAACATATTTTGTTTCAGGCAAAATCTTACAATTACACAAGATCACTTAGATGTTATTGACAATGAATTAGAAAACACAACCCAAAGAATTTATGATGCCAATTTAGCCCTAACAGATTTGCGTAAACGTTCAGATGATCTCACTTCTGATGCACAAGCATTAAAAAGTAATGCTACTGCTTTACAAGAAGCAAATGTCGAAGGTAAATCTTTAACTAATTGTATATGTGAAAAATTCTATGTATTAAAAGCTAAATATTACAATACTTTCATTTATGTAAATGCAAAATTTGCAAAATGGTTGGCTAGCATTTATATATGAAATCGTCTAAATTACTGAATTTCCTAGTAAAATTCAGGGTTCAAAGGGATAAGTTTCTGGAAGTATGTATGATGAGGTGCTACAGTGATACAGCATAGTTTTCTCACATTGTGTTTAAATATGTGATGCATTATTTCTAAAACTTTATTTTACTTGAACTTGAATCTGGATTGTTCTCTTTAGGTGCATTCAATATAACAAAAGAAGCTAAAGCCCGTTCTGATAAAGCAGAAAACCAAGTTAGAGATTCTAGGGCTGTTTTGCATGAATCAGAAGGACACAGGAGAAGAACTGAAAAACTGTTGGAGAAAGCAACTAATTTGTATAATCAGACATACCTCGAAAATGAAGCTGCTTTAATGAAAATTGCTGGAAAAATTAGTGCAATTGAAGATGAAATTCCAGAACTTAATAATATTGTGAGTAATAAACACTATTTTACACAAAATTTTAACTGTTGAAGTTTTATAATATATTAATGTATGGAAACTAAAGCAAAAGCTTTGAACAATTAAAGAAGGTTCCCACGGGTGCTTATAAAGTGCTTATAAGTGCTTATTTTTACCTTCCATTTCTAAGGGCCCTTAGAAGTGCTTATTTTTCGTCAATAGTCCTTAGAAAGTGCTTATTTTTCTTTGAAACAAAATTCAGTTTTCAAATGACAATATTTTTTCACAATATTTCCAACCTTTTTTTAGCGGCTGATCGGCGAAAAAAACTGCTTAGAAGTACGATTTTGGTGATGATTCGGGAACTGGCTTGCTTGAATGGCAACCCTTGATACGTGATCCCTTGATACGCAAATCGTCGATAGACTCTTGATAGTCGCATAATACACTTTAAAAACTTGAAAATCGGTCTGTTTTTGACTTGTGAGTGGCTCTTGCAATGCACTAAATAGTTGCCCTGATAGAGGAAACTATAATACAATCATCAAAAGTTAATTACTTTTGTTTTATTCAATTACCCGCGAGTGCAATGTTTTAAAAATTTGTTATAATTATCGGGAAGTGTATTTTTAAGTTTGTAAGTGAATTGAAAACAATATAAAGATAATTTATTTTAATTAATAATGCTATCTGAGTGGCAATCCGATGTGTTGCAAGTTTTTTTTTTAATCTAGCTTTTTTTTTATGTTTTTAATTCTTTGTAAAAACTATCCCAGAAAAAAAAAAAAATTGTGAAGATTTTTGGGGGTGATTCTGTTTTGAAAATTTGAAGCAATCGGTTATCAATTCCAAAAAAAAACAACCCCGCTTGATTAAAAGAAATTTGGAGGAAAAGATCGCAAAAACGTAAACTAGAGTGTTGGAGAACCGAGAATAGTCAGGGAATTTCATGAATCGGGAAAAGTCGTTTGATAATTGAAAATTTCGGACTCTCATCGTATTTGGCCTCTGATTGAAAGCGAAAGTAATTTTTCTATGCTTTATAATTTTTTTTCTCTTTGTATCCAGGTGACAAATACTCAATGGTCTACTGTGCTTTAATTTCACTTTGCTTTTGTTATTCCATGCGCAATCTATTTCCATTGTCAGCTTAGATGATTATTTTCAAATTAATTTTATTCAATTAAAATTATGTTTGTAAGCATATGGTGTAGAGGTGGCTGGTGCACCTTAAATCTGTCGTGGCCGAAAGTCCTCATGTTGGGTTGGTGTGGAAGTTTGGAGAGTGGGGTGCCAGCTCAGGTGTCTCATCATCTGACCGTAGTTGAAAATTATGTGGCAATACACCGAATGGTTTAGGTTGGGACGATGGCAACTAGTTGAATATCTATTCAATAAAATTACATTTTATTTTTTTAACCTTTTTAAATTTATTCTTATGAAATTAATTCTTATGATCTGTTTTGGTTCACTAGAAAATATTTTCTTCGAAACTCGTTCGGTCTCTGATCCAGTCAAATTTGACTCTGTTGTTGCACATCCCCCTGGTGTAGGAAAGCCTACACCAGGTCCAGAAGGCCCCGTCGTGCCAGATCCCCTTATACTTGCAAAAAGTCCTGATCAACCAACTCTTATACGAAGTGCCAAGACAGAGAAGAAGGTGATAAGGGCTGGCAGGTAGGGAACAGGAACAAGGAGGGAAAATTCTCTCCCCATTCTGAAATTTTATACATTTAAGATGGCCACTTCGAAATCTGGCCATGGCCGATTGGAAAGGCACAGCATGAGATTGGTAGTCCAGGGCGATTGCCAGCATACCAATGGTGAGATGGCGTACGGCGCCACACGAAAAGCAAACACTGTTTTCCCAGGGAGTGGACCTCAGTGGGAGTGAGACGATTCAAACAGTCCTTAAGGAGATCACAGCCATTCTTGGCGAGTACATCGGCTGTCTCGTTGCCATACACCCCGATATGCGATGGAATCCATTGGACACTTATTGGTGTTTTCAGGCCAATCTCGCAGAGAAGCTTCAGAATATTCTGGTTTGGGATATCAAATATTTTTGGCCAATTTTTGAAATACTGTATAGCACTCCTACTATCAGTCAAAATCCAAATACAATTTTTATCAGTAGACTGTGCATAATTAAGGGCTGCACCAATTGCTATGATCTCCGATCTAAAGACTGAACAATGGTCAGGGTTTCGGATGCTGCATTTGACCTTGTCCTCAGCGCTGTTGATGAAAACACCACTCCCGGTTCTACCGTCTTCAAGTTTGCTACCGTCCGTATAGATGATCAAGGCATCAGAAGGGATGCTATTGACAACCTCCAGGGCCAACTGTTTCAAAAGGTCTGGGTGATTCTTCTGTTTATTGGCATGAGTCTTCAGTTCATCATTAAAACTGACATTCTCAAGGGACACCATGGGAGGCAAGCAGTTAAAAGTGGTCGAAGGAATAACCTCAAAATCAATAAAATCTTCCTTCCTCACAAATTCCATCGGGGTGTCTCTCTTTAAACGCTGATTACTCCTCCACTTCAAAGTGAATTCAGCAGTCTTGTTAAAATCACCAAGACTTGACAATTTATTAAAATATTCAAAGGAACCAATCCTAAATCTCGTAGTCAGAGGTAAAATGTCAGCTTCGTACAGGACCACTTCACTAGGGCAGCTATTCCTTAACCCAGTGATTAATATTGCTGCACTCAATTGAACTCTGTCCAAGATCTTTAAGTTAGAAGCAGAAGCCGTTTGAAATACCTGGTAACCATACTCAAGAATGGGATGCACGAGGGAACAAAAAGTAATTCTGAGGGTGGAAGCATCAGCTCCACAGTATCTACTTGAAATATACCGCAAAATCTGTAGACGCTTTCTAGCTTTATCTGCTATTTTCTCTATAGAGGTGTCTATTAGTGGTGAAGAAGCTACTAATTGATTTTGAGGGATTGAAGTTTAACCTGTGAGAGTTTGAGAAATCACGGACAGCTTCTAAGGATCCGTTTAGAGTAGATTCCAGTTTTCCTATGTCTGAACCACTAGACCATAACACAATGTCATCTGCAAAAATGTCAATCTGGCATGGCGATACAATTTTTTCAATTATTGCAATAAACATGGAGAACAGGGTAGGACTGAGAACGGAACCCTGAGGGATTCCCTGGTACGGCCTGAAAAATCCTGATTGCTTATTTTGGTAGTTTACGCAAAAATTTCTGTGATTTAGAAAGTTTGAGATCCATGGGAGAGCTCTACCTTTGATGTTAAAGTCATTGTAACTCTTGTTAAGTAATTTATACTTTCAAACTCTGTCAAATGCCTTAGTTAGATCTAGAAAAACCGCCAAAGTATGTTTTGTGGGTTTGCAATTTTGGGCATCTCTAACACTTTGACTGAAGAACAGAATCTGGTCCATTGTGCCATGGCCTCTTCTAAACGCATATTGCTCTGGTGGAATCAAGTTATTTGACAAAAGGTGGTGTGTCAATCTTCTCAAAATTATCCTTTCTATAAGTTTACATATAATACAAGTGAGAGAGATTGGACGGTAACTGTCAACAGAACTGGCTTTCTTGTTGGGTTTACGAATGGGGATGACCATTGCCTTGGAAGTTTCCCAGTTGACCAAGACAAATTGAAGAGATGAAGCAGCCTACTTTTGCCTAGAAAACCCAGATGGTTTAGAAATTGACCATGAATTCCATCCGGACCTGGTGACTTGGTCAGATTTTGGTGTTGGAGAGCGTAAGATAGTTCATCTGCTGTGAAATCATCATCAAATAAAGGGTTCTCAGTCCTCAGATCTCGACAGGATTTCACTAGGTTTCTTGTAATTCTGGACAGCCTTTTGTCCGATCTGCTGAATGTCACACTGCTTGCCTTAGCATAATGCTTGGCCAAAGTCTCGGCTGCCTCTTGGTCGTTTACAGCAGCTGAACCGTCATCCCCAACGATAGTGTTGGTATCTTCATTATTGACCGGCATTTTATCAAGACTTTTTGTCAATTTCTACAGCCTTGAATCTGGGGTTCTGTGGTCTAAGTTTCTACATGTGTCCTGCCAGTTAGTGCGCTTTATCTCAACATAGCGTCTTTTGATTTCAGCATTTAATTTGTTTAGTTCTATCATTTTGTCCATACGAGGACTCAGAGCTACCTCCCCATGAAGTTCCGATCTCCTTTGGATGAGCGATTGGACGGGGTCGCTCGCGTGAATAAATAAACGCTTCTTCCCTTTCCACGAAGAATGGAGGCCTTTGCGACTTTTTTCATTATGAACTTAAGACTAGACCATTCTCTCTCCAGGTCCTCTGATGGAGAGCTCTGAATGAACTTCTTCTCTGACAGTTTTTCAAATAAAGACCAATTGGCTCTACAAAAGTTCCAGCGGAGCCTACTATCTCCATGGTAGGACACTTTAAAGTCGATTTCTATGAGTATTGGAAGGTGGTCACTTCTCACCTTGTCTAGAACTCTCCATGATGAATAAGGAAACAAGCCGGGACTGATCATAGAGATATCTAGAGCGTCAGTCGAATTATAACTATGTGAGTGATAGGTATGGCATCCATCATTTAGAAGAAAAAAAAGCTTTGTCATTTGCCAAATTCACAAGCTCAGTCCCTCTATTGTTGGTGGTAGGGGATCCCCACTCTGCATGTTTTGCATTTAGGTCTCCGAGAACAAGTGTGTTGTCTCCAAGAAAACCTTCTATCATATCAATCGGAAGTCCTAGATCATTGGGAGGGTGATAGGTATTTATAATGTCTATATTACGATCCTTGGAGAGAATCCTCAATCCCTGATATTCCAAGGCACCGGATGGTTCGATAGCATCAGGGATGGTTTTAAAATGCACATTTCTCGCAAGGAACATAAGGCCACCACCTCCCGCAATTCTATTTTTTTGTAGTACACTATATCCCTTAACCCTGAACTGCCACGTCTCTCCGACCTTAGTCTCTTGGAGGGTCTTACATCTACTCGGTATTTGTCTGCTAAATTTAAAATTTGACTCTGACGTATGCAACTTGCAATCCTTTTAATAGTATGCCACTAATTTTATTTTATTGAAACCTCTGATGTGCCAATAAATGAATTTACTTCTTATTTTCATTATGAATTTATGAAAGTGTATTATAAAATAATTACTGGGGTGAGTAATTTCCATTTCATAAGCAGGCTGAAGCTGTAAACACTACAAGGTAAGCACTGTAATTTCAAAAACAAAAAGAAATTTAAAATAAAAAAGTTAGCAAATTTTTGAAAATGAAAGTGTTGGTGGATCAGGGAGGAGCCTGACCCAGACAACACAAAATGGTGTTTCCTACGCATGAGCAGCAGTATGCTAAAAAATTGCTCATACACTTCCCCAAAGACCATTAAAAAGTAAAAACAAAACAATATGAAAAGAATAAGAAAATAAAATCACACTTGCAACAGCAGCTGGGAGACTGGCAACACCAAGCCAGGTCCTCATCAAACTTAACTCTTTCTCTTCCTTTTTATAAAAGCAAATGCACTGCGAAAAGAAAAGATAAACATCCGAAATTTTTTCTTGCAGTCTCTATTCTATAATTTGCTTATGTACTTACACATATTACTAATACGTGTACACGTAAATGCCCATATATTAACTGCTGAATTTTGTAAAAATAAGACAGCTTATATTATGAAAAATGTCATTTTTGTGTGGCATTATTTGTGTATAATTTTTAGAAAATAGACTTGAGTATTAAATTTTTTACGTACTACTGTTCTTATAAGATTAACTAATCTGTAAGAGCATCCCCACTTGGTCGAAAGTCAAGTATAACGTTGTATAATACGGTTTCTTCAATGTTTTATTATGTGCTCAGAAAGTCCTTATTTTGTCCTAGAAAGTGCTTAGAAGGTCCTTATTAATAGTTAGAAAAAGAGTGGGAACCCTGTAAAGAAATATCACAAATTCCTTTTTAATCAATTTTTTCCCTTTTCTCTAGGTATGTGATGGGCGTGGCACTGTAAAAAAATGTGACTCTTTGTGTGGTGGAGCAGGATGTGACAAATGTGGGGGCCTTAGTTGTGCTCTCGGAGCTGTCACTAGAGCTGATAATGCTTTTGATTTAGCAAAGAATGCTGAAAAAGAAATCAGGGAAAAAGAACAGAAATCAAAACAACTTCTGGGAGAGGTACAATTAATTTTATATATATACCTTATATTAGTTTGATTTCTTGACATTTCAAAATTTGGACACATGAAAACATAATAGTTTGTGGTTGAACATACAGTATTGAATAAAAATGTTCAAGAAATTCATGTGTTTTACTGATTCATCACTATCTGTGGATGTCACTAAAAAGTGTAATTGGAGATATCACCGAGAAAAGTAATTAAATGTTATTTAAGAAAATGTAACCTTACACATATCTCTATGGGAAAACCTCAAATTATATTTATTGCAATATTTTACATATATTATGTCCACTTTTTTGTATTTCACACACGATTGATTTTAATTTTTTATTTTAAGTTAAATATCATGTTTAATTTTTAATACTTAGTACTGGTAATAAGTTATTGTATGTGTTTTGAAACATTTCTTGTGAAGAATGTATGTTCCTTTGCCCCAAATGTACTTAATTTTTAAACAAAAGTACATAGCTTGTTTTTATCATATGGTCAATTGCACATTTCTAACATTTTGGGTATTGATGTAATGATATTGCGTTTGTCTAAATTCCCAATTGAAGATTAGATATTTCAATTTTTTCTGTAAAGAAATTTGATTATAATTTCTGTCAAAGGTTACACAATCCACATCTATAGTTCAATTTGTATATAAAAATATAAACAAATCATTTTTAGGCCAAATGAAATTTTTACAAACATTTGTTTTTGTTTGTGTTGAATTATTTTAACATTTCTGCTTTTTATCAATTTTGAAGATTTGATTAATATTTTAAAATGGAATATCAGTGACTAATGTTTGGTTTTGATTAACTGTAATTAATATTTATTTATATGCTTCTTATAAAAGGTCGGTGATGCTAGGAAAGATGCTGATGAAGCACTAGAAGAAGCAAGACTTGCATATGAACGTGCTCAAGCTGCAAAAGATAGATCAGAAAATGCCACTGCTATGGTTGAAGATTTACTAGATAAAATTGAACAATTTTTGGTAGCAGGAGGTGCTAAACCAGCCGAAATCAGAGAATTTGCTGATGAGGTAAGATTTTAAATATGAGCCAATTTTCTCAATAGATTCTAATGAAAACAATTGTATTTAAAAAAAAAAAAAATTTCAGCTGTAACATTACAGTGAAACCTGGGGACCTATTACAATTATTCTAAATAAATTATGAACTCTGTTGGTCTCTGAATGTAAATAGATGACTTTTGAAAATGTCAAATTCTCTCTCTATACAACTTCACTAAAATCAAATTTCTAACTATCATCATTCAACAGGGTGGTAACTGAACCAGGAAATTGGGAAAATTTATAATTCTGGAAATCTTGGGGGAAATTTCTAAATTTCCAAAAAAATAATTGATAGATTGCTCTAGTAGTCAGTAAAAGTCATACATCACCCTGGGGCAACTTCAAAACTGCAATAATCCCAAAATGTAAACAAATGTCACATAACCCCTTTTCACACTCACCCCTTCAATTGTGTTTCTCATTATTTAGCCAAAGTGATAAGATGAACAGTGGATTGAGGGTTTCATTAGCAAAATAAACTCCTTTATAAATATGTAGAATTGTATTTAAATATTTTTTTCAAGAGTAATGTATATTTGTGATGGGTTCTAAAGATTTGATTCATCTCTTGTAAACTGAGTAATTATAGCTTGTAAAACTCCTGCAGGGTGGCGACAGAACCGGGAATTCAGGAAAATCAGGGATTTCTCAGGGAAGAATCATTTTCTGGAAAAATCAGGGAAAACTCCGGGAAGTTTCGTTTAACTCAGGGGAAAAGTTGGAATTTCGTTTTGCAAATGGCACCCATTTGGTACTTTTCCGTTAGCCATGCAGGCGCCACTTTGAACCAAAATCCAAATGTCGACAATTTTTTTTCATTCCGAAAATGAGAAGTGTATTTTTTACGTAAACATCCAGAAAAAAGAGTTGTATATATTGTATACTGTTTTATTAAACCTATAACGGCCGGAAATCCTGTAACCGATGTCTACAGCTGTACCACGTTCCCTAATATCAATAATAGGAACGTAGTGCCTTGCGTCTTTGAAAAATACTAATATCCGGAAAAACTTGCTAAAAAAAAACATCCGGTTCCAATTTAATCAACATTAAAAAAAATCATTTTTTTCTAAAATACCTACATTGGCGATTTTGATTTAGGTCCAAAATTGCGCCCGGCTAACGGAAAAGTACTCATTTAGATTATGCATATGTTTTTTAATACATATGTGTTAAAAGTTATTAAATTTACTAAAATTTTCGAACTCTGAGGTTTTTTTTTGTTGAAAAGTTTGCGTTGCCCGTTACAGTTCTTTTCGTGATTGATTCGAAATCGTTTGCGAAGAGATCCAATCAGCGTAACGTCACAATCTCCTATGAAAATATAAATATTTAATTGAAAAATTTATTAAAAGTAAATCAAACGTATAAGGTATTTATCTGGTGTAAAATTTTCCGCAGTTTTGAAATCCGTTGATATTTTCATTTTATTTTAAACAATCGCTGATTTAGAAAAAAGCACTGAAGAACGCCAGTCATAACTTTAATTATTTCTTTTGCTTCACCCGAATCCGTTACTTTTCAAAATGAATGAATCTCGAATCAAACGAAGGTCATTCTTCTCGGCGGCGAAATTCGTATTGGAAAAAATATAAAAGTTACAATTTAAAAATTATTTATTTGAAGAAAATCATATTTTTAGGTATGGATCTGATGTGAAATTTTCCGCAGATTTCAAATCCGTTGAAATTTTTATTCTATCTTTAACGATCGCAAAGATAGAAAAAAGTAACAAAGAACGCCAGTTCGAACCAGAACGAACGAACTCGAATCCGTTGCTCAGGAAATCAAAATGAATTAATCTGATCTTTTTAACCACGAAGGTAGAATTCTTCACGGCGCCGGCGGCCAAATTCGTATTGGAAAAAATATAAAAGTTACAATTTAAAAATTATTTATTTGAAGAAAATCATATTTTTAGGTATGGATCTCATGTGAAATTTTCCGCAGATTTCAAATCCGTTGAAATTTTTCTTCTATCTTTAACGATCTAGGAGATAGAAAAAAGAACTACAAAACTCCAGTTAAAACTTTATTTGTTTTGTTCGTCCACTAAAATTGTTGCTGAGAAAATCTAACGGAAACAGAAAAAATAAATTTAGAATGTCATGTCTTTATACCGTATAACATTCTAAAGAAAATATTTTATTAAATTCCAATTAATTAATTTTTAAATGTTTTAGATTAAATTTTGAAATTCGGGCGTGGTAGAAAAATAGCAAAAAATTCGGACTCCATGTGTGCTAAATTTCACTATTGTAAGTGCCATCGATTCGTTAGGACACTGCGTACAGGACAGACAGACAAACACTTCCTTTTATAATAGTAGAGATGTACCGAGTTCTGGCGCCATTGACGGATTCTGGGGCTGATGACTGCTTTTACAAACGCATCAAAATATTTTAAAATGTAAAATTAAATATTCTATCTATAACTTTATATTATTTGGTCTATTATGGATTACAGTAAAAATATTTTTTACTTATCTTATTTTTATTCATCTATCAGTCTATAGAATTGTTCTGCGAACGGATGGAGAAACTCAGGGAATTTCATGAAAAATACTCTGGAAATCAGGGAAAACTCAGGGAACTTTTTACTTCAATTTTTGTAGCCACCCTGTCCTGGTAACCATGAGGGAATCATGCATATAATTTCCACTTTTAGTGTTTGCTGTTTTGTTCGTTAAATTGATTTAAAAATTTGCCACGATTTATAAAATCAATATGGAATTAATTAAATTTTAACTTTGTTTTGATTCCCTGTTGTGGATGCAGAAAATTTAAATTTTGCTATTCACATATTTCTTATGCTGTAATTTAATCTTTTGTTTCAAATTACTCTTATGATGTGTTTTTTAGAGGTGAATAGGTTTTCATTCTAAATAGATTAAGTTATACATATGTTACTAGGATTCTCTGTGTGAACAGCTAAAGAATATTAGAAAGATTAAATATTGTGAACACAGTAAATACTATAATTACAGAATATATTGGACCGGGTTCCTTAGAAATTGCTTATTTTGACATTCCATTTCTAAGAGCACTTAAAAGTGCTTATTTTTCGTCAATAGTCCTTAGAAAGTGCATATTTTCATTTGAAAACAAAATTCAGTTTTCAAATGACAGTATTTTTTCACAATATTTCGGACTTCATTTTAGTGGCCAATCGTCGATAAAACTGCTTATGAGTATGGCATTGGCGATGATTCAGGTAATGGCCTGCTTGAATGGTAACTCTTGATACACGATACTCAAATCGTGGATTGACTCTTGGTGAGCACGTAATACACTTTATAGACTTGAAAACCCATGAAAATCTGTCTGTTTTCGACTTGTGAGTCGAATGGCTTTTGCTACGCACAAAATAGTTGCCCTACTAGATGAACCAGAATACATTAATCAAATGTTAATTAATTTTGTTTTATTCAGTTACCCATGAGTGCAATGTTTTAAAAAGTTATTATAGTTATGGGGAAAGGAATTTTTTAGTTTGTAGGTGAATCAAAAACAAGCCTGACCCAGACAATACAAAATGGTGTTTCCTATGCATGAGCAGCAGTATGCTAAAAAATTGCTCATACACTCCCCCAAAGACCATTAAAAAGCAAATACAAAACAAAACAATATGAAAAGAATAAGAAAATAAAATCACACTCGCAACAGCAGCTGGGAGACTGGCAACACCAAGCCCGGTCCTCATCAAACTTAACTCTTTCTCTCCCTTTTTATAAAAGCAAATGCACTGCGAAGAGAAAAGAAAAACATCCGAAGTTTTTTCTTGCAGTCTCTATTTTTAATTTGTTTATGTACTAGCATATAGTTATGTGTACACGTAAATGCCTATATATTAACTGCTAAAATAAACTGTAAACTAATAAAACTGTAAAAATCAGACTGCTTATTTTGAAAAATCTCATTTTTGTGTTGCATTATTTGTGTATAATTTTTGGAAAATAGACTTGAATATTAAATTTTTTACCTACTACTGTTCTTATAAGATTAATTAATCTGTAAGAGCATCCCCACTTGGTCGAAAGTCAAGTATAACGTTGTATAATACGGTTTCTTCAATGTTTTATTTTAAGTGTTTAGAAAGTCCTTATTTTTAGTTAGAAAAAAAGAGTGGGAACCTTGTTAGAGAGTAGATCTTTTGCTTATAGTTTTTATCTGTACTGTACACAAAATATTCAAGTTATTGCTGTGTTGAAAAATAACTGAGGGGGCCAAATTGCCCGTTGTCTAAGTCCCGCCTACGTGATTGGGGACCTGGTCGCTGGAAAATTCCTTTGGATTCAAATAGTGGACTGTATGAGGTACTAGAGATAGCTACTAGGTATAACTAAAATTTATTTACAATTAATAAACTATTTACACGAATATTTGGATTGGGGCAATCCCCTTTTCCATACAAGAGGTTGGGAGCACAATAGTGCGTCCGCTGAGTTCGAATGCTATCTAGCGTCTGCCCAAGACAGGATATATTTTGGTGAAGCTATCGCCTCATTGGCGAGCTTGCAGCTCGCCAATTCAACCATAGACACCAGGCTCCAACATCCCGCCCGGCGTTGCAATGTTTACATTCAACGTGAGATACAAAACAAATACTAAAAATGTAACATTAGATAAAAATGAATAGTAAAATATGTACATCACACTGGCACATAAACAACATTAAATTAAAGAAACAAGTGAAATACCAAAAAACCTAAATTTGAAAAATTATTGTGTTGGGTATCCGTAACACATACTTATTACTACATGAATTAAGTTGCATTACTGGGTAACCTATGTTCACAATACCATATGAATACTTCAGTTATCATGAGATATGGGTAAAATACAAATTTTAGAAATATACCTCTTGTAAAGGCCACTTCGTGTTTGTACCTTTACAACTCTCACCCTTTGATCAGGACCTGGTATGACCTCCATAATTCTTCCTAAAACCCATTTACAAGGAGGGAGGTTTTCCTCCTTTACCAAAACTAATGTTCCTATAGTAATATTGTTCTTTTCAAATTGCCACTTCGAGCGCTGTTGAAGGTGGCTTAAATAATCACTGTGCCAGCGTTTCCAAATTAATTCCACCTAGATAATCTATTATCGGCCTGTGGAACGATATCTGGTTCGACCAAAGCATTTATGGGGCGACCAATAAGAAAATGCCCTGGAGTTAGTGCGTTAAAATCATTACTATCTGAGGACAGAGGCATTATTGGTCTGGAATTTAGAATTCCCTCTATTTGAATTGTTACAGTATAAAATTCTTCCCAAGTAAGGGTTGAATTTCCAACTGTCCTTCGCAAATGGTACTTGAATGATTTTACGCCTGCCTCCCACAACCCTCCAAAATTTGGGGCTCTAGGAGGAAGGAATTTCCACTCAATCTCCTCAGAGGATAGGTAATTGGCTAGATTGTCATCAAGATTTCGTACAAGATTGTGTAGACGTTTTAATTCCAAATTGGCTCCTACGAAGTTTTTAGCGTTATCCGAGTATAATTTAGCAACCTTACCCCTTCTAGAGAAAAATCTCTTCAAAGTCGCTATCAATGCTTCGGATGTTAGATCCGAGACAACTTCTAAATGAACTGCCTTTGTTACAAAACAGACAAAAATGGCAACATAAACCTTATGTAAAATACCCTTTCTTTGGCCTTTATATTTTATGAGAAATGGACCATAAAAATCTATTCCACTTATATTGAAGGGTGATCCGGGATTTACTCTATCTGAGGGTAGAACTCCCATGATTTGATCCATAGTAATTGGTTTCTGCCTAAAGCACGTTATACATTCTCGAACAACACTTCGAGCCAGATTTCTGCCATTAATGAGCCAAAATTTTTGTCTAACTGAATTGAGCAAAGTTTGAGGTCCTACATGCAAGTTTCTAACATGGAAATATCGCACAATCAATTTGCTCAAAATATGCCTGGCTGGCAAAATTATTGGAAATTTAGTATCATATGGAAGATTTGATTGATCAAGACGTCCACCAACTCTCAAAAGATCGTCCTTATCTAGGAATGGGTTTAAAAATCTTAACTTACTCTTTTTGGAGATGGACAAACCCTTTCGAATTGACTCAATTTCTTCACTGTACTCTTCCCTCTGGACCATGCGACATAAAACTGTCTCAGATTCCCTTAATTCCGACCCTGACAGGGGTCCATCAAATTTTTGTTCAGGTTTCCTGGAATTGTGAATGAATCTGAAAATAAAGCTTACCATACGAATCAATTTCAAATAACTATTAGAGGATTTAAGAATATCGATTAGAAAGCAATTCTTGTTAGTCAAAGTCAATGTACACTGTGGTGAAAGTTTCAGTTCCTTGAGATATGCACTGTCCTCAGTGCCACGAATATCACCTTCAGAAATAGTTAATTCTTGTTGCAAGAATTCTGGACCATTCCACCACTTCTTGTTTTGAATTATGTCCTTGGCATCTAATCCACGAGAGATAATGTCAGCAGGGTTGTTTTCAGAGCTTACATGCCCCCAATGATAGTTCGCTGTTAGTCGCTGGATGGTGGCAACACGATTACTCACAAATGTCTTAAGTTGATGAGGTGATTTCTTGAGCCATGCGAGCACTATAGTAGAATCACTCCACAAGAATACACGATCAACCTCCATTCGTAACGAATTCAAAACCCGTTCCATTAGTTGTGACAACAGGACAGAAGCGCACAATTCCAAGCGAGGAATGGAAACTGTCTTTAAGGGAGCTACTCGAGATTTGCTACACAGTAGTGTTGAAGTAATTGTGAGGTCTTGAGAGATCACCTGCACATAAACTGCTGCTCCATATGCTAAGGATGAAGCATCGGCGAATCCATGAACAATAATTCGGCCTCCATATCGAATACATCTAGGAATCTTGATATCCTCTATTAGTTTCAATGCTGAGACAAAACAATTCCATTCACGTGACATGTTTTCTGGGAGCCTTATATGCCAGTCGATTTTTAACAGCCACAATTGCTGCATAAAGATTTTCGCCCTTGTAATGAGAGGACCAAGTAACCCAAGAGGATCGAATATTTTTGCTATGGTGGAGAGTACTGAACGTTTTGTGAGGATCTCCCTTGCATCAATTTTAACTCTATAGGAAAAGCAATCTGTTTGTGGTTCCCACAACATTCCTAGAGTTTTTATTGGTTTTACTTCAGTGGGATTTGAAGAGTGAAAAAGGTATTCTTGATCTTCTGTTGGAATATCCTTCAACAGTTGAGGATCATTGGCACACCACTTGTGCAATTTCATGCCTCCTTTTTTCAGCAAATGGACCAATTGGGATTGCAAGTCCCTTGCGGTTAAGTCCGATGTTCCGGATAAGACGTCATCCATGAAGAAGTCTGTCAAAACAATTGGTGCAGCCAAGGGAAAAGACGTGCTCTCATCATGAGCAAGTTGTTGAAGTGTTCGTGTAGCGAGATAAGGCGCATTCATGGTGCCGTAGGTTATGGTGTTAAGGTTATACACCTTCAAAGATTCCTCTGAGCTATTTTTCCACAAAATCCTTTGCAGGTTCCGTTGGGACGGATGTATCCATATCTGTCTATACATTTTTTCGACGTCAGCTGTAAATGCATAGGCGTGTTTTCTAAAGCGTAACATTATTGAAAAGAGGTCTTCTTGCAATACTGCCCCTTTCAACAGTACATCGTTCAAGGAAAACCCACTTGTAGTTTTAGCAGAAGCATCAAATACTACACGCAACTTAGTTGTGGTCTTTTCCGGTTTATACACCCCATGGTGTGGCAAGTAATACGGTATTTGAGAAGCAACTTCTAGGTCAACCCTTTCCATATGATGCAAATCCAAGTACTCCTTCATGAAATTTGCATAAAGGGTTTGCATTATTGGTTCTCTTTCTAAGCGGTTCCAAATCGAATTTAATCGCCTGGATGCGATACCCTTGGAACATCCTAAAAGCTGAATTCCATTCTCTTTCATTGGCATCTGAACTACGTAACGTCCGTCTGCATTTCTTTGATGAGTGCGAAAAAAATGTCCCTCACAAAATTTTTCTTCCTCGCTGAGTACCTGTGTTGGTTCATCGACACTTTCTATTTGCCAAAAGTTTTGCAATGTTTCATCTAACGTGTTCGTTTCTAATGACAAGTGACAGTATCGCCTTGTAGGAGTGTCACTAGGTAGCGACCCTGAAACTACATAGCCAAAAGCAGTTTCTTGAAATAACAAGCTCTTATCATCAGTACGAATTCTTCCCTCTCTCATAAGTTCAAAAAATAATTCAGCCCCAATCAACAAATCGATTCTACCTGGCTTAAAAAAGTCGGGGTCAGCTAGATATATATTTTGATTTAACCGGACGTGCTTGATATCTAAATATGTTGCAGGTGTGACGTCGGTTATTTTTGGTACGATTAAGAATTCTACAGTTTTTACAAAATCTCCAGTTGCGTTCGAAATATTTCCAGACATTTTTGTTTTTACAGTGAGGGAAGAACCATTTAATCCACTGATAGGCACATTTATCCTTTCTTTCTTCAACCCCAACTGATTTGCGCATTCCAAGGTGGCGAAACTTGCCATGGAACCCGAATCCAAAAGAGCCCTAAAACTCCGTTTTTCCCCGTTCGCATCCAAGACGTAAATCATTGCAGTACTCAACATTAGTACACAGTACACAATAATTAAAAGAAGCATTTGAATTGGCAAACAAGTTTTTTGATTTGCTAGTTTGGTAGGGCACATTTCTATTAGAGATATTTAAGGATGCATTCCTATTTAAATTTTCTAGAATTTGACTTCTCTTTTCCAAGAAATTTAAGAAGTCGTCAAATGAGGGAACTTCATTGGATGTTAAAGTCAGTTCAAATTGTTTAGCTGATTCGAGATCCAGTTTCTGAAAGATAACGTTCATTAACAGAATGTCAGACAAATTATTTCTTTCGAATTCCAATATCTTCAGAGCTCTAATGTTCTTGCGTAAACAATCAATGAGGTTTCTCACCTCCTTAGCTGATTCATTCATTAATTTGGGATAATTTAATATACCACGAATGTGGGTATCAACTATAACTCTTTTGTTTTCATATCTATCTTCCAAAGCTTTGAGCAAAGATGAATATGTGTCATCAGACGTTTCGATTTGTCTGGCAACTCCCTTTAATGATGCACGCAAATAATACAATTTTTGGTTATCAGTTAATTGAGAGTTATACTCTATTAGGTTACGAAATTGAAGTTTAAAACTTCTCCATTCATCATATTCGCCGGAAAATTGAGGCAATGGGATCTCCGGCAGCTTTACTGCAACTTTCAAATGTTTGTTAGCATCAAGTTTTGATTTTGATTCATCTAATTTCTAGGCATTTCTATCCATTTCTATTTTATCAATAAGGTATTTCAATCTTACCTCAATTTGTTCAAGTCTGCTGTCCAGTTCGTCTAGGGACTCGTCGGTTTCCGTAAGGTCCACTTCCTGGGGAAGTCTGTAATACCGCGCATGAAGTTGTTCCACACTATTTTGCACATCCTTCTTGATGTCCAGCTTCACATTCAGTTCAATTAGACTGCCTGAATGTTCTTCAAAATTGGAAATAAATGTTTCTAACTTAATCGTTTTGTTTCCTAAGGCATCCTTTTGCCTATTCAAACTAAAGACTTGGGTTTGAGCCATAACGAGGGCTGCTTCGAGAACAATTCAATCCAATTATTTTTAATCAAATTCAAATAATGTCCGTCAAACGAGCTCCGGCTCGACGGACCAAAAGATGAGGGAGCCAAATTGCCCGTTGTCTAAGTCCCGCCTACGTGATTGGGGACCTGGTCGCTGGAAAATTCCTTTGGATTCAAATAGTGGACTGTATGAGGTACTAGAGATAGCTACTAGGTATAACTAAAATTTATTTACAATTAATAAACTATTTACACGAATATTTGGATTGGGGCAATCCCCTTTTCCATACAAGAGGTTGGGAGCACAATAGTGCGTCCGCTGAGTTCGAATGCTATCTAGCGTCTGCCCAAGACGGGATATATTTTGGTGAAGCTATCGCCTCATTGGCGAGCTGCAAGCTCGCCAATTCAACCATAGACACCAGGATCCAACAATAACTATTGTATATTGAGGTGCCAAATTTTCTGTGAATTGTTATTTTGTACTAACCTGTTTTCTTAGACATATGTAGTATGATTAGTGCATTGACAATGTTAGTTTTGACAATATTAGACTGAATTTAAAAGTTGTTATTTTTATAATTAATGTACATCTTTTGTCATTATAGTGTTTGCGGCTTTCTATATCTTTAGAACCCGAACAAATTACAGGTTTGGCTAGGCAAATAAATGATACAATTGCTAGTCTTACTAATATTGATGCAATTTTAAATGCTACTGCTGGTGATCTTGCTGAAGCACAAGCTTTGAAAACTAGAGCTGATAGAGCTAAGTAAGTAAACAACTATTTTACTAATAGTATTTCAATTTTAGAAATATTAAAAAAAAATTCCCTATACATAAAATGTTTTTTAATGATGTGAATCAAACTTTGATACCTTTAAGCTGAATGACTACTAAAATTTTGCAATGTGTGCTGATCTGATAACTGAGCTGATGATTGATAAACTGTGTAATGATCTTAAAATTATTCAATTAATTATTTAATTATCTTGTGAGACCTAGATAAAAAAGTAAAATGCTAAATCAATGCTGTCTCAAAATGACATTAATTTGCCATTAAAAGAACCACACATGTGTATTAGTATTTCTAATTCTTCGATTGTTTTGACTGAATAAAAGATTGGTAAATTGTTTGTTTTAATTATATTAATTTAATAATTTGATGGCACAAAGTTATATTTTGTTAAATGATCATGGTACAATTATTTACAAAGTTTACCTAATAAAATCTTACTTTAAAAAATGACCTCATTATAATTTGCCTGTATTTTTTAGAGAAAATGCAGAAGCAATTCTTGACACTGCTAAACAAGTACTTGATGCTTTGGAGGAAGCTCAAAAAGCACAAGATAGAGCTGAAACTGCCATTGAAAAAGCAAATAATGATATTAGTGCTGCAGATGTTGACCTTGCTCAAGTAGGATTTTATATTCTTTAAATTCTTGAAATTGTGCAACTAGATATTTACAGTTTAAAAAATTATGCTTGAACTTGTAAAATTCGGAAGTTAACCATTTTCTGTATTAACATTATTTTCTTTTAGAAATTATGTTGTGAACTTTAATACTCCTAAAATTTACATAAATGTTTGTGTTGGTGTTTAAATGTATATTCATGTATACGGTTAGTGTATCTGCACGGAATGTTCCTCAGGATTTACCCCTAAAATGTGCATTATCTTACAACAAATTTAAAATCAGTGACTGGTGTTTTTAATTTTATCTACCAGAGATTTTATATCGATAAATATTTATCTTAGCGTATTTCTCAATTTAGTGAAGCAGTGATCTTTTGTAATAAGTTAAAAAGAATATCAAACAGATTAATTGGGAGATGATACATAACACTTCAAATATGATTTTGTTACCTGTGGTAATTACTTTTAAATTTTAAAATATTTTATATATTATCCTTAGGGTTTATCAATCAACATACTTATGCAGACAACATAATTATGTAACTTTATATCGTCACTCAAAGTGCAAAAGGTTGTATGTCTAAAAGCTGCATTTTTCAGAAGAGCAAAAAGCTAATCGTTTTCCTTATGATTTGATTCTATTAATATGTACATTTTGTTGTAATTTCTATTGCATCAGCTATGACATAAGAGATTTTGCGTCAGGTGTAAATCACAAAATTACACATAGCAATAATTAAAAAAAAAAAAAGGAATTTTTTTACATACTAACTTTTGTACTTTGAGTGATGATATTTATTATATCATTGAGAATCGAAGCACATGCTTTGAAAGTGCATTTCAATTTCTTTGCATATTATTCTAAATGATATTTTTTGTCTGCATTCTTTATTTATAGATTGCCAGTGAAACTACTGCTGCACAAGAAATCGCTAATAGATCTGTTGATGATATACAAAGTATGCAAGAAAGGTTAGATAAACTGAAGAAAAAATTTACAGAAAATGAATTGAATGCTAAAAAGTCTGCTGTTGAAGCAAATGTTGCAGGGAAACTGGCAGAACAAGCAGAAAAGGTAATTTTTCCTTGGCCATTTTTTAATTTATGATATTTTCCATTGAGATTGCATTTATAGATCTAGTGAAATACATATTCGAGAGTGAGGGATGACAGTCAACATCACTGTACACCTAATTCTGTTTTTACATGATAGATATGTTTCTGAAGAATAGTAAAAAAAATCATGTAAAAAAGACATTGTTTCTATGGAAGAAAAGAAAATTGGTTCTTGGTCCAAAAAATCAGTAAAAATAATGTAAAAAACTTTTTGAAAATATTGGTTCTGAGCTTATTTTATTTCGACAAAATACACATGTAATAATATCTAATGAAAATGTATTAAAAAGTAAATTTGCATTTGAAATGAAAAACATTCTCCATGTAAAGAAATCTATTTTATGCAACCACATTTAATCATTTTCACTTTCTGTCAATAAACAGCGCATACATTTGCGTAAGACTTGAATATCAATGCTATCACTAAAAATGTTGTGGACATTTCTATTAATGAATTCCTGTTTGATCGCTTGAGCATGAATCTCCTCTTTTGCTGTTGTTTTACAGGTTTTACTAGCGAATTCAGTTATTAATCATTGTGTTCATGTTTTGTTTGGCCATTTTATGATTCTGTGTAAGAGACTGTCAAAATCTTTAGTTCACGTTGAAACCAGTTCGTGTTATATATATGTGATACTACTATACCACTAATAAAAATGCCTGTGCATGTTAAATAAAAATAACTTGCATAAAAAGAATGAAATATTTATTTTAAATTCTTGTTAAATCGAATTAATGTTAAAAAAAAGTTTGTACAAAAACTGAATTAGGTGTATATGGTTACTATGTATTAATTTGTATAAGCCAGCAGTAAACATTTATGAAACTGCAATTTATAGTTAAAATTCTGTAATTTTTACTATGAAAAAGAAAAATTAAGTAATTAACTAATTTTAGGTGTAAAATGTTTCTAATGGGTTTGCTACATGAAAAATATGTGAAGCTGTTTGTAAGTAATTTCATGAACAAATGGAAATTTAAATTAAATTTAAACAACCAAAGAAGAAATTTTTAAACGATAGTAAAAATCTTTTAAAGATATTTTCAAAATTGAAAGTGTTGGTGAATCAGGACGTCATCAGTGAAGCCTGGCCCAAAAAACACAAAATGGTGTTTTCTAAGTATGAGCAGCAATATACTAACACCATTAAAAAGCAAACACACAAAACAATACAATTTTAAACCATAATAAGAATAGGATAAAGTACAATTTTAAACCATAAAAAAAGGAATAGGAAAACAAATACGTGACCTAATCCATAACAGCAGCTGAGACCTGTGATACATATCCCGAAAATTGCCATCAAATGCCAATCTATATTGTCTGATAAAACCTTAATATTATGGGCACAATTGGTTTTGATATAGATTGTGAAATTTTATAGCGATCTTCAGGCTAAGTATCACTGGACTTCCAGCTGCTGTTGTGGGTTAGGTTACTTATTCGTTTTCTTATTCCATTTTTATGGTTTAAAATTGTACTTTTCATCTTTTTTAAGGTTCAAAATTGTAATGTTTTGTGCGTTTCCTTTTTAATGGCATTTGAGGGAGTGTATGAGCTTTTTTTTTAGGATATTTCTCCATCAAAACTTTGATTTTCGAAAATACTATAAAAAAAATCTGTACTACGTTAAAAAAATTTTTGTTTTAAAATAGTTACTTTAAATTTCCATTTGTTCTTGAAATTGTATTGCTTACCATGCTACGTTTGCAGTTTCACCACGCTTGCATGGTTAGTTTTGACTTTCATTTTCTGGTTCAGTACATCCCCTCTGTTTAGTTTGCTTTTTAAAGTTTTACGTGTTTTTGTTATAATTATATATACACATATACATAAATATATATAGTTGATTAGTTTGTCAAAGTATGGGTCCATTAAACATCTTAAAAGCAAATTTTTTTCACATAAAATGTTTTTATATTGTTGATTTCACAAGTTTACTATCTCAATAAAATATTTCATGTTTAGTAGAAATTTTAAAAATTGATCTTGGACAATTTTTTAGTTTGTGATTTACAGCTATTTTCTTTTCTTAGGATGTTCAAGATTTGGAAGATAAATATAAATATGCATCAAATGCATTAGATAATAAGGCTAAAATTAGTGGAGCTGCAAAAGAAAGAGCTGATAGACTTAGAGAACGTGCGAAGAAGCTTGCCGAAGATGCAAATGGTAGATTAAATGAATTGCAAGGTGAGTTTGTGTTTGATATGTGTTAAATTGTTTCCATAGTTGAACAAAGTTTATTTCCAAATCAATCATATTGCATAGCTAACTGAGCAGTTAATGCATACATCTTCTATTGGATGCTTTCTTGAAATGCATTTTTGTTAAAAGTACTATGTAATTTAGCATACACACTTTTGTATTCCATTTGAATGATTAGTGAAATTTTATATGGTGATAAACCTTTCCCCTGAAGAGCAAGACATCAGTTAATTTATACACATACAACAGTTAGTACCATTCAAAAGGATTTAACTAATAAAAGTTATACATTCCTCTCAAGGCAATTGCATAATTTAACACTGAATTATGTCTGCTATCAATAAATCTGCTATTAATTATAAGCATGCTCACCTACAATTGATATGTCTGTAATATGTTCCTTGAATTGTATATTAATTTTACTCAATTACTGATTAATTCTATAGGTATGGAGGATGATTTTGATGAAAATGAAAAACGCTTAAAAGATTTCTCAGAATTGCT
Organism: Metellina segmentata; assembly: GCA_947359465.1. Lineage (NCBI taxonomy): Eukaryota > Metazoa > Arthropoda > Arachnida > Araneae > Tetragnathidae > Metellina > Metellina segmentata. The sequence goes on along the minus strand of OX375872.1, from coordinate 139,001,503 downwards.
TGACAGACTAAATATGGAAATGGAAGGACATTTAATTGTTATTGAAGAACGATCCGCTTCATATCGTGATTGTCATTCATAAAAAGTATAATCAGCAAAGATTTGAATGTTCCAATTACTTAAAATTAGAACTTTTTCATTAACTAATGAAGGGCTTACTCTGGAACTTGCGTCCTTTTCTTAAACATGGTTACTAAAAGTTACTAATTTTTTGGATTTTCTCTGCACAGTTGTAAAATGAAATGAGTTAAATGTGTAATATAGTTCCTTTAAAAACTTGCCTTCTGTGAAGGAGCTGTTTTTACTGTTTGCTTCAACCGTTAAGTGTTCAACACAAATTGTTATATGGGTATGTATAATCTAGTTTATATTTATTTTTCATGCAAAAATGACAACAATACGAGCTGTGTGAACATAATAAACAGTAATTACTTCACATAGTCACATAATTATATTTCATTAGTAAGTTTCTCTAAATTTCTGAAAACTAATTTGCACTCTTCCTTTAACTTATCCTTATTTGATTTATGAAACGAATGTTTGAAAATCATTTATGAAAAGAGCTTAAAATGTACATACAAAGCAATAAATTAAAAGCCAGTTTAGTTCCAGATGTTAATAACAAACTAAAGTTGTTTGTAAGGACAGAACAAATGTCATACAAAATTCAATTATACTGTTCCTTACAAAGATTTATTTTTTGTCGCTAACAATGCTGTTATATGTGGATGTGCCAAAATATAAAAAGTAACAAATTTTGGATCCCTTTAAATGTGTTTATTTTGTGTCTCAGTTTTTTACACTCTTGGGTCCTATCTTTGTGCACAAAATTAAACTATAATTCTCCAGCTTTTATTCTCTTAGGAATTTTCTACATCTTAATAAAATCTATTTACATTTTTAAAATGTACATATTTTGACGTTGGGTTATGGAGTGAAGCTCTTTTTGTGAAAGTTGTGCATTTTCCCACTTCTAATATAAATAAATAAGAATAAATAGCTTTTATGCTTAAAAATGTTTTAAAAGTTCTAATTTTCTGAAATTGTGACTAATGAACTCTTCTTGAATATTTCATCCAACTCAAAAACAAGTCAGCTTGGTAAAATATTTATACAGGCACATTTGTTGATTAAATTCTAAAAATAAAATTGAAATATTTAAGAGTAATGCATAGCATGTATTTTTGATGAACATGTGCATAGTTTAAACTTTTAAATGTTTGGATTAAGTTTTCTTATGCATGAAAAGTAAAGTGAATCAAGTGTTTTAGTCCTGTTTATAAAGTTTTCTATTCTTATGTACACCTGCAAGTTTTCTATCTCAGTTTTAGCATTTTTTCGTTCATAAAATTGCCAACTTGCACATGTATGCCAAATCAATAACTTTTAGACTTGTGCCAAATGAATAATTCTTTGGTCTGTAAACACTACCTTTTATCGATAAACTCTTTGTGTTTTAGACTAGTATGTTTAAATTCTATTCATGTTTCGAGTGCAGTATGAAATGATTTATGTGGCAGCTCATTAATTATGAAAACTTTTAATGTGCTATCAATTTAATGACTTTAATCCCCAACAAAAATTATGTTGTAAAGAATTTCTTTTCTTGGGTTACTTTTTACTGCCATTTTTTTTTATCTTGAGCTCTGCTCTATCTCATTCCATGAGCTTTCTTGTTTGACCTTCCTCAATGTTATATTTATCATTTGTATTTTAATCATTCTTTGACATACCAGTTCGTCTTTTACCAAGTATACTTCTAGACAGTTTTTGTGATAGTCAAGTGTCTTAAATAATTTACTATAAGAAACATAAAATAATATGATTCAAAGAGTTGTATGTATATATTTCTGGTTCTTTCGCTAATTCTTTACTTCATTCAAATTTAGAAACTTTCAATGAATAAAATTGCCAAGTTTGTATGCAGAAATTACTATTTTTAAACTTGGAAGTGTTTTAGAGTTAAATTGTTAGTGCTGGGAGAGAAAGTAACAGCTTTGTTATGAAAATAAATGCTATAAATTTTTATGCATGTTATGCTTAAAAGATTTGGGAAGCAAAATAAGCAAAGTCTACTTAAATGAGTGAAACATACATTTATTTTTATATTGCTTTATATGCTATATTCTTTCATAAAACTAGTAACACATTGCATATTGACTTTTAATATTCAGTTTAGCTGCAATAAATGCTAGCAATATTTTATTTCTACTTAAGTGCCTTGCTATTATTTGCAAGTTAAAAGTAACTTGATTTAATTTTTTGTATTTTCTTCTAAAAATACTTCTAGATTAACAAATCGAAGTTCTGTCTCACAATAGTTTGTTCTGTGTACTATTTAACTTGCTTGTGTGGATACTTAAGAGACATCTGCCTACATATTTATAAGTAATAAATAAATGAGAATTACAACATGAATTGAGAGCTGAATTTTTCTTATGGTAGCAACCATAAAAAAAAAGTTGCTGATGCTTCCCAAACATTTATAAAACTGCTTAAAAATGTTAGAATTTACAATTTGTAAAATAGTGTTTATATGTGGATTTAGCTTTTGGAACTGCATTTATAGATATATAATGTAGAACGACTTCTTTATATTGTGCAATATGAATTTTTTTGTGCAAGCATTTTATCTATACATGTTTAATTATATTTATTTTTTACTTAATTTACTTGTTATATAACTAAATCATGTGCCAACTAATGTGTTAGATTTACTCGGGAGTTAAATGCATTCTCTTATTCTAAGCAGAACATTTAGTCAAATTCTGTTAATCGGATTTGTACTATAATTTGACTCGAAGAATCTAGAGATTCTTTTGTGGTTCAGTAGCATACTTCATTTGACTGAATTATTGATAAAACTTGTTGATTATGTGTATAGGAATACAAGTTTTTTACAAAGTATGATTTTTATATACAAGTTAAAATATTTTAAAATACTCTAATATTTGTCAGATAAGAATTACTGGATTCATTGAATTGATTTCTCAAAATTTTATTTTCTATTGAAATGTTTGTTATGCATTCCTGATTGTACTATGTATTATTAAAATTTTGTAATTTTTTTTATTTTTTGAATATTTTTTATTTCATATTGCATTTATTTTTAATTTGCTTTTAAGACTCATTATTTTATGACTAGAATTTATTGTAAATCTTTTACTTGATGTTAACAGCAACGATCTGATAAGACTACTCATGGACGATGTTTTTACTGCCGACAATTTGTTTCCGATTGATCGACAGTCCATAATGTAATGTTACATACAATGAAGCTTTTCGCTTGGAATATTTCATTCTTCAGACTTATAATGTTACTACCATACCATTGTTTTATATTCATTTTTCAGTTTTTTTTTACATTGACTTAAATAAAATGTGATATGCACATTCTCACTTTCTTAATATTTTCAGTATATTGAATAAAGTGAATCAATTTCATTTTTAGTTAAAATCCTTTATTTTCCCATTAAACACGTCTTCGGAATCATCAAATAAATGTTGTATTCTCTAAACATGCCATAATGTGCTACAGTTTCTACAACTTATATTAAAAAGTTTTCGTTTTTTTAAATTCTGACTTTTTAAACATATTTATTAACCTAATGGATTATAAGTACGAAATTCAGTCTTCAGATGATTTCAAATGCACAGCATTTGACAATGTGCCATTTACCTTTGAAATAGTCAGCATAGCACATTTTGTAGTATGCTCAATGCACCCAAAGAGGGTTGCTGCATTGACTTAAAGTCACTAATTAATTTTGATGAAAAATGTTGTGTAATTTGCATTGTTTTCAGTAGGAAAAACCTTCCTACAAAACTTAAAAACCAAAGTATTCCAAATCCCTGGTGCATAATTTCCTGAAATGAAGGATTTTTCTTGTTGAATCCAGTCTAAATTTTGAAGTATACATTTCTTTATGTTGCAACATTCATTTATAATGTTTGATTTCCGATTGGTTGGTTTATATATCTGCAATCATTTTTTGGAACTGGCTAATTCGACGGGATTCTTCAGTACTTGGTTTCTAAACTGGGCATGAAAGCATTTATAGGCACAAGTTTTCGTATCAAAATGATAATACTTCTTTAATGTAATATTACATTCATTAGTGACACACTTGATTTGCATTCACAGCTATATTTTGACTTCAATTTTTCAAATGTATTAGATTTCTTTCATCTGAGGTATTGTTTATAGCTCAAAGATTGTTTCTTAGCAAGACTAATGTTTTCAGTGTTCTTAAAGAATTTTCCCAATGGGTTGTTTCCATTTCTGGTTAGGATTGTTTGTAAATGTATATCCAAAACATGTTCTTGTTATATTATGTTCTGTTGAGCCTGTTTTTATATTGCAATGTTTTCTTAGAGGAAGTAAACGTTACTGTGATGCTCACCAAATATAGAGGCATTATTCCCACAAAACTTGGAAAGTACTTGAACTTTATTTTCCATTTTCAAGAGCCCTGGAAAGTCGGTGAAAACTGCCAAAAATTTGTCTAAAACCTAACTACTGGTATTAAGGGATGCTCCTTTCTGTTATACAGTGATTTCATAACACATTTCCATTACTATTTTCTTAAAATTGAATTATTTGCTTATTTATTTTGAAATGTTTGCATTAAATATTAATGTTTTAGTCTTCCATACGTAAATTTTATTTAGTCTCATAAAAGTCAATACTAAAAACAAGATCCTTGAAAATTACTTTGGAATTTCCTGAATTTGCTTAATGTAAGAGTGGAAACCTGTATTAGTGGTAAAGCGATTTTTACACAATAAAAACTAATGAATCATTTCAAAAATTTATTCTAAACATGAAATACACAACACATAATAAATTATAGTTTACAAATATTTTTCACAAAGTCTCAATGTGATAATTACATTGTATTTACTTCCAAGCCTCTGATGCAAGTCCGCCACAATAGTCTATAGATATCCTAATAAATATTTAAGTGTTGACTCTAGTATCGCATCATTGCATTTGGATTCTTAAATCTCTTTGTAGAGTGACAGCTGGACGCCATGTATGGTCCACGTGATGGACTATCCATTTCATAATATGTAGCGTTTGGAGATGTCTGGCGGAAAGAAAATAAAAACTTTTAGTCTCCTAGCAAGCTAAGCTTTCTTAGATATCAAGGTTATGTTGTTTTAGTTAAAACAGTATCTCCATATTTAGCCTTTAGGATTGATGGTTAAAAGGTTGTAATTAAAAGTAATTTCCTCAGATATCAGTAGAAAGCGGGTAAATTACACCCAATACTTGGTTATGTGATCATACTATTCAGCATGCAGCAATCGACTCGAGAAGTCTAAACTTGGAGGGCCGACCAACCGGTATAGTGATTAAGGTGTTAGCCTCTGGATCGGAAGGTTCCTGGTTCGAATCCGGGTCCGGGCATGGATGTTTGTAAGCGTATGGTGTAGAGGCGGCTGGAGCACCTTAAATCTGTCGTGGCCGAAAGTCCTCACGTTGGATTGGTGTGGAAGTTTGGAGAGTGGGGTGCCAGCTCAGGTGTTGCTTCGTCATCTGACCGTGGTTCAAAATTACGTGGTGTCTTCGGATCTTTCCTTTAAGGGACTGATCCCGGATCGTCGTCAATAGCCCGCTGTGTTGTTCGACGTTAATTGAAATTACCAATACCTAAACTTGGAGGAAATTGGTAATTTTTAGATAACGTTGATCAGCCCCTTAAGGGAATGATCCGACGACAACACCTCGTAATTTTGAACCACGGTCAGATGAAGAAGCAACAACTGACATGGCACCCCACTCTCTAAACTTCCACATCAACGTGAAGAGTTTCGGCCACGACAGATTTAAAGTGCACCAGCGCCTCTTCACATACGCTTACAAAAATCCATGCACTGCCCCGGATTCGAACCAGGAACCTTCCGATCCAGAGGCTTACACCTTAACCGCTACACACTAACACCTTAACCACTATACCGGTTGGTCGGCCCACGAGCTAATGGATTTTGTGACAAAACATTTCCGTTGTACTAGAAAATAGTTATACACAATTGCACAATTTACATCGCAGATCAAAACTGTAGGTAGCAATCGATATGGATAAATGTTTTCTACAATTATTAATATTTAAAATTTGTCTAAGGGGCTGTCTTCATGCTTAAATTTTGTGCTTGCTTTGATAATGTCAATACGAACCCCCTTTTATCGCAAATTTGAGTTCACACAGTTTCAGGCGGATTTGATGAAGAAATAATGAAAAATGGCGTAAAATTGATCGAGAAAATCCATAAAAACGATTAAGGGAGCGTGAAAGGACTCCGCAATAGAAAGGACGGATTGCGATCAGATAGTCCGATTCCGTGAGTATATGTCGTTTTCAACGACTGTTTGAGAAGGTTTGTTTGAGTGTGACGACACGTAGATAGTGTCGTTGCAGCCAGTAAGTAGATTATTACAATCCTGACCTACTGCAGTATAAGTAGGTTGTTAATTATGTTTCAGAAATATCTGAATTATGAAGTTAAATTATGACTAGCAAAGCGGGATAAAATACCCTTCATATAAAAGCTTTATAATAAATCATTTAATAATATACAATCACATTATGAATATTAATATGATGTGTAGCGGCCGTCGCAGTCAATGACCTAATTACAGACATCGTGGAGTGGAGTCCATTAAGCTGATGACAGAGTCAGGACGGATTAAGATTGGAATTTTTTCTGTTAACTACAAATACAATTTCTGTTTTAGCTTTGTGAACAATCCCCAATAACGATAATAATCATCGAATTTTGCTAACAGTCTCACTGCGCTACTAATTGTACGTAATGAACTGAAATTTATATTTTAGGGTTTGATATTTTTGGGTGAGGGGTCAAAAAATCAGGAAAAATTTATATCGATTTATATTAATGGCCTCTAAAGTTAATCAACTTTTTTTGTATGTCGGGTTTTGTGTATTTTGGGGGTCGGCTTTGTCTGCGCCAGTGCCATATATAGGCTTCTGGTGCCCTTTATACAGGTAGGACTTGTCGGCCCTATGTCCAATGTATACAGGCAGAACTGGGACCAAAAATAGAAAGCGTAACTGGATATACTCTCTATTTCATTTATAATAAAAAAAATTCATATAATAAACTACATGGAAAATCGTAAAATCTAAAAAACTTTACTTTTTGCGAGGCATATTCTGTGATTACGTCATAAAAGTCTATATTTCCATATTTTATGCAACCTTTTGTACAATGGATGGAATAGCAATGTTTGTCAAACGTTCTTGCTCCATGCTAGACCGGATGTAGTTTTTAATGTTTCAACTTACTATTACTGCGCTCGCAAAACGTCACTATAAACGGCAAGGTAAAAAAAAATCCTGAGGGCAATTTCTATAGGATGTGGATCTTTAAGAAGATATTTGCATATACACTTTAACGAGTCAAAGTTGGGTAGCTGACTCTATATCCTCAATGGGTTTCACAACTTGAGTTTTGAAACATTGAATTTCATTAACTAAGTCTTCAACATTAAAATCCTTCGAATACTGAAGCTTCAAATTCCCTTCCTCCTCGGACTAGAGTATTTAATTATTTTGTCATTCTCATTATTATATCTTCGTTGGAAAAGAAAAAAAATTCAGAAATATTCTGTCGCCTCTGTGTGGACGATTTTACTGCGCCAACCGGCCCCCTTTATTATGGTCTAGATTCGGCCCCTTATCTTGGCGCCCGATGCCACTGCATCTGTCGCATGAGCCTTTGACCGGTCCTGCTCTTTAGTTATCAAATAGGTCGTTCAAAAATAGCATTCATTATTGTATAACCTTTTAAATTTTGCAAATTATCTAAAGGTAAAAAATACGACTTAACGTATGAATGAGAAATGTACTCGATAAGTTGAGTGATTAATGAGTAAGGTTGGTGGGGTTTTAGAGTGGTAGGTATTTTAATCAACGTCACACTGGAGCAACACAACTTAAACCCGAAAGGAAATACCTCCAAACAACGTCAAGCAATGAACACATATATACAAAAATAAATTTACTTAAACATAGAAATAGAGGAATACACCCAGGTTAAGTTACAGAATCGTACAAGGATCATAAAGGTGAAATATACGTAGACTGAGCATTGATATTGTGAGGTGATTCAAAGAGTGGGACCAACATGCCGACTAGTAGTCACGTGATAGCTCTGAAAAATCGACTTGCCTGACCGATTTGGCATTTTATCGCCTTGTTTAACTATGTAACATCTTAAGACAGGGTAGACGTGTGATTGCGCATTTCTATAGAAGGGTGACAAAAATGATGAATTCGTCATTGTATCACTGTGTTGCGCGGACCAATGAGATGATGAATCAATGAACGGTGGTTTTCACCCATCTCGTGGACCAATCAGATGACGAATGTTTGTTTCTTCTCGACAAACGAAAGAAATCTATTGGTCACATTACCACTAGTTTTGTTCACAGGATCCTAGGCGCATAAAAAGATTAATGCTCACTCTATGTTTCCATTATGGCCAGGATCCTTGAAGAAAAGGGCCGCGGTAGCCCAATTGGAAGTGTAATGGATTAGCAATTGGAAGGTTGCTATTTCGGAACTCATCCCAACCAACGACCGCGGTATACACGGTACTGGAGCACGTTAAATCTGTCGTGGTCTGAAATATCCTCATGTTGGCGTCATGTGGAAGTTTGGAGAGTGGGGTGCTAGCTCAGGTGTGACCTCGTCATGTGGTTTAAAATTGCGTGGTGGTGTTCTCAGATCTTTTCCTTCGGGGGTTGATACTGGACCGCCGCAAATAGCCCATTGTGTTATTCTGCAACGTTAGTTAACTACTTACCCACATCTAAACTAAAAGAATTTATAAAACTCTTGGGGTGTTAAAAAGAAAATGCAAAAAGAATTTAACGATACGACTATTTATTCGGTCTTTCTAGTTCTTTGGTGATACCTGTTATGGAATATTATTGTGTATAGTGTGGCTCCGGAGAGAGAGAGAAGGGAAGTTCATTTTTACAAAAAATGAATAAGATGTTTTACTCAAAATCAAGTATAGCGATGACTGTCACGATTCCCTGTCTTTTCCCTCGTTGGTAACGAAGCAGATACACCCGACAGGTAATTACGAACACAGATAGGTTACAATAACAGTTGTTCTGGTGGTCTGGTTGCTACTTGTTCCAGTGGACGAACATCGATGGATGACAGTGCCTGAGTTCTGATACGATTAAGAACATGAAATAATGGGGGATATTCTGAAAAAGAACACAAGGACAGACTCGTTTTACAATTCAGAAGAGTGAGACGGTGTTTTTGCACCGGGCAGTGTGTATTTGAAACTTTATACAGGGTATCCATAAACCAAGAATGTCCCAGTTTCAATGGTATATTGTAACTGTTTAATTTAGACTATTTACAGCAAATCATATATAAAATTGAAGATTAACTCACCTAGTTTTTCTTACAAATGTTCAATATATGCACTTTTAGTTATACGGCACACATCCAACCTAAAGTCCAATTCTTCCCACACTTTGGTTAACAAGTCCGGAGCAATAGCAAATTCAATTATGTGTCTCAACTCTGGCAAATCATTAGGTAGCGGCGGAACGTAAACACGTAAAACTTTTATAAATCCCTAAAGGAAAAAAATCGCATGGCGTTATTGCAGGTGAACGTGGAGGCCAGCGAAAAATAGCTCTGTCGTCTCGACCATTACGACCAATCCAACGGTCAGGGACTTCGACGTTCAACTACTCTCGTACAAAGAGATTCCAATGTGGAGGGGCTCCATCCTGTTGCCAAATAAAGTTTACAGGTTCACCCTCTACTAATTGGGGAAAGAGCCATTCTTTCAATATATCCAGATAAGCCACTGTTACGGTAAGAATTGGACTTTAAGTTGGATGTGTGCCGTATAACTAAAGGTGCACATATTGAACATTTGTAAGAAAAACTAGGTGAGTTTACCTTCAATTTGATATATGATTTGCTGTAAATAGCCTAAGTTAAAATGTTATAATATACCATTGAAACTGGGACAGTCTTTTATGGACACCCTGTATTATACTGCAAATAAATGTCAATGTCCAATTTAGGTGTGCACTTAGCGACTACTACACACACTGTCAATCAGAGTAGACATCACTCGGTCACTCTGACAATGACCATAGGTGAGTATTTGTTTCGCCTGTTCGTAATCATTTCTTTGGCTTCCAGCATCATACAATCAACTCGGGGCCAGAAACCACTTTAAAGTAGAGACAGTTGGCGATACTTTATCGATACCTTTAAAATCTAATAATACTACCTTACACACGCAGTTGTAAGAGTTAGAAGTAGAATTTAAACGCTTACTCCAGGATGTTGTAACATTCTTGAACGTGGCCGTGTTCGGTAGTCGTACCACGATACTTCTTCATCGCTGGGATGCTGGTACCGAGATGGGTAGGAAGCTGGTTCCAACGTCGTTGAAGCATACGCTAGTTCTGGGTTCGCCTACAAAAAGGATGATACAAATCAACAAAATTATAAATAAATTCCCCGCTTCTGAAAATTAATCTAAAGCAATATCTGACTACAGTTACAAGAAAGCATAGCACTTGTAGCAAAGCGTAACACTGATAACTGGAATGTAAATAAGAGTGATGCTTAGCATCAGACAAACTAATGAGTGAACAGTTGTTTCTTTTTAGCAAGGACAGTAAAGTATTGTAGGATCATTTTTAGCTCTAAGTTATTAAAACTTCAGACTCCTTCGTAACGCTTGGCCCAGTAAATTTTATTCGTACAGTATGCAAATTGCTGGGCAAATTCGTTCAGGAAAGTTATGTAAATTATTAGAGTTATCCGAACAAATCGCGTAATAATGAGTGAGATAAAAGATCAATCTGGGAGTACCGATTGAATACCCTATGCTTAGACAGATAAAATATCAAGGGCTGTGTCGGGAGCACGGTTGTAAGGTTCAACGTGGACTAGCTTGAATTGGTGCGAGCCCTTGATCTGTACGCATCCAACCCCAGTATGTAAATTGTCTTTGAAACCCCAAGTACCTCTGGACTTTATGGTATGTCCGGAAGGCATGTTATCTGGCAGCGTTTTGCATCGGTGGTAGTCGTGCAAGACTTAATTTCTGTGTCTTTGCAGCAACCTTGATGAAATGCAGGTAACGGCGGCAATCCAAATTTTGTGTTTTCATGTCACCCTCCATACAAAGTGACGAGATACTTCTCTCCTGCACTCCCCTTTAACACTCGCCGTCCTCAGAGTAGATATGCCTTTTTCATTCATCACAATCAATTCATCTTCCTCTAAAGTACTGCGAAATATAAACCACTAGCCACTGCGTGACCAGAACGTCGTTGCCAGTGACAGTTCTTTTCGTAGGGTTAGGTGTGACCACTGTTCGTTCGCAGAATCGGAAAATGTGGCATGGTTCCAAAGGCTGCGGTCGAAAGGCAAAGGTCGAAAATCGCAAAATCTGCTTGCTTCTTCTCTCCGAGGTACGGACGAATTCACATTCCGGATTGTTAGATGGAAGGTGAAAAAACTAATAAATTAATTTTAAAATGTTGATTAAATTTTAAAATTCGGGCGCGATACAAAAATCGCAAAAAAATCGGACTACCTGTGTGCTATAGATTCGTCAGGACAGTACACACAGGCCACAGACAAACACTTTATTTTATAATAGTAGAGATACGTCTCGCTAATGCATAGGATTTATTTTGATGCAGTAAATGAAAGAAATACAAAATCAGTAATCAATTTAGTGTTTATCGAAAGCTGGTGAATTGCTCTTCTGTGTACAGTACGTTCAATGCATTTCTGCTTGGCATTTCGACAAGTATAAGTCGATATTGTGAAAATTAAAAAAAATTTCAACTGCGATTCAAAACCAACATTGAATTCGATTTCACTTCCAATGTATTTTTCCTCCTGAGTTATACTGATTTGAAGTTTTGGAGGCGCAAGGGAAAGTACCCCCAGCAACCCCTCCTCTTACCCCGCTTATTGCTCAAGTTCACTAACGAGTCTATTCCCTCAGCTATCGATTGACTAGTCTGGTTTGTTCTCGCTGTGATGATACATAAATCACTAGCCACTGTGTGGAGAGCACGGCGTAAACAACGCAAATCAAAACACGGTAGAATAGAAAACTTGGCACTGTTCCAAAGGTATTAGGGTGAAAAACGGTTATGACGTCCACGGTCGAAAATCGCAAAATCAGTTCCTTCTTCGTTCGAGCTAGGTGAAAAAGGTGAAAGGTGAAAAAATCTAATAAATTAATTTTAAAATGTTCTAGATTAACTTTTACGCTGCGGCCGATAGACAATTGTCACCACTAAAATTTCGATTACACCAGCGGCATTGTATAGATCTGTATACTGTGGATGTTATCCCCCTTTTAAGTGTGACCGCTGGCATCGATCACCATTTATGAGCTGGCAGCGACTGACCTTCTAGAGGGTTTCTCCTTTTGTTCGGTACCCAACTCTGTCGACCGTGAGGTGTGAACACTTTGGGGTAAAGGCAGAAGGTCGCTTCGGTGATATCTATCTCACGCCAAACTATACGACACTCAATACTATGAAAGGAAAGCGTCAGTCGCGCGCTCGCGTTAATGACTCTCAATGTCGCTCAAGTTAAGTAATTAGGTAAGGGGGGTCGGACATGCAGGCGAAAGAACCGTTCTGTGAGACGATTGAAAAAAATCTAAGCGCCGCATCGTAAAGGTTAAATTTTAAAATTCGGGCGCTACTCAAAGATCTCAAAAAATTAGGACTAGCTGTGCGACAATATTTCATTTTTGTAAGTGCCATAGATTCGTCAGGACACTGCTTAACTTTCGCTTTTCTCGCAATGTTTAACTTTCTGCATTGGCTACATAGTACTAGTCTGCTTTTAAAGACGTGTTCATATCAAAGCAACTGCGCAACTTGCAACTGTGTCATGAATGTATTAGTAAATTTATGAGTGTTTTGTTGTGTTTAGGGTTAATGTTGAACTTTGTGTTGCTAGGGGATTAAATCACCATAACTCTCACAAGTCTCCTAAGTCACGGGCTGTATTTTAAATACTAGTGGACGACTTGGAGAGGTTTTACAGTAATTCGACTTATTCGATCATTGTTTAAAGCATCTTAAGTAGCATATTTAAATTGGGAATTAATCCATACCGCAGTTGCACTTTTGACAACATCAGAGATGTGTGACCATCGCATTCTGTCTTCCATCGTCAGTTGGTAGGCATTTGCATTAGCATTAGCATTCATCATGTTACTCAAGTAGCTAAAAGTTTGATTGCTGTTGTAAGACCTAGCTGAGAGAACTTCCGCTTTTTGTTGCTGTTTCTTCCACTTCCGGCTGTAAAGATACATACATTTAATGTAGGAGCTTAAGTTATTGTAGACATTTTACTTCAAATGATATATATTAGAATTATATACAATAGGTAGACACGTAATATGGAACAACTTTTTTCAACTCTCCAAGTGGTTTAGACGAGATAACTCGTCATAAAACATTATTGACGATTTTTCATGAGGGCGAGATCAGTTTTCTGTTAAGTTTTCTAATGACGAGTTATCTCGTCAGTCAAGGTACGCTCAGTTTACGTAATGACGAGATATTTCGTCGAGACAACCATCAGGAGGGTTAAGCGATTACCAAGAGAAGAGAGAAAGAGTTTATTTATTAAATGAACCGACGTCAAATAAAAAAAAACTTACTAGGATTCATATCTGAATAAATAATTTATGAAATTAAAACAACTTTTAAGTTATGCTGAAAAATTCGGGTTTGATCCCGGACAACCGCCAATAGCCCATTGTGTTGTTCCAGTGTGATGTTAATTAAAAACCTACCTATCTATACTTAAAAAAGTTAAGTCAATATTTATGGGGTTTAAAAAAATTGGTATTTAATATGGAACACCTAACGACTTTGAATCAAACACAACCATTAACATCCTTCAAAAGTGTGTATTTATTTAGCTTAAAGTAGAAATAAATACATGCCTTAAAAATATTTTACATATTTTCTTAAAAATTAATATTTAATGTAAATGTTACTAATTTATTCAACTTATACATTTTAATTTTGAATTACACTGCTGGCCACCGTAAATGCAACACCCTGAAGGAAGCATGCAAATAATATGAAATTTACAACATGCATTAGCGGAGGTGAGATATGAAAATGATTAGAATTTCAGCGCAGACGCACATCTCACGCGCCAGTAGCGCCACTTCAAAACGCTATTTAAGGCTTGGAGATTTCGACGAATTCAAGTACGGCAGTTGTGTTTTTCTTGTGGTTTAAAAAAAAAACCGATCAATTATGCCTCGTAGAAAACAGCGACCATCTTTTGATAAAGTATCCGAGTTCGACAGAGAAAGGATAGTGGCCTACCGAGATTGTGGATTATCTTTCAGGGAAATCGGTAGTCGTGTTGGACGAAACCAAACAACTGTAATGCGGATATGTGATCGTTGGATGCAGGAGGGTACGACGGACCGACGTGTTCGATCGCATCCACCTCAGTGCACCACTTCACGTGATGACAGGCATATTGTGCGTATGGCAGTGACGGATCGCTCAGCCACATCACGAACCATAGCACAGCACATTCAGTCTGTAACGCATCATCCAGTGTCTGCGCGTACCATTCGACGCCGTTTACAGCAGTGGTCTGTCCGCAAGACGTCCATTGCTTCGTCTACCCTTGACGCAAAACCACAGACGTCTCCGCCGCCAATGGTGCGATGAAAGAAGGACGTGGACGGCAGAATAGAATGATATTCTCTTTACTGACGAGTCACGTTTCTATCTGCAACACCACGATGGTAGGATTCGAGTCTGGAGAAACCGTGGAGAGAGGATGCTGAACAGCTGCGTTATGCACCGCCACACTGGTCCTGCACCGGGTATTATGGTATGGGGCGGTATTGGATATCATTCTCGCACTCCTCTAGTACGCATTGCCGGTACTTTAAACAGCCAGCGCTTCATCTCCGAGGTGTTGGAGCCAGTTGTCCTTCCTTACCTTCAGGGCTTGCCCACAGCCATATTTCAACAGGATAATGCGCGACCACACGTGGCACGCATTGTCCAAGGGTTCTTTGTCAATCGCCAGATTGAATTGCTTCCCTGGACAGCTCGCTCTCCGTATCTTTCACCGATAGAAAACATGTGGTCCATGGTTGCTCAACGATTGACCCAGATTACATCCCCAGCTGTCACACCAGATCAACTTTGGCAACGTGTGGAAGCTGCTTGGTCTGCTGTACCACAAGAACACATCCAAAGTCTCTTTGAATCAATGCCGAGGCGAGTGGCAGCGGGGATCTCCAACAATGGCGGCTACTCTGGCTACTGATTTTGGCAGGAACCACACTTCACAGAAGTCTATAAATCTAATCATTTGATACTTGGTCAACATGTTATCTACAAAATAAATTTTGTTGTGATATCTCTTGTCTTTCTTGGTATTGCAATTTGGGTGGCCAGCAATGTATATATATTGTTTTACATTTATAACATTATAATTCTATTTTACTTTGATTATATTACACATTGGAAAGGATTTGGAATGTTTTGATATGCCATTCTGATATTTTTAAAAACCCCGAAATACATACAGGCTTCATTTTCTAAAACATTCTCAATTGATGCTGAAAGTAGAATATATGTGTGTGTTCGATATTAATTTCGCCTAAATATATATATACTTAGAAAATATAAAGTCGTCTTTCGAATTATTTTTAAGTGTAACATTTTTCTACTATAAACATTTATTTTAAACTGTGTACATATTAGTAATTTGTCTTACAACATGAAATAATGACAAAAATATGTTATACAGCTATAACACTTTTATTTTCTTGCACTAAAAACTACTACTATACGAGTCAATTCAAACTTTATAATTCAGTGTTTCTCAATCCGTGGTCCGTGGACTCCCAGGGGTTCGCAACAAGGTTTCAGGGGGTCAGGGGAAAACAAGCAATGTTTTACTAACCAAATTACAGAACTTGTAAGAAAAATAAAATATTCCATTACTTTCTACGATTCTACTCTATGTTCTAATATATTTAAAAACTAAAACAATTAGTAAGGGATTCCAGTAATTATTTATTTGTATTCCAGTATTAATTTATTTGAAATAGATTGGAAGTTGGGAAGTAAAAAAAATGACTTAATATTGGAATTATCGGACATCAGTCCAAACGTTGCTGAGCTAATTGCTAAAAAGCAGCTTCATGGTTCACTTAAGATTAATGTATATGTTTTGAAGTGAATGTTATTATTTTTCAAGTTAAAAATTATTTTGATTTTAATAAACTAATTTGTGTGTTTGTATAATATTTACAGTTTAATTTACTTCAGAACTCTGTTTCAGAATTTTTCTTTGCTTCAGAACTTTAAATCATCATCAGTAATCTTAAATGTTAAATTTTATTGTTTTATTATCTATTTAACGTAGATCTTAATATTTTTTCCCAATATCAGCTGAAAACTAAAGTCACTATGGCCTTACATGCATTTTCTCTTGTACTTCATTTAATTTTACAATCTCAAGGGTTGTGCGAAAATTTGTAATTTTCAAGGGGGTCCTTGGACTGAAAAGTTTGGGAACCACTGATTTTACTTATTTGAAAAAATCTTACTTCCAAATGCATAGACAGGAAAGAGTCAACAAGATGATAATGATAGCGGCCAATGATGCTCCAAGAGCAACCCCAAGTACTGTAAAAAATCACAGAAAATTTATGTATTTTACACATACATATCTATTTTAAAATCATTGTAGAAACTGATATATTTTGAAAATACGAAAACTGTACGAATTATCATTTTATACAAGTTTTGTCTGTGTGCTAAGAAACTTCTAAGCAATTTTTTAAAACTCATCAATCAAATTAAAAATTACATCTTTCTCAAGAAAATATACGCTGAATACCAAATATAAGTATATTGAAATATATCATTCTTCACTGGTTTTCATTCATTATGTATTTATGCAAGTCTCGTCTAGAAAATCAAAAAACTTCTTATTAGGAAAATATTCTTTAATACTTTTTGTCAAAAAAAAACTAAACATTCCATCTCTTTATAAATTAAACATTAACTTCTATATATATTTTAAAATTATACCATCAATCTGTTCATTATTACAGAACATTTTAAAAATGACGAAAGAAGGAAGCATGAATCAGTTTGTCTTTTCAGTTAAATAGCAAGCATTAATTTCGCCTGATAAAAAAATTCAGCACAGCGTGTAAAATGGTGTAAGTAATAGAACAACTTTTAATAACTTTGTGTGTACTTAGGAACATGAATGATAAACTAACTTTACCAATTCGATGAAGTGGAACCAAATTCTAACTGAAAATTTTTTCACTCCTTTGAAGAGTTAAACGTCATAATTTTAAACACAAACGACTCATAAAATATTGATTATCCAATGTTTATACAGAAGGCTTAATCTAATTAGCTCTCGTGTATCCAAAAATTACGTAAATTGACAAATAAAACCTAATTTAACAAACCAACATATTTTACACACGTGTTAAAAAATTAAGGATAATTCTGAATTCCTATCAAACACGGTCACCTGATCTCTATCCAATAGATCATGCTTGGGATGCTCTTGAACGTCGTATCTCAGACTCTATACCACCGCCTAGAACTATATAAGAGAAAAAACGCACTGTAGTGCATGAACGGGACTCCTTTCTTGAAGAACTCCCATACAGCCTTATAGAAAGTATGTCTGAACATTGTGAGTCAAGGGCAGCACATTCGCTATTAAGTTACTTTTAAAAGAGCAAGAAAAGTTTTTTTTTGCTTTTACTAAAACCTAGAATGTGCCCCCCCCCCCCCCTAAGCATTTTAATTTCACTTCTTTAGTTCCCAGTAGCATATGAGGTATGCGTAAGTTCTCAATTTATTCCAAATAGCTTTTGATATATTTCATTTGTTATTTGGATTATTTTGGTGCAGGTACTTGACACGGGATTTCATCCCGAGTTGCATTATCCTTAATATTTGGGCGTGTATGTACTACTTGAGTACATTATCTAATTCAAAATATGTTTGTATGAAAAACGGTTATAAAAGTAATCAGTGTATTCATAAACAGTCATTAATATCTCAGATACTGCATGTGAGCATTTAAAATATATTTACCTTCACCATCAATTTCGCACCTAGAACCGATATAGTTTCCTTGGCATCTGTTAGAGAATAAAATGTATGTTCTAAAACATTGATATAAATTGCATTATTCAAAATAAGATTTTATGCATCTAAAGAAAGAAGTTTAAGTAGTCAAAACCGAAAACACTAGTTATGAGATTTGAGCCAGAGATAAAAAATTTTTAATTACCTTATTTGTTATTTAGAAATGAGAATAAAAGTTAAGGAGAGTGGGTCATCAATTTGTAAATTATCGGGAGTGCAAAAAGATCCAGTTTGGTAATGGAATTCGAGTGGTAAAGAAATGTTTGTGTAGTAGTACTATATAAAAATACACAGATATAGGTATCGCTCATGAACTGCATCAGAGGCACTAACTTCGAAACACATTCTTGTGCTTCGAATGCTTTTAAGGCTACACAGTACCCTAAAAATGACAAAAATATCGAAAAAAATTTTTTTGCATTTTTCGATGGCCCATACAGTTGGGAAGCTTGCCTCAAAATTTTAGATCTGATATCCAATTAGTTTTAAGGATTTTTGAAGTTTTCTGAGTGTTGTCAGTGTCAAAATTTGACAGCATAGAGGAGGGGGCGTGGTTAAATTCGTTTTTGTTTTGATGTAATTTTACATTCTTACAATTAATTAAAAATATTTTTGAATAAAATCAATTCCTTAGGTGAAATGGCTATTATCTTCAACTTTCACTACTAAAATCGTATCTGTTAGTTTATGTTCTGCGTTGTCTTCTGAGTCTCATTACTAGCTAACCAATATTGGTAAAAAGGTCTTTTTCAAAACCAATATTTGATTACGATTGTTATATATAATACATTATAATCAAATTTTGGTAAATATTTGGTTCGAAATATTTAGTTAGGATTGAGATAAATAATTTGTCGCTGCCGTATCAAATGTTTTTCATCATAGGAAAAAATAATATTTTGAATTAAAAAAATATATATATTCAATCACATTGAGTTAAATTAGTGTTTTAGTGCATTTTATAAGTTGGTAAATAACATATTAAAAAATTAGAGCTCTACAAGCATTATTAGTTTTTGTTTTTTATGACTTCAAAAACTTAAAATGCATTTTTCTCAGACTTTTATTTTTGTGGATGCAAGTGTTTTAAAATCTCTAAGTCTTTTTTTCTGTACAAGATACAGTCTAGAAATTTTTTGTAGATACTTTCATATATATGTACTATAAAATGTAGTATGGATTAAAGCCTGAGAGTTCTAGTATTTTTTTTTTAATGTCAAAGAGAGAGAGAGAGAGAGAGAGAGAGAGAGAGAGAGAGAGAGAGAGAAGAGAGAGAGAGAGAGAGAGAGAGAGAGAGAGAGTGTGTGTGTGTGTTAATAATTTTAGAATTTTCATGTTTTTTTCAAGTTTAGAGCTACAAAAATAATTATTAAAATTCAACAATGAGACTGATGGTCAATTCCATACTAGCTTTTGTTCCCACAATTATCTAAGAAATATAAATCACTTGAAATAACTAAAAAATATTAATAATTGAATATTTTATAAGAGTTTAAAAAAACTTCAAAAATTTCAATTTTTTTAAATTTTAAAATAATGGTGATTGCTAAACTTACTTTTGTTTATTGGATTTAGTTAAATAATATAAGCCGAAAAAAAGTCATTAATTATTTTTAATGTTACTGTCCGTAGAAAAATTTTTTGGAAAAGGGTACTGTGTAGCCTTAAGTTTTGAAATGATACTACCCCAAATGTTTCGGAACCAATAAAATTGAGCCTCGTACCTCTAAGCGATTGTAGATATTTTCAATCAGTTATCTGAATGAAAAATCCATAGTGCTTTGCACGAAGGTGCCTTTGAGTGAAAGTTTTCACAGATGCTTAACCCCTCTCACATGCATAATTCCACCTGCAATCTTCTGGCATGATCTTTGACCAGTTTTGACGTTCCTGACCAATAGAATCCACTAATACTTTCCAAATGAAAGGTTGGTTGATTGTTTTGGGGGTTTTATGGCGTAAGCGCCATATTTGGACATGCTGCTCCCGACACAAGACATGCAATATCAAGTAATACACACAATACAAGTTTTACTGACATAGAGGAGAGAAATACACTCAAGGAGAAATGCACCAAAGAAAAGGAGCAGTAGAATCATTACAATATTTTGTGGTATATTTCTTGTACTTATTCCGGACATCACGTTATTTGGCTTGTGCATCGAATACGATTTTAACACGTTGCCAATAAAGGTTCCAAAGAATGAATTCCGAATTGATACATGATAGTTGATTAGTCAATGCCATTTAAAGTAAACTTCAAACGTCACAAAAAAGGCTATAAACTACATTTTAAGGTAACCCAGTTATTTATCATGCAAGAGCCTTTGGGAAACCTAAATGGAAATAAAATCCCCGTTTACCGTCTGGTTTGTTTGTTTTCACACTCAACATCCCTCTTATTGCAGTACATAAGCGATACACTGTTTTGTCTATTTTATTTATTTCTTTAATTTATAATTATTTTATTTTTATTTTACTTCCATATGAATACGAATATCCATACCCACGACTTTTTTTATGCTTGACTTAATAAAACTCAGTAAAAAAGATTATGGGTTCGGGTCTTTAACAGCCGACAAAACTAAGGTTGCTATTCACTATTTAAGTATAAATAAAAAAAAATGCTCACTCACTTGCATAACTTTTGCTCACGTTCAACAAAACATTGTCCATGGTAAGTGCAATACTCTGGTGAACAAGCTGTAAGGAATAATGAAGAGAATTCCGTTTATTGTATTTGTATACCTATATATAAACTTGTGATGAACAAAACTTACGAGATAGAGAGATATAGTAGTATATATAGCGGCGCAACGGATCTCAACCATGAAGTACTTTTTGGTATACTGCTGTTGCGCTGTCAACGTGCAATTTAAATTGCTTATTTTTAATTTTGTGACTCAAGTTCGATTTGCAAATGATAAGAAATTGGAGGACTCCACGGGAGTTTTATAGTGATAATTTTGTTGCTTAATTATGCAGTTTTAAGAATAACTCATTATAGACATTCAATTATTTCATTTAACTTAAATTCTACGAACATACACTGACGAGCCAGAACATTATGACCATCCCTACATTTTTCAATAAACTCTTCTGGATGACGTGGAGTGCACGTGATTAAGTGAGAATGGTATTTAACTGCTGCTGTAGAAGGTAAGTAATCATTCTTGCAATTACTTTTGCGAGTGATGGGAAAGGCTGCTGATCTAAGCAGATCGTAATGGCCCTAAGATTGGGAACGAGTATCACCGAAACTACACGACAGGTAGGTTCTTCACGATCTACGTTGTTAGTATTCATGCGAAGTGGATAAATGACGGTGACACCAGCAGTAGACGCCAAGGTTTTGGTCGTCCACGCGTCATCAAAGAAAAAGGACGTCGGAGACTGTCTCGCTTGGTAAAGCAAAATCGGCGCGAGACAATGGCTCAGATGACAGCCCAATACAATGCAGGTCCAAGCGCAAGTGTTTCGGAACACACAGTTCAGCGGACACTGTTGGATATGGGACTGTGCAGCAGACGTCCCACTCGTGTATATGTTGACCAAGCGTCATCGTCAACTACGCCTACAGTGGGCCCGGGAACATCGAGACTCGACCATGGATGAGTGGAAAAGAGTTGCTTGGTCAGATGAATCCCGATTTCGCATTCATCACGTCGATGGTCGTGTCAGGGTACGCCGTTTGCCAGGCGAACAGCTGCTCCTCTCTTATACAGCAGGTCATACACAGGCTGGTGGTGGCGGTGTTATGCTTTAAGGGACGTTCTCATGGGCGACTCTGTGGTAGAACAGACCATGAACGCTGTGAACTATCTGAACATCATTGCGGATCAGTTGCACCCTTACATGGCGTCTGTCTTCCTTACTGGAAATGGAAAATGCTTCCAGCAGGACAACGCCCCATGTCACAAGGCTCGGATTGTATTGGAGTGGTTCGAGGAGCATACTGATGAATTCCACTTAAAGATCATTACTATGCTCACGAAAGGTGACTTTAAATGTGACTGAGATTTGGTAGGATCAAATGCCACGTTTCGCGTAAACAGAATAGGTAAATCTTAGAGTGTAGTGCATATGGGTAAACTTGTTGATTAAGTAGAATGGTTATATCTTAGAGTGCGGAGGCAATGAGTAAACTTGCATGAGTGCTTTTGAAAGAGAGTAGATTTTTATCTTGTCAACGGATGTGACCGTCGAAAAATTAAGACATATGACTACACTGTTAGTTTAAACAGAATGGGTAAACATCAGAGTGAAGTACAAATGGGGTAAGCCTGCATGACTTTGAAAGAGGAAATATAATAAGTACTAGACTAGCCGAGAATCGCCGAATTCCTGTTTTTTTTTCTCGTGAAAGTGTCTTGAGAATGTTAATTATTGTATAATCGTGATACAACTTCTCATCAACTGTTATCGTGTATAGACAAACTAAATATGAATCTCCAGAATTGTCCATACTTACTGAGGGATCTGCTATGACTAATCATAACACGTACATTATCAAGGAAGGGCTATAATAGCAAATTCGTGGAAAACGACCTTGTTGTCTACAAGAAATCAATACAATAAGGCTGCATTTGCAAAAGAAATAATTAAAAATTGGTGTTTGTGTTATTAAGTTTTACTGAAGATATAGACCCATCGCGTAGGTACAAGCCTTTAGACTTCCCACATGGTGGCCCACACTATTAGTTGAAAATATAAAATTTCTATAGCTAAAATTTATCATAGCACTTGAAGTTTTGATCATTGCACTTGAAGTTTTGATAATTTTACTTCATGGTTTGAGTATAAAATATCTGCAGAAATGAAGAACGTTAACCTCTGAGGCGTTTACGTGCATAATTCCACTTTGCAATCGGCAGACTTCCCTGCATGACTTCTAATCTCATTTGACCACAGAATCCTTTGGAAAAATTCTATGCAAAGGAAAGGATGAATGGAATATATATTTACAAATGATTCTTTGCTTTTTTTTAAAACCAATAGAATTTTCCGAATGAATTCTATTCCAAGGACTGGACCAATTTAATATTTATAAAAGTTGATAGAATTCATAGATTCTTTCAACCAATAGTTGTGGTCATTAAGTCATTAGGTGGTTGTGTATTAAAAATAACACCACACCGAAATCTTGTGACACTCATGGGTTTAGAGTGTAAGACTTTAAAAAAGAATAAAGTTTTATACAAACCTAAGCATTTTCTGCCACTTTTACGCTCGTCGTGGAGAAAGGGATCCACATATCCAGGTCTGCATTTACACAGGAATGTGCCAAATACGTTCAAACATGTTCCATCATTCGCACAGTCGTTCAGATTTGGATCGGAACATTCGTTAACATCTAAAGACATGAATAAAGAAATAATTGAATGTAATTCAGAAGTTCAAACGAGACTAACGTACATTATGAACGACACTTAAACCTCTTAGTGTTTGTCTCGACGAGGTATCTTGTCCTCATCAGCAAACTGACTAGATCTTGATCTCACCATTTAAAAAAAGTCGGCAATATCTTGATGACGAGATATCTTTTTATCAAATTGGTCCGATTTGATGCCTGGGTTATTTCGTTGAAACGACTTTAGGGTTAAATGAATGTCATGCCATAACCTCTTTTTACAGAAGATCTACGGTGCTGAGTGTTGTCGAAGAGAGTTTGGGAAAGTATTCGTAGTATGAATTCGGCAACCTAATTTGGCAAAGGAGAAATGACAACTGTCGCTGATAGGCTATTATTCAAATGAGAGTGTTCAAACGTAGTCTGAGAAAAAGAAAACGAAAAGGTGATAATAATATAATCCAAACGATGACTTTAACGGATGTATCAAACGTAAATTTAGAATCCCTGACCACGGTTTAGTATTTCTTTCAGAACTGTCCCCATTAGGGTAGCACTAAGGTATGCCGAAACATCTACCAGTGACTATGTCTAGATTTTGAGACAGCAAAAGCTCCACACAACCTCTCAAGAACAGGCCAAGTGTAATAGACAAGATAAGCAAAGATATCATCACTTTCCTTTTAAGATGGTATTCTCAAAACCAATAACGTTGCAATGGATTCCTTCTCATGTAGGCGTGTTTGGAAGCGAATCCACTGACTCGCTTACCAATGAGAGCAGTAACCAGAGTTCGCCCTTGGACACAGCCTTCACTACATCAGAGATCCAGTCCTCGGTCCTCCAATAACGTTGCAATGGATTCTTTCTCATGTAGGCGTGTTTGGAAGCGAATCCACTGACTCGCTTACCAATGAGAGAAGTTACCAGAGTTGGCCCTCAGACACAGCCTTCACTACATCAAAGATCCAATCATCGGTGAAATCTAAAAGCCTTAGAATTTTCCCTACTCATTGGTATTATTGCTATCCATCTAAGAGCGTAGTTTGTGGCACATAGTCATCGAAAGAAGTAAGTGAGACGCTTAAGTTTAGCGGTTGTTGTGAGGAAGACTAGTGTGTCGATTCCGATTAATATTAGGAAAGGTGTTATCAACTTTGCCGCATTGACCCTGCAACATACAGTCGACTTTCACCAATATTTTGTGATTCTTGTTTTTTATAGTTTCCCCAGCTTCTGATTAAGAATAGAAAATGCGCAATTATTTAAAC
Source organism: Metellina segmentata (assembly GCA_947359465.1). Classification (NCBI taxonomy): domain Eukaryota; kingdom Metazoa; phylum Arthropoda; class Arachnida; order Araneae; family Tetragnathidae; genus Metellina; species Metellina segmentata. Next base: position 138,976,641 of record OX375872.1, on the reverse strand, counting down.
CCCTTTAAGAAATTATTACGCTTTTAACGAGTGTATGTTTTTATTTTAAAATTAACTCCTAGACGCCATTAAAAATCCCTACATATGTACCTTCTATATTTGTCAAGGGACTCAAAGGTCCTTCGACATACAGTCGACTTTCACCAATATTTTGATTCCTGTTTTTTATAGCTTCTCCAACTTCTTGCCGCAGTCTCAGCCGCACAGATTGAGCCCTGGTGGATTCTTTCTCTTCCAAGTGAACAGTGGAGTTGAGGATGAGCTTTCCTCCAATGGAGTAGAACATGTTGACACCCATGCCAAGGAAAATGCGGGAGAATGCCGTTTGAGAGAACATAGAAGTAAGCTGAAAGGAATGAAAACAATCAAGCATCTATTTTAAATTGGCACTAAAAGATTTTTCTCCGTAATTTAATCTAACCTTATACGAATGTGATCTACACAGACAACATTTAGTTTCTTTTTCCCTCCTGGTTGTTGACAAGATATCTCGTCATCAGCAAAATCAAAGCAAAAAGAAAAAAAAAAACGATCAAATCTTGATCTCGTTATAAAAAATTGGCTATATTCTGATGACAAAATATCTCGTCATTAGCAAAATTGGTCAGATCTTTATGGACGAGATATCTCGTCGAAACCACTTGGAGGGTTAAGAGGTGATGAGACACCTTATGTGACACTACCCATCTACAGTACTCCCAGACATCAGTATATCAATGAGAGAATATACCTTATAGTTTACAGTATTACTTTTTAGTCTTAATATTGGCATTTTTGAAGACAATGAAGATCGAATTGGGTTGCAAACATTTTTCTTTGTGCTCTAAATGCAATTTAGCTCAGCCTTCACCTGAGAACACCATTTCATATCTCGTTGGACCCTCAGGCCATCTAATTCATCATCCTGAGCCAGTTGTCTCAGTCTCACGGGCTTATACACTTGATGTAGTTTATTTATACCGAGTGAGATAAATAACAAAAATTTTGTTTAGAATTTTTGAGAGGATGTATTTTGAAGGGTTACAATTTCACTCGAAATTTCTTTCCTTCATACCATAGAAAATTTAATACTAATAAAAAGTTGAAAATCAGATGCGTTCGAAACTTCCATACATTGGACATGTAAATAAAATAATTTAAAAAGAAAACTGCTGCAATTAAAAAAATATTGTTTTTAATAAATTTGCATCTTAGCTTTAATTTCCGAAATACCATCAGGGCGTAAAGTAGAGGTATCAGTTAGATTAAAAGCTAACTCTGTGACTAAAAGATGATGGTAAAAGTCAAATCCAACGGTAATGTCACGAAACCTATTGTCTATGCCAGTAAAACAAATAGGAAGAGAAGAATGAAGTGGGATAAGAGTTTCAAGAGGCCATTCGTCGTGACACGCTTGCTTGCACACCTTCCTGTCAGGAAGAACTGTGCCTCCAACGTCTCTTTCCTTTTTCAACACCGGGGCAAGGAATGAATCATTTATTGTTTCTAAAAGTAGGAAGAAAGTGCTATGCAATTGATTTTTAACACTCTAAGGATGTATGGAAGATGATACTCGAGTTTCATTTTTTTTGCAGGGCACGGAATTTATTGATGTGAAGCTGGAGACTTTGCACTACAAGTTGGCCTTTAGTTAACACTTAAAGGATGGATGGAATATGACGCCCAAATTTCATTTTCTGCATGGCACGGAACTCATTTTATATGAAGGTGGAGTTGTATGGGGATTATGCATCACAAGTTGACTTTTAGTTTACACTTAAGGTACCCGCCTACGTTCGACAACATTTTTTTCAAAAACATGAAAATGTACTGATATTTTTAATTTTTTGGATGCCTTTATATTAGTAACCATATAACTAAACACTTAAAACCAAAAAATGTTTTTTTATTTTTTTTTAATTAAAAAAAAAAGTAAAATTTTAAGCAAATTTTAAGTTTACGACAAACCTCATAGTTAAAAAACTAACTAAGTTAAAGTGATTTTTTAACTTGCAATGCAATTCTAGTATAATTATGTAGTGAATGTATATAAAAGTTTCTAGATAAATGAATTTGTTTAGAATTTATAGCCTTTTTTATAAGGAATTCATGAATATTCACCATTTTTTTCATATCTTTACACATAAACAGGCTACTAAACTTACTAAAAATAATCTAAATAAGATTCTTTTAGCTGATTCACTAGAAAATAATATCAAAACATTCATACCAAATTTCATAACAATATAAACAATATATTTTGAAATATCATGCATGTCGTAACTGCATTTATCAAAAAATATAGTTTTGAGAAAAACGAGTTTAAAGGTGATAGTTGTACATTTCAAGTATAAAATTTGTTTTGAATTCCTATTAATGCTTCAGATTTCTAAATCTATACCCACTGACCTTTAAACCCTCCCTTTTGGTATGTTACACCTTCTGACTTTTCAGTCTTGGCATATTTTCTCTTCTTCTGTGCACGATTTTTTTTTCGGGCAAGTTTCGCAGCAGGTAGCGATTCCCTTTTTGCCTCGCTGATACGGTCCTTGTCAAAGCCTTTGAACAAGGCAACAGTATACTGCCCAGGATCTATATTCAGAACCTTCAAAACTTCAAAAAGGCCTTGGTACCCTTTATTAAAATTTATTACCGCAATGTATGCACCTAGAGTAAATGTTTTCAATTCTACGAAGGTATTCTTAGGTACGATGTTCCACAAACAACCATTAAAACTTTCATTACTGTTCTGAGTCTTCCCATGAAGACATTTTTTTAACTGCTCTCTATCACACAATTCCATATATGTTGGTTTAATAACATTCAAAATGTTTTTTGGCAAACCGTCACCTTTATCGGTGTAGACATTTCCTGTAGCTTTTGCTCTTTGAAAGGCACACCAACTATCTGGCCCTAATGGACATTGCCCATGCATTTCTTGTTGTGCACTTGAACTGCAGTGAAAAAGTACGGCTATGGCAGCACGTTGCATACCCTCCAAGTCATTTACATTGCTACGAATAGCAATGCCATAATAGTTTTGTAACCTATCAATTATCCTGTCGGTCAGTTTTTTTTCCCCTCCAAGGCTCTTCTGTTAACTTTTAAGTTTGCTAAGTGTAAGTAAGTGTAAACAAACGATTGAGAACTAAAATTTCCCTTCGTTGCCAAAACTTGAATGCAAAATCTTATTACAAATATGTTTCGCTTCGAAAGAAAATATTAAAAAATGATTGTAGCAAAAAAATGTATATATTTCAAGCGAAAACAGAAGCATCAAAATCAACCCCGGTTTCGTTATTCCAACTTCCGGTTTCATTTTGCAGCTGACATTCTTTCTTCAAACAGCTGTAACTTTTTTTCTAGTAGCCGTAGAATAAAAAATAAGACTGTTTTAAAAAGCTAAAAAGCTGCTCTGTAATATGGAATTATAAACAAAAATCGCTAATTTTGGTCGAAAATGACGTTTTCAACGATGGAATATGACCTGTTTCATTTCTTTTGCGGGGCAGGGGATTTAATGATGTCGTGAAGGTGGACCTGTATGACGACTATGCGGAGAATAAGTTGACTTTTAGTTAACACTTGAAGGATGGATGGAATATGATATCAGAGTTTCATTTTCCTGCAGGGCGCGGAATTCATTGATGTGAAGGTGGAGCTGTGTGGTAACTATGCGTTACAAATTGACCTTTAGTTGACACTTAAGGCATGGATGAAATATGACACCCGAGTTTCATTTTCCTGCAGGGTGCGGAATTCAATGGCGTGAAGGTGGAGCTGTGCTATGACTATGCGTAATAAGTTGACCTTTAGTTACCTCGGGCATACATCATTGAGCCAGCAGTTAATATTGCCGCGTTCAGATCTTTCACTTTTCTGCTCGGATGCACTTTGTTAAAGATTTTCACAGTTCTGCGATTCTGTCATCCTTCTTAACGAGCAATACGTATCGGAAAGCTATCTTTAAGGGGAGTCAGGAGGGTTAATACTACAATGCTAATTCATCTAATTCCTGTATATCTTTTCAACGTAGACAACTTGCTTTGAAGTTTTTGTGCTTACTCAATAGACAAGTAATAATCTTCGATCATATCGAGTTTTGGAATCTTATATGTAGAAACATAGAAATGCATGTAGGCTTATGACATATTTTTTAAATTTTCTGTTTAAGGGATATGAATTAAATTTTGTGTGTTTATTATTGAAAGTAGAATTCTGAAATTCGCTAAAATGTTGATGCAAGAAGGCCGAAAAAGCTATTTGTGAAGTACGAGTACACGGATATTTTTTAAAGCTCTGATGTTTTTTAATGTTTTTTCTGATGTTTTTTAAACTTTTATGTTTAGCTCTAAATATTTGCGTTCGTATTTAGGGACATAAAAGCTTTACCTAAACTAAGAATGCAATAGCAATGGTTTTCTAAAAACACCTGTAAAAACCTCTTCAACATCTTAATTTGAAGGTGTTATCTCTACACATATGTGTTTCTCAATTTTCCCTTCATCCATTTCAGTTTTTTAATCATTTGGATAAACAGCTCGCCCACAAAATTTAGTCTAATATTCCGTTTGCGGTTTTAACTCTCTGAGGGGTTCATTCGCATAGTTCAACTCTACAAGTTCGAGATTTCCCTGTATCACTTCTAAACAGTTTTGACCTTCCTGAACAATCGAATTTTTTCAAAGTATTCTATTTTTAGGAAATGACCAGAATATAAAATATTTCCATAGACTTCATTTCTAAAGAAAAAACAATATAATATATCCAAAGTATCCTATCACAAATAAAGGACTAATAGATTTGGTTGTTTTAGAGTTATATGGCGAAAGGACCATACTTGGCCAAGCTGCGCAAAACACAAGACAACGTCAAGTAAGAAATGTGAATTGAAAAAAGGAGGGATTGGGGGAAAATAGTAGTGGGATGAAAAAGATCGCTTAGATATCCCAGACGCATGAGGATCAATAGAATTTTTCTAAAGGATTCTATTCTAAGGAAATCACCAACAAATTCTTTCCAAGGAATTCTATTCTGAGGAAAACACCACCAAATGTATTCCAGAGGATTCTATTCCAAGCAAAGGCACAATATCTTTCCAAAGGACTCTTTTCTAATTAAAGGACAAATAGAATCTGTCCAAAGAAGTCTATTCTAGGAAAAGGACTAGTAGAATCTGTCCAAAGAATTATATTCTAGGAAAAGGAACAATATAATTTTCAAAGGTTGACAGAATCCATAGATTCGTTTAACCATTAGGTGGAGTTATTTAGTCATTAAGTGTATTGTAGGGGTAAAAATAACATTACAGTACTCTGAAACGTAATAACATCAGAAGATTAAGTAATATTTTCAACTCTGGTGGCTACTTTATTCAAAATTAGCCTCTTTTTGTAAGAGAATTTCTTTATTATGTACCTCGGAAAGTTTGTTTACGAAACTTTCGCACTAAGCGAATTTTATTTCACGAACCATCAAATTGTTTTTATTTTACGACTCAGAGGACAAGTAAACGATTTTTCACCGCTTAGATCATTGCCGTTTCACATGTACTCGAAAATCGAAATCGTACGCAGATGGTAATTTGCACACTTCCTGTTTTTCCAACTGAGTTTCTAAAATGAACTAAAATAAAACGTAAGAAAGCGATCCACTTCATTACCGTAATTCTCAGCAGATGCTATTTACAGCCGCAACTTTCCTTTCTCTCACAAATAAAAAACACCACTTTACTTCCTTATTTGGTTCATTCACTAAATTTCGTGTGTACCTTATATACGACCTTTAAAAAAACAAGGAATGTAGATTTTCAGTTTTTGCAAATTCACGCATCTGATATTGTAGCTGTTTTAAGTTTCATGCACTTTGCAATCAAATTAAACCTTTGAGAATCGCGAGATTTGTGAGTAGTGTATTGTTGCCTTACTTTACAATGCACTTAATGACTAAATAATCACACCTTTCTAAAGAATCCATGGTTTCTTTCAACCTTAATAAAGAGAGAGAGAGAGATATTCTATTAGTCCTCCAGAATAGAATATTTGGAAAAATTATACTGGCCCGTTTCTTTGAAATAGAATTCTTTAGAGTGATTGCATTGACTGATTCTGTCGAAAAACCTTTGGTAAAAATCTATTGGCCACGAAGGTCAAAATATTTTAGAAGTCAGGGAGGGAAGACTGATTGCAAAGTAGCCTCTCAGAGGGTATATTAATAAGTAAATAAATTTTTTCGGGTTAAGAAATTTTTATCGGAAAAGTGATAAGGTTTGAGCCATTTTGACTTACCGCTTGCTTAGCTTCGAATTCCATGATCCTGTATTCTTCCGAATTTTTATCCATATACTTCGGAGAGAACGTTATCTTCTTGTTTCCCAACCTGTCGATCTTTATTGACAGCATAAGGGACACAACGGCTGAAACAGATCCAGTTTATAAGTTATGACGACTTTAAAAAAACATAGATTGATTCAAAATACAGCAACCCCTCGATATCTCGCTTCTCAGGGGACAAGAAAATAGTGCGATAACTGAGGATAGTGAGATAGCGAGGGAGCATGAAAACTTGTAATAGAAATAAAAAGTAAAATTGTACATTAAAATACACACTTTTTAACCCTCCAAGTGGATCCGATGAGATATCAAGATTTGCCATCCTCCATCAAGAGATCCGACTAATTTTGCTAATGACGAGAAGTCTTCAAGATATTGCCGATTTTTTATGGCGAAGAGAACAAGATCTGGTCATATTTTAATGAGATATCTCCTCCATCCATATCTGGTCAGTTTTGCTAATGCCAGGTTTCTCTTCGAAACAACCACCAGGAGGGTTAATTTATACTATGTAAAATTATAAGTTAATCACAATATCGATGCTTGAACCTTTTAACCTTCCTAGCGGCTTATTACACGAGTCGAAAACTACTTTGTTCTGGTCAGCCTCTGATGGAAAACCTGCTCCCAATTCTGAGTAAGGGATAATTTGCTTTTCTTAGTTTGATATTCATTGCCCTTTTGACTACCAGGGCAACTTTATCTCGACATTAACAAAATTGACCGTATCTCGATGGACGTGATATTATGTCGAAATCACTAGGAGGGTTAAAATAACACTAAATACGGTGGAATACTTTTGAAAACAAATTCCTTCTTGTCCAAAAAGTGGCTCAGATTGCCCTGTTTCGTACCGTTCTCCATAATACACAAAGCAATCAACCTTCCAGTCCACGGTTTCGACACACCCAAATCTTTAAAACAATTCAGTTTAAGACAACTACAGTAGAAATTTGATTATTCGAGTTCCGATTAATCGAGTGTCCGTGTTATCCGAGACGAATTCGATAGCGAGTTTCTTTAAAGCTTTTAATAAAGCTTCCAGCTCCTTGTCCTTTCTTGCAAGGTTTGAAGCGCAGAGTGCTGGCTGTCACAACGTAAGATACTTATAATCCTTGCTTTATAAATCTTTCTACAGCAATAGTACTAACATGTAGTACAATAATTGTTTCCTATATTTCGGTCTCTGTTTCGTGCATCTCACATCATTTCACATCATTTCACATCCAAATTATCCAAGTTTCTGGTTACTCGAGGTGGCCTTGATCCTCATTACCTCGGAAAATCAAGGTTCTGGTGTACTTGAAAGAAGAGCCTTTTGACTCCCGATTCCGGAGAAACAGATTACGATGTCCTTTGATGTTCACAAATCAGATATTCATTTGAGAAAATTAAAAGGAGCGATATATTCGAATGCGTGATATATATGCGTATATGTTTTATAAAAAACATCGATGTATTTACCATCGATGTATTGGAGCCGACGTTTTTTTAACATCGCTGTTTTTACTTGTCGAAGTTTTTACATGGCCGATGTTTTATTTAAATGAAAAAAGTACAATTATAAAAATTAAAAAAAATAACCAAGTAGCATAATTTTCATAATCAGTGCATTGAACTTACTTTTGACCAAAGTGGCCAAGGGTGAAGGATCTGAAAAGTAGGGATGCGACATCGATGTCGATGTTTTCAAAACATCGATGTTTTATAAAAACATAGATGTATTTATCATCGATTTATTGTAGTCAATGTTTGTTCAACATCGATGTTTTGACATTAACGATGTTTTTACGTTGTCGATGTCTTATTTTTGAATAAAAAAAGCACCATAGTAAAAATTAAGAAAAATAACCGCGCAACTAAATACTTCTCAGTTATTTCGACATCTGTCCCATCAGAAAGAGATTTTTCCTTAACTGGTGGGATAGTTAGTGAAAAGAGTTGTCGGCTTAAGGTGGAAAAAGTTAACAACTTCTTTTTTTACAAACTGTAAATATAATGGAAATATATTTTATGTTGTCGATGTTTTATTTTTAAATAAAAAAAGTACCATTATAAAAATTTAAAAAATAACCAAGTAACATTGTCGAGGTTTTATTTTTGAATGAAAAAGTACCATAGTAAAATTGAGAAAAATAACCGTGTAACTAAGTATTAGTCAGTGATGGCGACATCTGTCCCTTCAGAAAGAGTTTTTTCCGTAACTGGTGGGATATTTAGTGAAAAAAATAGTGGCTTAAGGTGGAGAAAGTTAACAAACTTCTTATTTTACAAACTGTAAATAACAAATATTAGCGCCTATAATAATTATGTGCCTCAATATTTTTATTTACAATAAATAAAACATAAGTTTGTGTCCCCCCCCATAAGTTGATAAATAATTAATAATAACTAACAATAATTATTATTGTGTACCTACCTAATTATACTTATATAGTTAGTAGTACCTATGTGTCAAAGTGTTGTAAATATTATTTTCTTTTATATTATTCAATTTAAAAATAAAAGATTTGTTAACTGTTCCTATTAGTTTTTTTGACTTTGTTTTGCCAGTTAAAAAAAGTCTTACTTATAAATTAATTAACACGGCAAATGAGAAATTAAATCTCCCTCCCCACGGCGAAAATTAATGTTTTAAGTTGCTAAACCAGTTTTAAGAAATGGGGGAAAATGTTAAAAAGTTTAAATACACTGATGTCTAAAAAACGCCAAAAACCATCGATGTTTAAAAACATCGATGATTTTTGGGCTATGTATTATCAACATCGATGTTTTAATTTTGAACATCGATGTTTTGCTGTCGATGTCGCATTCCTATTTGGGATAACTACTTGAAACAAGAGCCCTAAAAGTACCTTTGAACTCTTTAGAATTCCTTCAGAATTCTTCAGAAATAGATTAAGATTCTCTCTGCTGTTCGCTAATCGAATATTTATTTGAAGAAGTAAACACGATCGATATGGCCGGATGCGTGATTTAATGAGTGTTTAATGCATGTAAACAGGAATCGATTTACATGTTCAGTTTTCAGCGAACTAAAATTAGATTTCAAATGAAGACTTAAAATTATTTTATTTCAGTTAGAAACTCGATAACTGTCCTTCAACTCAAAACTATTTACTATGAGAAGGATTTCCAATGTAATAAACCAGAGGGTATACGAAGATTTTGCTCCTGTTGTCCAAATTCTCTCGCTTGATACATATCGAGGTTACTTGGAAAAGTAGTTCATAATTTACTTTTGGCAACATTTGGTCTTTAATCTAATTGGTGTTGACCAATCAACTATCATATATCAATTCAGAATTTATTCTTTGGAATTATAGGCGAAATGCTGAAATTGTATTAAAAAAACAATTCAACTGAGTTCCCTTTCGGAATACGTACTAGAAACGCACATCGCCGCAGAAACACTTAGAAAATTCCTCTCACATTTATCAAATTAACTTTCTTGGTGGTTGTCTCGACGAGGTATCTCGTCATAAGATGAAAACTGGCCAGATTTTGATGGACGAGATATCTTGTCATTAAAAGAAAATGGCCAGATCGTGATCTCGTCATGAAAAAACAACTGGCTTTATCTTGATGACGAGGTATCTCATCATTAACAAAATTGGTCAGGTCTTGATGGACGAAATATCTCGCCGAAATCACTTGGAGGGTTAATAGGATTAAACGAAGATAAATTTATACCCTTTGTTAAATTATATACATTGGACAGGGGAGGTTAACCAGTTGGACACAGTTATTTTCGATTGATTGCCTTATGCATATTAATGATAATTCCTTTTCGTTTTATACCGACATAAATTGCAGTGTGTGATAAAGATACGGTTTATTGGTTGGTTTACAAGTATCTTTCAAATACATGGATAAATATTGCCAAATTTAATTCTTACAGGAAGGAATGTTAACCAAGAAGGCATGAAATTTATAGATTGTCATAAAACACGGAAATCTATGTCGTTCCAAGTGGCACATAAAATATATATTAGGAAGTTTTATATTTCATTCTCGCTCCATTAGATACATCACGCTTACTGCAGTGGTCTGCGTGTCTTATTTTCAATAGCACTGTTTAGAAAATATTTAGAGCAATGAATCTCTTCTTTTTAGTTTTCATATACACATAACTATCAAATGATATGTTTCCTCAAGCAAATTCTTGTTCTTAAATCATCATTGAAGTCTTAAAGTAGTCAGAAGTTTAGTATTTATGGAGGTAAGTTATTTCTTGTTGGAACTAAATTTGTACATACGCTTTCACTTCCGATACTTTTTATTTCAGAAGTATGCTTTCAAAATCACACTGTACAATAGAAAAATATTTTAAATTCTAGCAATGTAAATGTCAAAAGGTTCAGATTAAGTAAACTAATAGTATTCATGTGAATGTGCTTCACAAAAAGTGAATTGAGGTAATGAAAAATGTAAATAAAATGTTTGAAATTTTGAAAGCTGACGTATAAGCGTTACAACACTGTTGCCACTAATTTATTTACAATACTCCTATATTTGACAAATGTCACAGTCCTAAATGCTTCTACGGTATTGCAACTGTTACGTAACTATTGCCACTACTTTATTTACAGCCCTCGTATATCTAAAAATTGTAAGAACGTCACAGTCTAAAATGACTTATCCCACAACACTAATGCCAGTACTGATTGAGTACACTATTGTCACTACTACCTTACGACAATATTAACATTACACACTACGACAATATTTACAACCCTCGTACACCTGACACATTGAAGAATGTCACAATCTTGATCCTTCGATATTATACTATTGCCCACTACTTCCTTATAACGCTATAACCATTAGTTTATTTATAACCCTCGTACATCTGAGAAATAGTATGAATGTCAGTCTTAAATGCTTTTCAACACTATTACCCCTGCTTTATTTACCATCCACATATTCCGACAAATTGTAAGAATGTCAATCTTAAATGTTTCGTCACCTTGTCGTCCCTGCTCTGTTTACAGCCCTCGGATATCCAACAAATTGTAAGAATGCAAGTCTTTAAATGTTTCGACGCTGTTGTCTCGACTTTATTTACAGCCCTCGTATATCCGACAAAATGTAAGAATGCCAGTCTTAAATGTTTCAACACTATTTTCCCTACTTTATTTAGAGCCATCGACAAACTATAAGAATGTCACAGTCTTAAATACTTTGATGATCCACACTGGTGTAATTATTTCTGTAATTCAGTTTGCGACCATTCATCCCGACAGGCCAGAGGGGGAAGCGATTTCGGTTTGTACCCGTGAAGTGTCTCGAAACAAGAGCTTCCTCAGAAGAATTCGGCGTCGCTCATCCCATTGCCTTGTTCTCCTTGTGAAGGCTGTTTCTCGTCTCACTTGGATGCCCTCCATTAATGAACGTTGCGCTTCATGGAAATGGGATTCAAATGAACTGCGTCAGGGTGCGAGAATAGCATCCGGAAATAACGGCGGCCAATAAAATGAATGGACTAGGGGGTTATACAGTGGAACAGAGGGGGAGGGCCTCAAGCCCTTGCTCTTTTTGTCTCCGAGTCATAAGTACCCTTTTGTTATCATGTAATCCCTCTATTTTCTTTTAAATACTCGCTGCTATTTAAACGTCTACTTTGTCTTGAGGTGGAGGTCTTATCTCTATTCCAAGTTATAAATACCTGTTTGCTATCTTGTACACTTTCTCTTTTCCTGTAGATACTCTCTTGCTATTCAAATTTTCAGTGGTGCTGAGTGATATCTACTATGTCTTTAGGTTGAGATATTACCTCTATTCTGAGTCACAAATACAATTTTGTTACTATGTAATCCCCTCCCTTTCCCTGTAAGGTCCTGTAAATACCGCTGCTATTTAAGCTTACCAGTGGTGTTGGGCGATTTCTACTTTGTTTTGAGGTGGAGGTCTTATCTTTTCCTCTAAACACCAGTTGCTATACAAACTTGCCAGCTGTGCTCTCTACTTTGTCTTGAGATGGAGGTCTTATCTATATTCCGAGACACAAATACCCTTTTGCTATCAAGTAATTTCTCTCTTTTCCTGTACATACCTGTTGCTATTCAAACTTGCCAGTGGTGCTGGGTGATCTCTACTTTGTCTTGAGGTGAACGTCTTACCTCTATTCCGAGTCACAGGTACCTTTTTGCTATCATGCAATACCTACCTTTTCCTGTAAATATCTACTGTTGTTGAAACTTGTCAGTGGATCTGGGTGATCTCTATTTTGTCTCGAGGAGGTGAACGTCTTACCTTTATTCTGAGTCACAAGTGCCTTTTGCTATCATGTATTATCTCCTGCCTGTAAATACCCATTGCTATTTAAACTTGCAAGTGGTGATAGATGATCTCTACTTTGTTCTGAGATGGAGGATTTATCTTGATTTTTCGTGCACTAAGCTGTTGCTTCAACTCAAGTTAAGTTGGGAGACCTACAGGTCTCTAGTTTTGCAATGCTCTTTTACTAGTCTCCCTCTGTGGTTCTCTAACCCTTTTGATCATTCGAGGGGGGGGGGTCCATGTATGCATACAAATGAACCTACACTAATGCGATTTCGACTTCTGTCTGATTTTCCGATTATGCTTAAGATGTCTCATGTTAAGCGGAAGAAGTTTGTATTTCCCATTACGTTTCATGTCTTATGAAGGATGTTTTGCGTATCATGTATAGCTTAATATGTCTCATCTAAACGTGAAGTTTGTATTTCCCTTATGTTTCAGATCTTATGTAGGCTGCTTTGTGCTGCATGTATTACCTTCTACATTTCATGATTTATGATATGATTTCTTACGAATTAGAAGTATAATAATAATGTCCATCTGAGAATTATAACAAATGAATGTTTGCCAATGTTAGTTATTATGTTTCTTGTTATCGTCTCCTATATTAAATGAGCTCAGTTTCCATTCTCAGCTTGATTTTCGCCCTAGTCCATTCGATTTCAGATTGCATTGTTTGACGCAGCTTCGCCAAATATCACCCTTGTCCCTTAAAAAATCTCAACCAAATTCAATCATACTTAACTCTAGAAATAACGGGAGTGAATATATAAGTTCGATTTATAAGTATACAAAATATTCACTCCAATATATTATTAATCTTGATAATAATCTCTTCTATAAGAGCCCTTTTTTCTAATATATCCGCCAGATGGGGAAAATGCTTTCCTATCTACCCTAAGACACATTACTAAAATATTGGCAATTTCCTTAACCCTCCTGGTGGTTGGGTCAATATGGTAACTCGTCATTAGCAATCGTGACCAGATCTTTATGGACGTCTCTGTAGATATTCGTCATTAGAAGAAAACTGAGCAGATCTTTATACATCATCATGAAATCGTCCATATGTATATTAATGACGCAATTTCTTGTCATTAGCAAAATTGATCAGATCTTGATGGACGAGATATCTCGTCGAAACCATTGGAGGGCTAAAGTTAAATTAATTTATCCTTATCCCACCTAATCATACTTGATTTATTTAGGCAAAGTTTGACAGCTGACTTACATTATTTTTAAGCTGTGAATATTTGACATTGAGAAACGTGAACGAGTACCACTGACGGTGAAATTTACTATAAAGAAATATTTAGACTATCTTTAATTAAGTCAATTGACTTTGGGACAAAAGGTATCTTTGATTATTTTAATGCTGTGGATGCATTGACATTGACAAACATGAATTTGGACCACGGGTGATGTAATCCACGATATAAAATTACTCTTAAACACTTTTTAAACTTCAGAAATTGATTTCTTTAATTATTTTGACGTTACCAATTAATTGACATTGAGAAGCGTGAACAAGAATCTATAACTGTTAAGTTAACTATATATTTAAAAATTATTTAGACCATCTTTATTTAAGACAAGTGACTTATTTAATTGCTTTGATTGCGATGACATCAAAAAACATGAACGAGTACTAATGACGGCGAAATTCACAATGTTAAATTATTTAGACAATCTTTTGGTAATTCACTTCTTAAATTATTTTGATTCCGTTAATGCATTGACATTGAAAACGTGAACGATTTCCACTGACGACGAAATTCACAACACAAAAATACTTAGACAATCTTCAATCTTTCGACAATCGACTTCTTTAATTATATTGATGCTGTGAAGAATGCACATACTTTGAGAAACGTGAACGATGTGACCACTGACGTAGAAATTCACAACAAAGTTGTGTAGACAATCTTTAATCCTTAGACAATTGACTTGATTTAGAAAAATGATAATGTAAAATCAGTGAATGAGAGATTAGAAACTATTTCCGCAGATTTTCTACGGATTAAGACATTAACAAGACATTTTACAGCAGCAGTGCGAGAAACACCTTGATGTGTACTTACGAATACAGGGGCCTCTTGTGTAAGATCTGGCATATCCAGGACGACAATGGCAGGAACTAATGCCGTGTTCGGTCTTGCATGTTTCGTTCACTTTTACATCACAAGTGCTGTCATCTCCTACGATACAAGTGTCTATTCTGTGGAAAAGATACGTTAAAAAGATGATTAGCTGCTTCACCCCATTAACAATGAAGAATGACTAAAATCGTGATGTCAGATTAACTTAAGACTCTAGCAAGTTTACAACAGAATTGTATTATCCACTCAAAAATTAGATTATGGAGACATTTTACTTTGTACTCAAATACCTACTCTTATAGAAGCTGCTGTGGATGTCGTAACGTTAGATGGCCCCTATTTATCATTGTGTGAAGCTGTCGAGAACAGTTTTGAAACGAAAGATTAATTTTTAAGTCATTCAAATGAAATACTAGTGATGGAATTTCGTATTCAACAGGTAAGTGGGCAGTTGAATTAACTTCGCACTGGAGCAACGAAACGGGATATTGACGAAGGGGCTGGATCAATCCCGAAGTCAAAGATCCAAAGACAATATCTCGTTATTTTCAACGAGGTGTTGTCGTATCTGGACTGGACTTAGATGACGAGGTCAACACCCGAGAGGACGCCCAACTCTCCAAACTTCTACACCACACCAACGTTAGGACATTTGAGGCCACGACAGATTTGACGTGCACCAGCCCCTTCGTACCCGAACTTCTTCTGTTTGTTCGAGTTTCGAATTCGCAACCCTCCAGTTGCTAATCCGCTACTCTTCCAACAAGAACATCACGACAGCAAAGTATTCACTGGTATGGTATTTTAATTAGCATCGCACTGGAGCAGTACAACGGGGTATTGATGACGGTCCGGAACCAAACTCAAAGGGAAAGATGCGATCACGTAATTCCATAAATCTTGAATGTTTCATTCTCTTTGACATCATATGTTGTATCTCCAACAAATTTTGTCTCATTATTTCTATCGTTTTTGTATTTATGTACGTGTTAAACGTAGGTGAACTTTCTTATTCTTATGCTGTCTAGTATTCGTCCTTCACGCTTCAAATTAAATTAATTTAAATGATTACCCTATGACCATTTCAATAAGCCTGAACGACCATCATAATTAGCAGCATTATTATATTATAGATAGAATTAAGTATTAAATTGGACTTGCATGTTTCATTTTCTTCTGTATCATATGTTCTGTCATCTCCACCGATTTTTGCCCCATTTGCTAATATTGTTTTGTATTTATGCACATGTAAAAATATACTACTATCTGTGAATACATTGAAGAAACACATTTAGTCTTTTCTCTAACTAAGAATAAATTTTCCAATTATTTATTCGTATAACACTGTTATACCATCAATTTGTTTTGTTCTTCGATCTTCCTTGCACAAGCACGCTTGTGTGCAAAAGGTCAGCTTTTGTGGTATAGCTGATGACAATCTAAACACTGTGTGGCGACTTCTTTCGTCAGTTGAACTCAAGTACCATCTTTTGTAGCAGACATCTGCACACGCAAGCTTCATTTGACTCTCGAACTTTGCCGAGAAGCTGTCGTGTTATTCCTTTGTTGCCTTGCAATGTTCCCGTGATTCTGCATCCGCCCAACACGCACCACGTTAAATTAATTAATAATGTTTACCTTATGAACATTTCAATATGCCAGAAGCATCACAGTAGTGCCCCGGGCGTGATTTTAACACGCAACCTTCGACCACAACGGATTTGAGTTTATCTATGAAATCCAGATACGATCGCCAAATACTGTGTTGACTAAGGAAAGGCCTCATCAGTAACACGATTTATCTCAATTGCATTCGAGACAGTACATGAGACATTAAATAACGCAAAAATATAGCTTGAGTAACTTAAAAAGACAGTACAGTTTTTCCACTGAAGAACTATTGCGACTAAAAATAATTAGACTTGTAGTTTTAACAGGAGCTTCATCTTAGAGATATTGGGAAGCCTACCAAGACCACAATTGTATAGTGTATACTTTTATGGTTATCCCTGATGCTTGAGTGTCCTGGTCCTTAACATAAAAATATTAAAGGAACAAGTGGCTGGCCCGTAGGAGTTGTTGGCACACGACCTAAAAAGTGATGTCTTATTGCGCTACCCTATTTGGGTATCCATGTTATAGATGACAATATTTCATCAAGTCATAACATTACCAAAAGTGTTATTGAATTAACCATTAGCAAAAGTGCTGTAGGATCAATTTATTAGATCTTGTGGGCTTAATATTACTAAAAAAAAGTAATCATATGATTCCCTAGCTGGCAATATCTTATTGATTCATAACATTACCAAATATGCCTGTCAAATTCATTTATTAAATCTTGTGCATTTAATGTTACTCCCCAAAAGTAATTCCATGATTCTCCAGCAAGCGCGATATCTCATAGATTCATAATATTATCAAATAATTTGTCTGATTTATTTATCAAATCTTGCGGACCTAATATTTCTCAACAGTAGTAATTCGAGATTCTACATCTGGCAGTATCTCATCAATTCATAATATTACCAAAAGAGCCTTTCGAATTCATTAATAAAATCTTGTGGACTTAATATTACTCAACAGAAGTAATGCTATGGCTCTCCAGATGGCAATACTCATCGATTAATAACACAATGACTTCACACAAGTATTTAGAACAAACAAGTAAGGCAAAATATTAAGTACAGGTCACAAATCCTTTCCCTACAACTCCATTCAATTGCAATCTATTTTCTTTTACTATCTCTCAAGAAATGATTTTCCAAAAACATACTCAAGTATCATGTGATAGAATGGAATAATTTAGTCCCTATCTCTTTAGTTCACTTTTAGATTTAGTTATGAGTTATAATACAGTAGAATCTTGATTATCCGTGGTATTATGTGAAACAAGACGCTCTCGGATAACCAGAAACTCGGATAATACGGACGCGTAACACAAAAAGTATAGACGAAATGCAGAAAAGAATTAATTTACTACATATTACTACTACTACTACTGAAAGATTCATAAAGTGAGGATTACAAGGTTCTCACACACATTGTGTGACGGGCAGCATTTTGTTCACCAAATCAGACTAATCAAGGACACGGAGCGTACACTCGTTCTCGGAGTTTCATTTAAAGCTTAGGAAAAGCTCGCCATCAAATTAGGCTCGGATAGCTTGGACACTTGGTTAATCGGAGCTCGGATAAGCAAGGTTTACTGCATAATCAAATTCGAAAGCTTGAAACTTTTTATAGGCCATACATATATTAGGAAAAACTCGCCATCAAATTAGGCTCGGATAGCGTGGATACTTGGTTAATCGGAGCTCGGATTAGCAATGTTTACTGCATAATCAAATTCGAAAGCTTGAAACTTTTTATAGGTCATACATATTTTATGTTTACAAATAATATAAAAGAAAGGTTTTCAATGCAAATAGACACTAGAATTTATCTATTATCCCATGTCACATGTCGCGAAACTTCAATGAATAAACATCGTTGGTTCTTTTGTCTCTTGTCTGTCACGTATTGTCCCAGACAATGAGTGCTTATCCTTTGCATAACATGCCTTTTCTTTCGACTACTTTCTCTATTCACAGCACTAGTTTTCACAAACAATTACCAACCTGATGAAAATCAAGGATAACTGAACATCTTTTAAAAGTTAGTAAGGCGTTCTATTGGTTTCTCGAGAATCAGTTGATGGGAGATTAGCTTCGTTTTCCAGGAATTTAATTCCTGTTGGATATAGAGACAGTGACTGCTATTGCAAGAGTGTTCTGTTATCAAAATGATGGGACACCCACGTTCCGAGTCTCAATCTCTTTTAACATTTAAGACCCTTATGTTCTTTATGGGTCTGAAAGCTATTGGTGGGTGTAG
This sequence comes from Metellina segmentata, assembly GCA_947359465.1. Taxonomy (NCBI): domain Eukaryota; kingdom Metazoa; phylum Arthropoda; class Arachnida; order Araneae; family Tetragnathidae; genus Metellina; species Metellina segmentata. The sequence goes on along the minus strand of OX375872.1, from coordinate 138,958,073 downwards.
GAAGTGGGAGACGTGTCATTCACTTCTGCAAAGAAGATAACCCTGTCTGTTGCACCATAGGAGTTGAGGGTAGAAGTGTAGGTGGTGTTTAAGGGTCTGGGAACTTTCCCACGTAACTTTCATCGGGGATCATGGAGGAATTTGTCTGCAGAGGCTGGATTATAAAAGAAAATGCACGAAAATGCTTTATTTAAAATGAATCATCCTCGAAAAAGTTTAATTTAGTTATATTTACGCATACAATCTCTTACGTGTCACGATGTGGTATTCAAAAGGCAACACATAAATGTACTTTGAAGATTTCTTTGCGAGGGTTCGAGAATGGGTTTGGAAGTTTCAAGAATAGAAGCACTGATTGTTGCTTTCGTATATGTGATAATTTGATAATAGATATGCGGGATTTGAAAGATTAAAAACCAACACAGAATATGATCTATTTAAAATGAAAGTGTGTGATATTCATCCTCGAATAAATCTAATTTAGCTATATTTACGACATAAAATGTCTTACGCGTCGGAAACAATTTGGTCTCCATGTTTTTTTTTTTCCTAATGGCGGGCACATTTGACCGAAGTCATTGGCCACTACAAGGCCGGAAGTGATGGCCACTTGTGAAGGAGCACCCAGTGGGAGGACCATCACTGCTCCTAACAATTACTTCGTAATTTTGCACCATGTTCAGATGACGAAGCAACACCTGAGCTGGTACACGCTTACAAACATCCATGCCCGAACCCGGATTCGAACCGGGGACCTTCCGATCTAGAGGCTAACACCTTAACCACTATACCGGTTGGTCGGCTGGTCTCCATGGTGCAATGCATAAATTTACTTTCACGATTTTTCGTGTTTGCGAATGAGTTTGAAGTTTTACAACAGTAGAAACATTTATTGTTATTTTCATCCATGATGACTTATGACCACAGATGCGCTGGATATGAAGGATTATTAATGAAAATGTTTTGCTTAAAATGAAGTGTGTGTGTGTGTGATATTGATAATCAAAAATATCAATTTAGCTTTATTTAAGTATAAAGTCTAACGCGTCACACGCAAAAAACGTGGCTTCCAAAGTGCAATCCTTATATTTACTTTGAAGATTTTTTCATGTTCACGAATATGAATTTGAAGTTTAAGAACAGTATAATTATTTATATTTATTACTCTTTAGAATTTGATGACTTATCGCAACATATATGCGGAATTTAAAGGATTATTATAGAAAATATAAAAAATTTTAAAATTTAAAATGAAATATGTGATATTTATCCTGGTAAAAAAAATTTACTTTCGCTATTACTCCTAAAATATTTTTAGCATCACGAAGACTGACATCTAAAGGGTAATACTTAATTTACTTTGAAATTTTTGTGTGTGCTAATGAGTTTGAATTTTCAAGAACAGTAGAAGTATTTATTGTTATTTTTATCCATGACTGATGACTTATTACAACAGATACGCTGAAATTGAATTATTATTGAAAAAAATATCAGAAAATATTTTATTTAAAATTAAATGCGTTACATTAATTATAGAAAAAGTTTAATTGAGCTATATTTAAGGGAATAAATTCCCTAACGCGTCACGAAAACCGTTGCTTCCAAAGTGCAGTACTGAAATTTGTTTCCAAAGTGTAATACTGAAATTTACTTCGAAGATTTTCGTGTTGGCGGTGTTAGCTTAAAGTTTTAAGAACAGAAGTATTGGTTGTTATTTTCATCTATTATGTAATATAGCTGATGACTTGACAACAGATGTAATGGATAGAAAAAATTATTAAAGAAAATACTTTATTTTAAATGAAAAGAGAGTGAGCTTGATATTTATCCTTGAAAACTTAATTTAGTTATATTTACGCATAAAATCTTATTCGTCAAGAAAACTGTGACTTCCAAAGTGCAATGCATAAATTTAATTTGAAGATATTTCTAGTTCGCGAATAACTAAAGTTTCAAGACAATTATGAATTTTTTTTTTGTTATTTTCATCCATGAATGATGACTAAATATTACTATAAAGCTTAAAATTAGTTCTTATATTGCGACGGTAAATTTTTCTTTTCAATGTTCAATATCGCGTCAGAAGAAATAGTATTTGTTTTCTGGCAGAATAAGTGGGCACTAAATCTTCTGATACTATGTGGATACTAGATTCGTCTTTCGATTAAAACTTCACGAATAGTGCTTTTATGTAGCTGATTGATCTGTAGTTCTATGGTCATCTTTTCCCACACGAGGGCGAGGAAAATTTGTGGGTGTACCAGCAGGGCGAGAACTTGTAGGAGGTAGCAACGTCGTATAAAATAAACCTACTCATTTTGTTAAAAAAGGAGCGAGTTCGACTTTATCAAAAATAAAACAAATCAGCATCGGCAAGACCCATCCTGTAAAGTTTTTCCAAATTAAAGGAATCTTATTAAAGTCCAGCCTTCTTTCAAAATTTTCAGAAACATCAAACAGCACGGAACAGCAGGACGAAAAAAAAAAATTCTAGACTTACAACATCCATATTTATCAATTTGTTGGTCGATCGTAGCCAGTTCAAAACTAGTTTCAACCAAAAACAGTCGTGTAGGCGGGGGAGGGCGGGGGGAGGAAGCTGTTGCACATTAAATTTTTCATGGCCTCAAAAATCATCACATTAGTAGGGTGCCAACTTAGGTGTTGACCTCGTCATCTAACCGTTGTTTAAAATTACGAGATTTTGTTCTTGGTTCTTTCCCTTTAGGATTGATCACGGATCGTCGCCAATAGCCGCGTAGCTCCAGCGGAATGTTAATTATCTACCTTTTAGGTTTTTCAAGCCGACCAACCGGTATAGTGGTTAAGGTGTTAGCCTCTAGATCGGAAGGTTCCTGGTTCGAATCCGGGTGCGGGCATGGATGTTTGTAAACGTATGGTGTAGAGGCGGCTGGTGCACCTTAAATCTGTCGTGGCCGAAAGTCCTCACGTTGGGTTGGCGTGGAAGTTTGGAGAGTGGGGTGCCAGCTCAGGTGTTGCTTCGTCATCTGACCGTGGTTCAAAATTACGAGGTGTTGTCCTCGAATCTTTCCCTTAAGGGACTGATTCCGGACCGTCGTCAATAGCCCGTTGTGTTGCTCTAGTACGACGTTAACTAAAAATTACCATTACCATTTAGGTTTTTCAAATTCGAAGAAACTTAGGTAAATCAATAAGAACTATAATTTTGATCAAATGCCTTTTAACCATTTATACATTCCAAAATAAATCGGAAGTTTAACGAGTGGGGTGCCAGCTAGGGTGTTGTCTCGTCATCTGACTGTGGTTCAAAATTACGTGGTTTAGTCCTCGGATCTTTCCCTTGGGGGTTGATCTCGGACCTTCTCCAATAGCTTGTTGTGTTGCTCATGTACGACGTTAATTAAAATACCTACCATCCAAAATAAATTACAAAATGTTTTAAAATTACGCTTTTTTCCTTAAACAATTGCTTGGCAAATTTATTTAATATATTTATTCTTAATAAAGAGCAAATAAATAAAAAATTAAATGGTTGGTCGGAAACAACAATTCAGCAATGATCAAAACCTTATGGTTCCTAAAAACATTAATGCATAACAAAATAAATAAGTGGCTTAATGTTCAAAAGAATGGAAAATGAAATACACACATGTCCAAGAGAGAATTAAGGATAACTCAATTCTAGATTAATTCCGTGTCAAGTACCTGGCGACGAAATATCTCAAATGTGGAATGAATATTCCATAAGATAAGTGGAATAACATTAGAACAAACACGTGCCTCGTGGTGCTATTGGGCACTAAAATCTTTCTTATAACAATGCTCAGGTGAACACATATTGTAGATTTCAGTTATTTCAAAAACAAAACATTTTTTTGGCAGTTTTTTTTTCTTCTAATGGCGGGCACATTTGACCGAAGTCATTGGCCACTACAAGGCCAGAAGTGATGGCCACTTGTGAAGGAGCACCCAGTGGGAGGACCATCATTGCTCCTAACAATTAACAATTACTTCGAACATGACGAAGCAACACCTGAGCTGGTATACGCTTACAAACATCCATGCCCGAACCCGGATTCGAACCGGGACCTTCCTATCTAGAGGCTAACACCTTAAGGGGACCCGGCACCTAAATATCCACCTTCTCAAATTGAAAATAATTCAAGATGTATTGACTGATAATTTATGTTTATGAATGTAATTTAATGTATTATTGCAGAAAAATGCAAAAAAATTAACATAACCCTTTAATTTTTTTTTTTATTTAGAAATTTAAAAAAAAATTTAAAACGCTACTCTTCTTTTAAAATGTGAGATTTTTGCTTGATTTTTTTTTACAAGAAAGATTAAACCATTCTTCTCACTTGTTGGGAGAAGATTTTTGATATCTTTATTAGTTTCTGAAAAAAAAAATTAAAAGTTGAAAATCTTAGAAAAATCTCGATAATGTAAATTTTTTAAAGTTAAATTGCAATAAAAAAAATTCTAATTATTTTATCAAAAACTTCCCTCACAGGTTGTATTAAGTAGGTCATTATAAACATGTCATAAAAATTTAAAGTGAATTGGTACATATTTGAAAAAGCCTTAGCATTTTAACCATCATATAGTATGCAAAAAAACAAAACCGAGAAAAAGCCTTTTAAAGATTATGTTTAGGTAAAAAAGTAATTAAATGTTCATTTAAAGTGTTTCCTTATTTTTTTTCAGATTACCCTAACAAATATGTGCCAGATTAATATGTTTTTGATCAAAATTATCAAATATTTTTTGTACATGATCAAATTTAAATAAGACAATTTCAGTGCAAATGAGAAAAAAAATGTACAAAAGTGCAAATAAATCCACCATAATAGAAATTATTTGAATTAATGTGAACAAATATTAATATTATTGTATGTTCAGATAACTAATTAATATTGTGACAGTAAATTTGCCATCACTTACTAAAATGAAACCTAATTTGAGCACTAAAATGAAAAGGGTTATCAATGAAAATTAGTCAATTTAGAAGCCACCAGGTTTGTAGGTGACACCTTCTCTTTTCTTATAGGTTTTTTCCTGGCTTTTAATAGCTAGCTTCACTAACTTTCTTGCACGTTGAAATTTTTTAGATCTTTGTCTTTTTTGAAAATTTATTTTTCGTGAAAGAAACATGGCAGCTAATTTACGGCTCACCGTTCCATACTGAAGCCCCAATGCACTTTGCTGTTCATGCAGTGTTTGGGCTACACCAAAATTGTATTCGCAAATTGCTTCAGATATGGAACGACGAACACGATTGAGGAAACAAAATTTGTCCTTTGGACACTTGCTCCACATGATACTGTGCAAGGACTCATTTGCATTTTGTGTTGCACAGCGAATACAACGTTCCAAAAGAGCATTACTTGCCAGCCTTTGATATACTGGCAAGATGTGCGGCATCAACGTTTCACTGAGTGGTGTTTTCACAAACTTGCTATGAGGCCCTGGTGTTTCACCCAGAGCCATAGCTCGTTGATAAAAACACCACGAGGTTTGGCCTGTTGGGCATTTAGAATGCTGGGGCTTAGTATCTGTTGACATACTATGGTATAATGTGGCATATATCGCAGTTTTCATGCCACTTACATCACCCTTATTTCGTAATATCGCCCCAAGGTAATATTTGGTGAGTTTTTTTATCGTCTCACTCTTTAAGCTGCCATGCTTCTTGCCCCCTAACGTGATACCTCGTGCTCTGCACTTGGACACAACTTCTCGGAGAGCAGTTCCCAACCTCTTTCCAACATGGTTCACACATTCTTCTTTTTCGATGGTAACATCCCCATACACTTTGCTATTGACTAGCTCAGTGTATGTTTTCGAATCCCCATCAGAAAGAAGCGTTGTGTAGCGGAAGCCTAATTTTTCCGAACGCTTCCACAACAGCGAAGCAGCTCGGAGCTCCATCGAGCTCGAGGATCCCGTATGATTGATTTGGCAATCATTTCTATGCCCAGCATACCATGTTTCAAACTCGGCAGTGGAAGCACCAAGATCTTTTTTAGCATTGGAGCAGTGGCTACAAACTTTAGACATCACTTCAAAGTCAATGGCATACCCTGTCAATATGTCTATGACACAGCCAACACCGAAGAGGGAAGTGTGACCACGGGTAAGCCATGACCCATCGAAAGAAACCGCAATATTTGTGACTTCTTCCGCTGAAGCCCCAACATCAGAGTAAGCTTTCTTGACTTCCATCACAGCTTTTTCTTGAAGATTGATGAAAGTCGTTTTATACGCTTCATCAAGGGCACTTGTGCATGAACGGAAAGTGGACGAGGAAAACACAGGCATGTCCATTACGAAACCAAAGGTTTCTATGGCACCATAACCTTTTCCCATGTGTTGGAATGCTTGCGTCATTCGTACATTTATGTCATAATTAGACATATCATTTTTTTGTGAAGTTGTAGTCGTGGATTTAAAACTATCACAGTTATGGCAGATGATGCTCACATTGTATGCAAAGCCAAACTTTGCACCTAAGTTGAATTTTAATTCTTTCTTGTTGCACTTAGGACAGTATAAATCTTTTAAAAGATTATTCATTAGTTTCAAGTCCATAAAAACATATGAACCTGAATTACTTTCTGTTGGTAAGGACAGCGCAGAAAGGTTCTGTATTCTTTGATTGGGAGCAGGAACAATCAGCTGATCTACTGCTGTCAAGGGCTTTGTTTGTTGTTGATGTTCAGAACACCAACGCTTACGGTTCATATTTATAGCTTGCACGGATTTTCTTTTCATACGAGGCATGACAAACTAAAGTTGTTCAACAATGATGAAAAAACAAAGTTAAAATAGCACAAAATGGAACGCAAAGTAAAAATGTAGCCTTGAAAAAGGCTGTTTGAAATGGATGAATCAAATTATAAACACTGAGTAAAGCGAAATAATCAAAACAAACTGGAAAAGTAAACACAGTTACAGTTACATAAATACTTCTCATTCAATCGTTAAATTCACCAGGTTTTACTTGAAGGCTTTGTAAATAGCTTTTAAAGTCAAGCAACGCTGAGTGGAATTCTGACTAAGCGAGTTCGTCAGGGTGTCCTTTTTTCGGATAGTTAGGCTAGCAAAAACGAAAATAAGATATCTCAGAGTTTTCGTAGGACTATGAAACTTTGTACAAATGTTCTTAAATATATAAAGTATAATTTGGAGCAAAAATCTCAAAATCGACATTTTGACCAATTTTCCTCGCCGAGTCCCCTTAACCACTATATCGGACATTTTTTGGCAGTTAAAAGCAACATAATAGGGAATATACTGGCATCTGACCCTTATACAAGGCCTTACAACGTGCAGACAAGCTTTCCACAACAGAGTTTCTGCAAAAAGAGGAGTCCAATTCACGCACTAAAGATCAAGTATTTGATCTTGTGCGATCCTTGGTGGTGGTTAGTAGGCTGTAATGCAAGCATCATAAGCAGTTGGATTGAGATTAAGTGACCTTTCTTGATACGAATTCCGAACAATCCTTAAATTTTGTCACATTAGCAAAGTGTGGAAGTTTTGAGTGTGGAGTGACAGCTCGGGAGTTGACCACGTCATCTGACCGTGGTTCAAAATTACGTGGTGCTGTCCTCGAATCTTTCGAATCGACCTTCACCAATAGCCTGATGTGTTTGTTGTTCCAATGCGGCATCAATTCAATTACTCACCTACTTTAATTTTTGGACATGTGTGTATTAAAGGATTCAACGAAATATTAAATGTATCAAACCTGATGGTATTGGGTCGTGATCTTGGCGGACTTCGAATTATAGGTGTTCGACTTGGCTGGAAAGGAGAGGGGGGTAGTGAGTTACTAAACTCGTCTTTTATGTTTACACCTGCCCGAGTAACTTGAATCGGTGGCATCGGGAATGGCCCTTGATGAGGTGGATAGGCACCACGAGGTCTGTCTTGATTGACTGGATTAATAGCTCCTACAAAAGGCCTAACTTCTTCAATGTCTACTGGTATTACTATAGGACGTCCAAGAGGTGGATGGGCATTTGAATAGGTAGAATGCAATGTTGCGTAAGACCTGGAGGGTACTGAATTAGTTGTGGTCTTCGTATATGTCTTTGGTTTAAAGGTCTTTTCTTCAGCTGGACTACTAGTGAATGTGCTAGATACTGAGGATACGGTAGTTCGTAAGCTTGAACTTCTAACCTCTTTGGTAGTTATGAGGTTGGAACTACTCATTTCCAAAGTCGGTCTTCGATTGCGAAATGTATTATCAGGTTCAGCAAACAAGGTCGAATGCGTTCTTATTTTATCTGACTTTGTAAGTAGAGTGCTGATAGAAGATGCTTTTGGTTCAATTTGGTCAAAACTTTCCGATTTAGAAATTTCCAATTCCGGTGTTGGCACTGTATTTGAAGTGATGATTTCCGTGGATGAAGGTAGAATCAAATCTGTAGAGGTAAACCGTGAAACCGATGAAGTAGAGGATGTACTTCCACCCGTTGCGTTTTCAGAAATTTTTATTTTGTTCAAGGAGTTGCTGACTGTAATATCGAAAATGATGGGTTGCATTATGATGGACACATCATTATCGGTGCGGGTTTTATTTGCATAAGGCTTGAATTTCATAGAAGGTCGCTCGAACACTGCAACCCAGTCCGTTATAGGACCAAATGGAACCGTCTGATTGTCAGCCGTAGGAACAGGATTCCGAATACTTGTAGGTCTAATACTGTCTCGAGTAATGTTCTCCTTACGAACTGAATTCCCGGAAGGCTTCAAAGTGCTCACGACTGAAGGCTTTTCATTCCTTATTGGTTTCTGAGGGTTCAGGGTATCCGCCAGAACTTCAAATGTTTTGGTGGGAACTATTTGAGTCGCAGCACTGGTCCTTTCAGGAGTTGGTGGCAAAGTTCCAATTGGTGGAGTTTTTGATGGAAAAGATGACAAAACGACCACGACAGAGGAACCAGAACCGTCAGAAAATATAAAGTGTGGATAGGAAGTTTCCGACTTTACTTTCTGGAAATGGGTAGGAATACTTGCCTGAATCTTTGGAATTGGAGGTGCACCATTGTTGTGGGTAAAGATTTCACCCACAAACGGAGGTGAGCTGTGCCTATTGGGATGAGGTTTAGCTACAGGATGGTGGAAATGAACAACAGATACCCCAGCAGGAAGTTTCTCATTAAGTTTTGTAGGATGCACCCTTACAGGAGGCCTCGTTTTTTCAGGTTGACGGTTTACCATCGGTCCGGATGGATTTAATGGCACGTACTGAATAGGTCGAGGCATTTCCGTGACAATATTGGCAGGATTTTGTGGTTGGGAAAAAACTACGATCGTTCGACTGGCTGTAGACGAACTTATCGGCCCTCTGTTGTTGATACGAGTTGAGTGGAAGCCATGAGGTGCAAGTTGGCGTCTAGGTGGTGATGCAAAAACGGGCCGGGGTAAAGCGGCAAGTTGCACGTTTCCAGCCAGCAAATGTACTATACCACTAATTATGTTTCCCAGTTGCGGATCTTCGTTTCGAGACGTCTTATTTCTGAGTGCTGGTGTGTCATTAATTATCTCATGGGAAATATTAGGTTGCACGGATACTTCAGATTTGTATTCCGACAGCAATTCGAATTCGCCTTCGAAGTCTGTGTTGCTTGATGAAGCATCCATGTCCTCGATGTCTTGTCGTTTGATGTTGCTGATCTCAGTATGAGAAATATTTTCTTTGATTACGGATTCTGTTTCTGTCGGAGATTTCGCCTTCGAACTGCCGGCAGTTGAAGTGTAATGCTGTCCAATTGAAATGATGCTTACGTCAGAGCTGAAATCGTTGAGGGACGAGACAATACTTTTACTGTTAAGCGGATTGCCTTCTACCTGATCGGACAACAACTTTGTGGCTTCAGGTATGCTCTGCACATTAGTCATGTCAACACTTATAACTTCGCTAAAATTAAAATCATTAACGCTTGACATTGGTCCAGATGAAACTCTTAACTCATCCGTGCTAAGAGGGGCTGAAGGAAATGAGCTAAGTCTAGAAGACAAAACGTGTATTCGGCTTTCAGCATATGGCAGTAATGTATGCATATCAGTATATATTGATTGAATTTTGATGGTGCTTATTTGGGTATCAAAAGCTTCTGACAGTTCACTCTCATTCTCTAACGAATAAGAGTTTTCGCTATCCTGTATGACAGAAACAGTTTTCAATGAATCTCCAAATAAATAATTTGAATTTTCATGAGTAATAAAAGAGTCTTCTAATAAATATGATGATTGATCTAATAAATAGGATGAAAAGACAACCGGCGAAATTGTCGGTTGTTCAAAATGTGTTGAAGTCTCTTCTATGAAAAGGTCCTTAATACTGCTGCGTATTGCATTGTGATAGTTTGAAGAATGAAATATCTCTGCACTTGGCAAGGACGGAGTGAGCACGATCTGTGAATTGAATGAATTTAAAACACTAAAACTCATCTCTGAAGATGGGAAGATAGTTGTTTCCTCTCGTAATAGAGATGAAAGAGAAATGGCGTGTGAAGAGGACGATACATCATGGCTTTCTTTAGTTTTCTTTGGTTCATGAGCTTCTGGCAGATGTATTTCTTCCTTGCTGATACTTGAATCTGAAAATGACAAAAATCCAGTTTATTCAAAATGGTACACAAAATCAAAAATACAGATACTCCTCACTTACCTACGCTCCTACGGATAGGTCGTAAAACGAATTGGTCGATAAGGGAGAAGTTTAATCGTCATTTATTCTGTACTAGCAGGCCCAGCACGGCGTTGCCCGTGACAACTATTTTCGTGTACACAAAATTTGCATAAAATTCGGACTACTTGAGGTATCAATCTGGTGTAAAATTTCACGCAGATTTCAAATCCATTGAAATTTTCACTCGATCTTTAACGATCGCGAAGATATAAACTTGGACTGAAGAATAAAAAATAAATTATAACGCCAGTAAAAAAAGTTTTATTTATTTTGTTTCGCTTCGCTGGAATCGTTTATACTCAGGAAATGAAAGAAAAAAATAAATTTAGAATCTTTAATATCTTCACACTTGCCATTCTAAGGAAAACAAATAATAAATAAACGCCAATAAATTAATTACAAAATTTCTAGATTGTTTTGAAATTCGGGCTTCGCACAAAATTCTCATCAAATTAGGACTACTATGCGCCAAATTTGATCACTATAAGTCCTATATATTTGTCTGGACACTGCACGCAGACACTTCCTTTTATAATAGTAGAAATAAGGAATCAGTCAGGGAGTTGACTTTCTTAAAACAAACCTTACATCGTAACCCCGGGTTACGATGCAAGGTAGTTTCATGCGAACGTAGTTGAGTAACGTGATTTTAACGAGTCTATTGGTTAAATTATTGAAATGGTGATGACAAATCCTTTCCATCGACCTTTAAATGAAATAGACGGAGCTTGTGCCCGCAGCTTCATGTTTCTTCTTCCAGTTGCTCAGTTTGAAGATCTGGGACGTGGTTGTGGGTAAAAGCAAGACTCATAACTTACTGATTGGTTAAATTGATTATCTACACCGTGGTAATAAAAAAAAACCCACTAGTCAGCGTTTCGACTGGAAATCGGCGAAGGCGATTCGTAAGTCCACATAATTTACCATTCAGAGATCCTACGACATCGACTTCGCCTACATGGTCCGTCTATTTCGTTAGAAGATAGGTGATCCCTTCCTATCTTCAATTGGCGTCTTTAGCGTCTTCATAAGCAATTGGCGTCTTTAGCGTTGAATCTAATTCTAGGATTCACCGTTTGGTGCCGAAAGGAATAGTTTTGATAACAAGTTGTCTGTGGGAAATTTCCACGGCGATAGCCGGAGTTAGCAGCCAACTTTAGACCTCCAGTGTGACAGAGGCTCCCGGACGCGTATTTAGAAACCCTGGCGCTTCCAGCACAAACGGAAATACGTCATATACATAGATGCGCAGACGCGCCCGCGCAAACAAACCCGCGTTCCGGCATACGACGCCACGCCGTTGACGAGAGTCATTTACTCATTTCACCGTGAACTGGTCTCGTGTACTTTTCATTTAATTCTAACTATTAGAATCTTTTCTTGGTGAAAAATACAATCTACTTAACAATTGCAACTTGTCCATGCACACATGTTAAAGAAATTACCATTTTTTAGGGGTTTTGTATTTACTTACACTGCCGTGTCAACATTATTCAGGCAGGTGATTTTGACATGCTTTCATGTAACTTTCATTTAATTATTTGTAATGAACTCCAAGTTATACAAAAGAAAGAACACAACAAAAGAAAGTTATAAAGGCAAAAATTTTTGGAAAAAAACAAAAAATAAAAGTTCTGGGTCTCATAAGTGTGTTTACCTTCGTCAATGCATTTGCAATGAGTACTTGTTTCATGTACTTTTTAATTAATTCTAACTTTATAAAATGTTTTCTGGGTGAAAAAGTGAAAGCATTTATGATTTCCAACCTGTCAATCCAAAGGGAATCAAGAAATTATCACTTTTTAGAGTTTTGTGTTTGATTCTAATATGCTCTGTAACCATTGTCAAGGCAGGTGATTTTGAAATGTTTCCATGAAACTTTCATTTAATTATATTAATAATCTCTTTCCAAGACATAGAAAACAAAGAACATAATAAAACCAAGTTATTCATGCAAAAAATTGGGTAAAAAACAATAAATAAAAATTCTGGGTGTGAAAGTGTCTGTGCATCTTTGTCGAAGCATTTCACCTTGAACTTGTTTCATGCACTTTTTTAATAATTCAAAACATTAAATGTTTTTCTTGATCAAAACCACAAACTATTCGATAATTGCAAAGTATAAATATTAAAGGAATGAGGAAAGTAGTCGTTTTTAGAGGTTTTGTGTGTATTTTAAAAATTGGATGTGTTAACATTATGAAGTCACCTGCTTTTGACATGTTACCTTAAAACTTTATACTAATTCTATGTAATAAACTTTTTACAAAATATATAGAAAAGAAAGAACATAATAAAATCAACTTATTGATGCAAAAATATATTGGAAAAAGCAATTAATAAAAATACTAGGTCTTAATGTGTGTGTTCAGCTTTGTCGATGCATTTCACCGTGAACTTGTTTCATGTACTTTTTACATAATTCCAACTTTCTAACAGTTTTTTTTGTTGTGAAAAACAGAAAGTATTTATCATTTGCAACCTGTCCAAGCAAAAGAAATCAAGAAATTGGCACTTTTTGACTATTTTGTGTGTCTTTCTAACATGCTGTGTTAACATAATGAAGACAGCTCATTTTGAGATGTTTACATGAACCTTTGTGTTAATTCTAATTAATAAACTATTTCCAAGGTATATAAAACAAAGTATACAATAAAAGAGACTTACTGATGCAAAAATATTATGGATAAAAACATTTATAAAAATTTGGGGTATGAATGTGTCTGTTCAACTTTGTCGAAGCAGTTCACTGTGTAGTTTTTTCATGCAACTTTTGGTTATTTCCTACAATATTAAACTTATTTCTTGGTACATAATTCAAAGTAAACACAGATACAAATTTATAACTGCTAAAAAAAACATGAATGAAGCTTTTTTTTTTTAATTGTCTCTGAAAGTACTTTGTTGATCCAGCTCACCATGAACATTTTGACACTCATCCTTTAGTGAAATTCAAGTGTTAATGTTTTTTCTTTGTAAAATGGTGAAACTATTAATAAAAACAAACTTTTCCATCCCAAAAGTAAAAAGAAGTAAGCATTTTTAGAGAAGTTGTGTGTGAAAATGAGTATGCAGCTTTGTGAAAGGGTTTCACCGTGAACTTTTCCCACTCCTCTTTTAGTAAATTTGAATTACTAATGGTTTTTCTTGGTGAAAACGTGAAAGTAATAATTAATTCGAACTTCTTAATATCAAAATGAAAAAGAAGTAAGCATTTTTTAAAAAGATGTGTGAAAATGTGTGTGCAGCTTTTTCTAAGGATTTCACCGTGGACTTTTCATTCATCTTTTAGTAAATTAGAATTATTAATGTTTTTCTTGGTGAAAAAGTGAAAGCAATAAATAATACTAACTTTTTACTGCCAAAAGTAAAAAGAAATAAGTGATTTTAAACATTTTGGCTCTATAAGTACTTTGTCGACAGAACTCACCCTGAACTTCTTCACACTCATCTTTAAGTTAATTCCAACTGAAAATGTTGTTTTTTTGTGTGTGAAAAAGAGAAACGAATAATTTATTCATACTTTTTAATGCCCAAGTAAACAAGAAGTAAGATTTATGAAAAAAGTTGTGTGTACTTGTGTAATCCAACTTCTATCTTCAAATTTCAGATACACGTGTTTTTTTATATGGAGTTATGTTACACACACAGTTGTTCACCATTATGGCTTTATTTAATACATTTTTTATTTGCTAAGAGAAATGTAAACCCGACAATTATTAATTTTTAGATAAAACGGCCATTACACATCTCTCAATATCAATACGAGCGAGGGTCGTGTTTACTGTTTAGGCTCGCTGTGTTTGCGTGCGAGGGCGCGTCTGCGCATCTATGTAATGACGTATTTCCGTTTTGTGCTGCAAGCGCCAGGGTTTCTAAATACGCCTCCCGGACTGCTCTTTCTAAACTGGCTAGCGGTCACATCAAGTGCCTCTCATTTATCGAGGGAAGGAAGGTCTTCGCCACCTGCACCAAGTGCTTCAACCATCAGACTTCTGCGGATCTAGTGGATTGCATGGGCCTCTCCAGAGAGGACATCTATCGCGATCCACTTATTGTGCTCGACTTCTTGCAAGTCAACGGTATTATGGATCTTGACTGACTTCGTCAGACACTGGAAGATAAGCAACAAACAACAGCATCCTTCTGCAAACGCGCTTTCACACATATTCAGAAATTGACTGACTCAAGGTCGACTGCCTTCTCTGGGAGCCTCATTGTATCCTAGTGATATGCCATGTCTTCAGTTTTACCATCACCAACACTTGATGCTTTTCCTCCCTTGTTGAAATTTTAACCCTCCAAGTTGTTTCGTCGACATATCTCATCCATTAAGATCTGACCTATTTTACTAGTGAAGTATTTCATCAAGATATTGTCGACTCTTTGAGAGATCAGGATCTGGTCGGTTTTCTTGTAATGTACTAGATATCTTGTCAACCAAGATCTGACTAATTTCGCTAGTGACGCGAATCATCGTCGATATAATTGCCAGGAGGGTTAAATTTCAACGGTGGTTTGTTTGTGTTATATATCCGGCCCTTGCGCCATTAAAATTAAATTGACCAACCACATGAATAAAGAAAAAAATGTCTAAAATAAGAAGAAATGGTCTAAAGTACACTTGGGTTGATAAACGACTCCTTGAAAACGAATACGAGAAATCAATCTTGTTTGTCTTTTCGAATTCCATTTGCTATTCTAGGAATTAGTTAGAACGCTTAGCTGCATTTTTGAACTTGCTAGAAATACCGTTCTTTCGTTTAAAAGAAAAAAGAACGTCCTGAAAAAGTGCTTAACTAATTGTTATGTCTTCGTATAGACATTGTTGACGTTAACAAAGCTTTACTTCAGTCTCAGTCCAATAGGTATTAAAACAAATTCCACTCCAGCAGTTTTCGAAATTAGTTTCCAGTTGCTCTTAATCACAATTTTTTAAGTCATTGTTATGGTAGTAAAGTAATGTAAATAATAGCATTTTGTTCATGATTCTGACATTGTATGCGTAATTTAAGGACAATTACCGTTCTAAAACAGTCGTCTCTAACTAGTGGCTCAGACACAAACTGTTTTAAGGCTCGAGTGAGTGATTAGAAAATAAAGTGTATCCACCTATTATCAAATTATAGTGTCCTAAAAGTATATAGGTTCGTCATGGCCTGTGATTTGTAGGTGGAACAGGTATGATTCTTTACTGGGTGTATTTTTCTCTTGCATCAGTAAAATGTTCTGGTGAAATTTAAAAATTATAGGAACTAAGCTATAATTCCATTTTATTATTACTTGAGATAAATTTTTTCAGAGGGGTTGCCGAAGAAAATTGTCTTTAAAAAGGTGGAATCGAACAAAACATTTTTTTTGGAAACTATGGTCCACGCAATACTTTTTTTTTAAAGTTAATTAGTGGAAGAAATTATTATAAAACAATTATTCGAAAAAGCTAGGAATAGCAACCTTTATATACTGTATAGAACTCGACACAAAACGATTGTTATGCAATTTTTTGTTAATTTCTCCTGGCAGTGTTTCGATATAATAAATTTAATATTCAATACATTTAGGATTTATTTATTGATACTGTAATCAGCTTGAATAAAAAGGGGCAGTTAGATTTCCCTCTTCGCGCAGCTGACATCTAGTTATACAAATGGCGAGTGAATAAAAACAGTACAAGTGTTTTAAAATATCTACATCAATGAAGGAGTTTTGAAACTAGAAACAAAAAATATGTGTTGTGTTGTCACCCCTCCTGGTGGTTCTCTTAACGAGGTATCTCGTCATTAGAACACTGACCAAATCTTGATGAACGAGATATTTCGTCTTTAGAAGGAAATTGAGCAGATTTTAATCTCGTCATTATAAAATATCGGCAATACCTGGATGACGAGATATCTCGTTGAAACCATATGTAGGGTTAATAATCCCCTTGGTTAAGGTATAATATAGACCAAGGGAAAAATAGTTTTTCAAGTCGCACACAGACCAACTCCTGTTCATATAGTAGCTATTTTACAGAGACACCGATATATTCAAAAATAAAGGAAGAAGTTTCCGAGGTTGTGGAATATGAGCAAGTTGAAAAGCTCTTAATTCCTCTCACATGAATCGTATATAGCGTGTGTCCGCTTCTAAGTCTTGTCAGAGCAGTTTGGTGCAGTATTGAACTTCGTCCAGAGTGCTTTAAACTTTAGACTACATACAGCTGATACAGCAATCAATTGTACCTTGATCGGGCCAAGAAAGAATTAAGACTAAGTCCAGTACTGCAGTTGTACCTTGAAAGTTATAAGAGTTATCCACCAGTTGTATCTATAGCCGCGTGGTCAAAAGGTTAAGGGACATCACGAATGTGGGGAGGAATAGACCCTGTTTAGAGTTTTTTTATTTGTACAAGAAGTAAATATTGGAGGTGGTGAGATTAACATTTGCTGAGATTATCAACCCTCCTATACATGAGAAAATATCAGCTAATTCATTACCAAATACTTTAACATGAAATGGTATCCACTGCAAGCAAATAGAGCCCATGTGTGTCAATTCCGACAAGACATATCGACAAGTTCTGCTAAGAATTATAGTGCCAAGATATAAGGCGCTTATTGCACCTTTACTATATATAATCGAATCACTTTGTTATGACTGTCCACGCCCGTGTGTATCTCCGTGACAGTTGTTGACGCTACACCTTAATCGGTGCTTTTACATGCACTTGATGAGCGCCAAGTAACTTGCCAACTTCTCAGTTTGTGTCTGATCTCTCTCTCTCTCTCTCTCTGTATGTGTGTATTTAGGAAAATACAACTCTTTGCGTACTTAGGATAGTAAAACTCTTTGTATACTTAGGATGGTACAGCAATTGGAATCAATGAAAATAAGTATAGTATAGAGTCTACTAAAGTAGTTTGTACTTTAGTGTGAGCACCGATAATGGCCACCAGCTAATATCCATAATAACCACCGTGTGCAGCACGAGCAGCTTCTAGACAGAGTAATAGTGAGTTAATACAATTCTAGAAGGTTGGCAAGGGTATCTGACAATGACAAGAACACATTCCACAAACCATAACGCTAACGACAACAGCTTATATTATGTTCCAACAATGGTTGCAGAGTGTTTGTCCTCGGAGGTTTCTCATCTGACACTCCAACGTCCGTCCATTCGGTGGAGCGGAAAACGTGACTCATCGGAGAAAATGCAAACCTTTGACAGTAAATAAAAGTTAAATTTTGACACTGTCGTGCAAATTGTAGCCGTTTCTGGCGATGAACCTTTGTCAGCATGGATGCAGCGACCATCCGTTAAAATTCCTACCTACCAAAGCATCAAAGCTTTGAACATGTTTTCGTAGAAAGATCAATTTTGCGGATTTGTGCCTTTGGCGTCGTTAAACGATATGTTGCTGAAGAAGGATACAATGTATTTCTTTAGGAGCACCCGCTGCAAAACAACACATCTCCTTATCATCATACGATCGAAACTTGAAATAAGGAAATTTACATGAAGGAAGGAAAAGTTTAATATAAAATTTAGTTATAAGGACTTAATAAACATAATAATAAACTAGTACAAAACTAATAAATTTCGTGTTGTAGTCAAACGGTGACCCAACTACTTTACGTGGCAACTTAGGTTTTGGTGATTAATTCTGGATCATGACTTATACCCCTGCAAGAAGAGCATTAACATAAGAAAGGTAAAATTTTAAGAAATTTGAGTGAGTGAGAGAGAGATTTAAATGTTGATTAGATGTTGAAAGTAGTGATAGATTTAAAAGTCCTATAGTATCACTGATTATTTTATCACTGCTTGAGAATTGTAGAGAACTAATTTATCAGGAAAATTAACTTAAGGAATTGAAGTTGTAATCTTCAGGTTCTCTCTCTAACGAAACACACCACAACGACGCTTTGGTCGACGTGGGAATGTGTTAAACTGCTGATGGCAAAAGAGTACATGATCTGTGACAGTTGACAGTGGCGTCATATGGTGATAATGACTATAGTGCTTCATTTGGCACCTGAAGTATTTTTTGAAAGAATTTAGCTGAAAGCTGAAAGATGCTACAAGAATTCAGCTATAGGTTTACTTTTGAAAATTCGAATGGATGACTTACTTTTGGACAAATTAGGAACATACTCGATGGTAGGTCAAGAACGATTTTGAAAGATGTGCAGTCTTTTGAGATTTAGGGCACACAAATGGGATCCCTATATTTTATATCCATAAGTGAGGGTTGGTCTAATGATGGGCATATAGAGGAGTATTGTATTTTCAAGAGAGATCCTACTCCTGTGAGTGATAAGCAGATAAATTTGTTTTTGGACGATCACATCCTTACTCATAGCGTAAGTGATGTGATCGGTGCAAAGTAATTTAGGATCAAGAAATAATCCTAAATATTTATACATACGAACCCAATATGTTACATAATACCTACTCTATCTCACCTTACAAACCTATTAAGCCAGCACCTGACATTTGCCTTATTTCATTGTCACGCGCTCCTGAGGTCAAAAGTAAACGGAGGTCATAATAATGTGACTTAACTTTGTATGTTCCTTCCCTGAAGACACCACGCATCTCAATGCCTCTTGATAGCCTAAAGTTCTGATCGAAACACCAAACCACGATCTGCATTTCTAAAGTTTAAGTTAACTCCGTTCATTAATTTTAAACAGATAAGACTGAAAGTCCTTAGCTTGGATACATGGTATGTTTTGTAAAAAAACATGCAACAAATTATACAGATACAAGTTTAAAAGTGGATGAATTAAAAACGTGTATTGTTTTCTACAACGTCTCAATCTAATCAAGCCTCCTGTTATTTGTCGCGACGAGATATCTCGTCATTGAAAAAACCGACCAGATCTTGATTTTGCCATCCTCAAAATATCGACAGTATATTGATGACGAACTGTCTCGGCATTAGCAATCTTGACGGACGAGATATTCTGTCGAAACTACTTGAAGGGTTTATCCTTCTGGTGGTCATCTTTACGTTAAAAACTGCCCTGTAATGGTCAGACTCTGATGCAAAAATCTGTTTCAAATTGTCACCAGTTCTAGGCAAGGGATCATTTGTTTTTCCTTCTTGAATTTTTTTTTACCTTTGAGTGATGGGGCAGTTTTGTCTCAACGAGATATCTCGTCATCAGAAAAACTGGTCAGATTTCGATGGACGAGATATTTCGTCATTAGCAAAGACAGTCGGATCTTGATGGACGAGATATCTCGTCGAAACCACTTGGAGGGTTAATTCCATCAGCTGCCGATAGATTAAAATCCCCTATAAATTGATGTTACAGAATCTCAAAAAATCACAAAACCTCACTTGTTTATTATACGCTACTTAAAAAATGCGTGACCTTAAGTATTACTAGTCATGTGGAAAGGTGCTAATGGTTTTATGATTCATACGGGATCGCTAATCTTCCACTTAATCTTAAAGAACGATAAAAGTTATCCTTGTAGCAACTGAAACAAGTATAACTTAATTGATGCCTTTTTATTTGTTCATTAAGCCATTATAACAATTTATTGTAAATAAGGCGAATAAGCAAATCAAGCGGTCGAAATAAGCACTAGTTTACTTTTGAGATCTCGCATCCGCATCCTTTCATGTTAAGAATGATGATGTGTGTTTTCCAGAGATTAAGTTTAGGTCAAATGGTATGGGATTTTTCAAATTAGTTTGGTGTCCATGCTATTAGAACGCAACTAATTCAAATAGTCCAAAAAATAAACTTCGGGTGGCTTACAGAAGTTTATAAGTCGTTTTTAGTAGCATTTCCGAAGATTACATTAGGAAATGAATTTTCAAATTGTTGAGATTAACCTATTTAAGTCGAGGGATTTAAACGGTTTACAAGTAATTATGTTGGGAATATGCAAGTATATCGCACTTCATGACAAGAGACTTAACTAAAAATGAAGAGTTTATTTTCCAATTTGTAAACGAATTTATTTATGTATTAAGTAATCAACTAGCCTAACAGAAACGTATGGTTGCCTGGCAACATTCTGAGAGTCACAATATTTCTGAGTAGTGTAGTGATACTTTTACCACACAACACGCGCGTAATTACTAAATAACCACACTTATTGTTTGGAAGAATTCTAGAATTCTTTCAACCTTTGGAAATATTATATTGGTTCTTTACTTAAAATAGAATATCCTTTGGAATTATTCTGTTGCTGTTTTTCATGGAAGTGAGTCCTTTCGAATTATTCTACTGCTTTTTTACTTGGAAGTGAATCCTTTGGAATAATTTTACTTATTCTTTCCTGGGACGTGAATCTATCATCAGTTATTGAAGTCCGTTATCAAATGATTCTAGGTTGGTTTGATTCTCGTTGGTAATACAGAAATTATTATACCTAACTTAATACCCCTTTTTCGTAACGTTCAACTTTCCGTACTGGTCTGATGTAAAAGAAGTATTCACGTCAAAAGAAAAGAAAGTCTGAGATGGGGAACGACACCATTAGTATAGAGATAGAGGATAAAGATCTGGAGAAAAATCTTCCTTTTTTGCAGAAAAATATACAACTTTTTCAAGATTTAGAACTTGATTACACCAAAGCAACGAAATAGTGAGAGAGAAAAAAAATTTCCTGACTATCACAACTGTCAGGGTAACAGGGAGCCTAATGTTGACCACGTACTGTAGTGTTTCGGGATGTCATGGAAGACATTCATGATGATCCAAGTCATATTTTGCATTTTAAGAGCATCACAGTTCTATTGGTATAGAGGACAAAGACTTGGAGAAAAAGTCAACTTCAAATTTTGTATGAGCAGGCATTTTCAATATTTAGAACTGGTCACACCAAAACAATAAAATATGTGACAGGATAAAGATTTATCCGGACTGTCACAACTAACAGGGTAACAAAATGGCTAGTCCTGAACACGTGACCAAGCACTACAGTGTATCGGGGTGGCGATATTCCACATTAACTAACTCCCGGGCACTCGCGTCGCCAAGGATTTCGCAACTACGCCAATCCCTGATGCCAACCTCGCGCTTTCTCGCGTTCCATGAGATTGTTCGTTAACCGCAGTGATCGCGCGCTGTTTGTTTACGGTGAATTTAATGTTTTGCTATAACATTTTGTTTGCCCCCGTTTTTGTGCGCCACCACTTCGCGAAATCAATTTTTGAAATAAAACTCACCTGTTCAAATTATTGCGACGAAGGCACTCTATCCAACACGTGTTGGTTAGTGAGCTGAAGCTTTCCAAAATTCTATTTCCTCCTCAGTTTGGATTGCACATCAAAAACGATTTTTTTCGTCAGTGCATATCCCCGTCTAATGCAAGAAAGAATTCCATCTTCAACTCGCCTAAATATTTGTCTTTAAACGTGTCTATCTTCCATGATAATTGATAATCAAGCCTCTGGATAATAAACAAACAAACAATAGTTCGCGTTACGAGACGGGCGCGTTAACATGAGGACGTGGGTTGCCAATTTATGGGGGAGGGATTACCGCGGAACGACAGACAGCTTAAAAATTCGACTGGTTTGGCAAGCTTGGCGACGCGAGTGCCCGGGAGTTAGTCAATGTGGAATATCGCATCGGGGTGTCATGCTAGGACATTTATGATAATCTGAGATATCTTTCGGACATATTTTGCAGAATGGACATCATGGAGCTGATCTAATTTTGATCCGCGGAATAACAAAACCATATAATAAGAAAACAAATTTAAAATCTGTCAATTGATGTCATTGTGTGCTTGCTGCTATTAAGCCATTTCTTTATTTTCTCCAAGTTGATACGGTCTCTAGGTTATGCAGAATAATGATCAAATTGGTACGCGCACAAATATTTCCTGCTATTAGAATGCGTAGTGGGTCGTCTCAGATGCGATAAGACCAACATGCTTGAATTGGTTCATTCAAGACTTTCGAAAAGGAACTACCACCCGTGAAATATAGTTTTGTCTTCTTTCCTAGATATATATTCGTATATATTAAAAATGGTTAGCTGTTATTTAGAGCGATAGAAATCGGAAATATTGCTGCATAGTCGATTTTGTAGTTTAGTTTAGATCTTTATAAAATATGTATAAAAGTTTAGGAATACAAATTTATAAAAAGTAGTTTTGGTAGGAATCGAATAAAATGTATAATCGTAGATAATTCTTCAAAATGCTTCAGTCTGTTTTATGTAGTCGTTCTCGTTACTTAATTTAGGGGGGTCTTAAATAAAAATTTATAAAAGTTAGAATTAAAGTTTCATAAAAAGTAAATTATACGTGATGATAGGAATTGAACAAAATATGTCATCCCACATAACTGTCTAAATTTATTAAGAGTTAAATACGATTAGGCAAAATAATTAAATGCAAATATGTTTCCATAAAATGTTACTCAAATATATGCTAATTAAAATTACAGTTTCTGGTATCGTTTTATTGTGTTTTAAATATTAGTATATATATATAGATCTTAATGTTTTCTCACTGTCTTATGATGTATTCAGTAGACACAAACTAAGAGCGAATCACTTGGGGATATTAAATATTCCTCATGTAGATTTATTAATAGCTAAAATTTTGTATCATGCTCTATAATCATTTGTCAGAATTATTTCCAATTATTTGCTGATTTAAAAAATAGAGTTAAAGAAGACAGAAAAGAAACTTATTATACTGACTGCTTCATTATGAAATGCACATAACGTTACATGGATTTAAAAAGTGTGTTTCTTTCTGTTCTAAAAATGCAATATTAAAAACAAGACTGATTACCCTAACAAATTTAAGACAAGTATATATGCAATGTAATAATAATAAAAGTTAAGCTTTTATATATATATATATATATAAAACCTTAACTTTTATAACCTTAACCGTATATAAATAATAGAACCTGTTATGAACTTCAGATGCATGTTAACAGTTATATTTATGAAAATAGCATGCCGTAAAACAAACGTAAATTAAAATCTACGTAAAACCTTACATCCACAAGTGAAAAATTCATAAACTTTTCTTCCAAGGATGTATTCTGAAAGTTATATTGATGAAAATAGCATGTCGTAAAATAAATGTAAATAAAAATTTACGTAAAACCTTAAATCCATCCACACATGTGAACCTGACATAAACTTCTCAACACCGGGGATGCATTTTAAAGTTATATTGGTGAAAATAATATGCCTGACAATAAAGATTGAATTTTTAAAAAATTACCCAAAACTTGTAAACGTGACAAATTCCTTAATTCCGTAAAAGAATTCTGAAGTTAGTATATTGATAATATATGTACAGTAAAATAATAGCATAATAGTACATAATAATTGATGATACAGTATAATAGTATCCCTTAAAATAAATGCAAATTAAAATCTACGTAAAATTGCATTCCTTTATGAAACTCACATAAACTTCGCACTACATTGAACGCATTCCGAAAGTTATATTGGTGAAAATAGCATGCCGTAAAACAAATGTAAATTAAATTTACATAAAATCTTACATCTATCCGCATGTGTGAACCTGATATAAACTTCTCTATAGCATGGATACATTCTGAAAGTTACATAGATAACAATAGCATGTCGTAAAATAAATACAAATTAAAATTTACGCAAAACCTTACATTCATCCTCACGTGAATCTGTTTAAACTTTCAATACCGCGGATGCATTCTGAAAGTTATTTTGACGAAAATAGTAAGGACGTAAAATAAATACAAATTAAAATCTACGTAAAACTTTGCATCCATATATGAAACACACATAAACCACTCACATAAAACACACATAAAACACACACCTTGATCCCATTCTGAAATTGATTAATACATAATGCTTTGCATCCATATGTGAAACTCACATAAACCTCTCAATACCTTGATCCCATTCTGATATTGAAGAATACAGAATGCTGAAAAATAAGTTAAGAACAGGAAATTACACTTATTGAAATATTGAATAAAGAACAAATGAGCACAATGCTTCCGATCTCAGAAATTATGATTCAACAATCACGAGAAACACTGCCTCAGTATCATAAAAACAATGGCAACGTTGGCTATGAAATATTCATACGATCATTCACTCGGCCATTCTTGTCACGCAGTGTGTCTTACACCATCTTAATTAAGAATGACTTAGCAACAAATATTAAAATGGCGTTCAAGATGATGGATGAAAAAAAAAAGGTGCTGCTTTCGAAGACGTAACGGCGGCAGGAATCGCTTTCCGATGCTCTACACACTTCAACCAGACGCCTCTACGTAGACCTGAAAGACTTATTCAATTTAGACACGTGATTCCCGAAGAACGCTTCATCAAGCGTGCAATCAAATCCGATTCCCTCAGCCGACGAAGTAATTCTTCATCCTCTAGTGAATCTGGTTCATTGTCTCAGATATGTAACCCTCTCTTCCTCGATTCGCAAAACAACATCTCTTTAGTAACTCGCAAAAATGATGAGGATCTCCTCAACCTGTATTCAAGGGAAGCATGACTGGCTATGCAGCAGACATTTTCACATTTTTTGAGCGTGTTCCATACTTGGACTTAAGTAGTAGCATAGTGCGAGATTCAATGTTTCAGACATCAGTAATGGGAATAAACAGTAGTATGTTCACAGTACTTGTATAAAAAACCACATTTTTTTGCTTTAATGCATGTTCCTTACTTGGTCTTAAAGTATAGAATGAACAGTATGTTTACGATATTTATACTAAAAGCAGTCTCATGCTTAGGTGCGTGTTCCTCACTTAGTATTATGTAGTAATGCAATGTTTCAGAAGCCTTCCATTAATGGGATGAATTGTATTTAAAATTTTATGGCACTAGGTCGTAAATAGGACCATTAATTCCATTTATGGGAATGAACAGTATATTTTCAATATTTACACAATAATACTATTTTATACTTGTGTTTTAAACTTGTTCTCATAGCATGAAATTAACACTATGCTTACATTGGTAATGGACAATATGCCTTATCATATTTTCACAAAAAAACTTATTATAAGTATGTACATGTTCCTTAAGTGGTCTTGCACAGCAAAACAATGTAGGATTAAATGTTTCAGACTTTTTCCATTAATGGGAATGAACTGTATGTTTACAATACTTGCATAAAGCATTTTTATTCCAAAGTGCATGTCCTCACTTGGTCTTGTAGCATTGAATGAACAGTATGTTTACGATATTTATACCAAAACAGTTTTATGCTTATTTGCATGTTCTTAACTTGGTTTTTCGCAGAAATAAAATGTGAGATTCAATGTTTTAGACGCTTTCCATTAATGGGAATGGATACTATGTTTACTATATTTACATATAAACATTTTTATGTTTATATGCATTTTCCTTACTTGTTCTTATAGTATGGAAAGAATAGTATGTTTACTATATTTACATGTAAACATTTTTATGTTTATATGCATTTTCCTTACTTGTTCTTATAGTATGGAAAGAACAGTATGTTTACTATATTTACAAATAAACATTTTTATGTTATATGCATTTTCCTTACTTGTTCTTATAGTATGGAAAAAACAGTATGTTTACTATAGGAATGAACAGTATGTCAGTATGTTTACAATATTGCACAGAAACGTTTTATGCTTATGTGTAAATTAATTTCTTGATCTTAATTAGCAATACAATATAGCATTCAATGTTTCAGATTCTTTACATTCATAGGAATGAACAGTATTTTACAATATTTACTTAAAACATTTTCATTCTTGTCTGTATGTTCCTTTAACGTAGATACAACCTCTAATATTATAAAAGGAAGTGTTTGTTTGTTTCACGGCCGCAAATCCTGACGATCTATGGCACTTACAGCAATGAGATTTGACACACAGGTAGTCCAAATTGTTTGCAACTTTTGGGTCGCGGCGAAATTTTAAAATTCAATCTAGAAGTTTTGAAATAAATTTAATAGTTTTATTCTTCATCGCTTTTTCAAACGCGACCAACTTTTTCTGCCCGTGTAACCTAGCAGACAGGGTTTGTAATCATGCTAAGTTTTTTTCATTCGAGGAGAATTTTTTTTTTCATTTCCGCTTTGATTTTGCTCTGACGAATAAATTTCCAGCTAGAAGATAAATCTTTTAACTGAAGTCAGTTCTTTTCTCCTAGACCGTTAAAGATAGAGTAAAAATTTCAACGGATTTGAAATATGCGGAAAATTTCAGTTTATATTGTTACCTAAAAGTATGATTTTTTTAAATAAATAATTTTTAAATTGAATATATCTTCAACGGATTTGAAATCTGCGGAAAATTTTCCACCAGATACCTTCCACCACGAGCACGGGCTAGTGTAGTATAATGTACGATTCAATGTTTCAAACTCCTTTTAATAATGGGGATGCATAATATGTTTACAATATTTGCATAGAAAATATTTGAATGCTTATGTGCATGTTTCTCTTACTTGGTGTTATGTAGCAATACAGTGTGACACATTCTTAGTTTCAAATCATTTTCATTAAGTGGAGCAAGTACATTTTGAATAGGAATACTCTAAAACCGTACCGATTTTTATACTTGATAAAGCAAGAATGCTTTGTAAAAACAAATTTTTCTAGCTTTTTAAACATGTTTGTATTTATATTTAAATTTTGTATGAAAAAAAATAAGTGGTTAATCAATGAAATATCAACTGCCAAATTATAATGAATAGTTTTCAATTATGCTGTCGTTTTCTAGAAGATAATCTGAAACATATACTGGAGAAGTATTGTACTTCTTTTATCAAAATTGACGGTAATTATTCGTCCTTTTGTGAACTAGTAAATTTTTTTCCAGTATTTGAAAACTCAAAATACCAAAATTTAAGGAAAAATGTCACATATTTTCAGGCTATTAACTTGTAAGTATGAGACCAACTAATTAAATCCTGGTCTTTAGAGAAAATAAAAATGGTATTTCAATAAGGACGCTAAATGTTCATGATTAGTTTACGAAAACCTTTTAAAAAGCTTGTAGGAAAGAGTGAAAATTATAAAATTGCGAAAAATACAAATAAGAACAGTAGAACCTTGATGATCCGAGGTAATGCGAACCGAGACCACATCGGATGATAAAAACTCGGATAATACGGAAGTAGTAACACACAAAACCATATAAACGAAATGAAAATAAAATTTACGGTAGTATATGTTACTTCTACTGCTATTGAAAGATTCACAAAGCAAGATTTAAGTATAATATATACTCAGATATATTTTGAAATGTATGTCACATCATGTATTGTGACAATTTTACAATATATTTAGATGGATGAGTTACGCATATTTTAACCATCCTGGTGGTTGTCTTGACGAGGTATCTCGTCATTAGCAAAACTGATCAGAGTTTGATGGACGACATATCTCGTCATTCGAAGAAAACTTGTCAGATCTTGATCTCGTCATAAAAAAAATTTACAATATCTTCACGACAAGATATCTTATAAAATAGCTTCATTTACTGCCTGGCATTCAATGTAAATTCATTGTTCATTGCTATTCCATGACTTGTTGAAGTGACACTTTGCCTCTAAAAATTCTCAAAATTTGTCGGGACGAAATCTTTCTTGAATTTATAGTTCAAAGTTGGTCAACCTAAGTGTGCCTGTTTTCACCCTTGCTGTGCTCGAAGCCGCGCAGCTAAAAATGCTCAAAATTTGTAGCCAGTTAATATCCCTTAAATTCATGATTGAAAGTTGGTCACCCTAACTGTGCCTGTCTTCGAACTGCCCCTATTTTCCCTGATTACGTGCAACTGCTGCATTCCCAGAGCACCCTTCAGGGACCTGGTAGAACCCTTAATATTTCCAGATCCCAATCCTTTTTCTCTTTATTTAACGCACTAAATACTGATTTTTCTTCTCGTTGACTTAGTCGGTCGCCCGCATTTATCTTAAGTCCCTACGGATATACGACGTTAAGTCTGAATTTCACACACCATTAGTTAACAGTGGGTGACTTATAAATAGTAGTAATACAGTTCAAAATTTGCATCTCATTTGCATTTTAGTCCCATTAAGAACTGATCTTGAAATAAAGACTATTTTCAAACCCTTACTTAGTTTTAATTGTCCGTCGATACATAGTTTGAAAGCTTTGTCTGTAGCTGGTATTATAACATTTTTCTTTCGTAGCTTCGCGATCGCATTGCAGAATTGCTTAATCTGGGTAAAAAGAATTTTGGTACGAAAAAGGATGTTTCGAGCAAAGGATAAAAACTAACCGAATCAATCAAAAGTTTATTCTTTGCTATAACTGCTTCCCTCCCCCCCCCAAAAAAAAAAAAATGTTTCAAAACAAATAATCTGAAATTTTTTAAATTGTCGAAATATGATCTTTACGGCAATTTGGGGGACTAGGATTTAAAAATTAGTGACTTCTCGATATTCGATACCAATAAATTACAAATGAAAATTATCAATACGGGTTTTAACGGTTTGGGGTTTAACTTTTTTCAACGATGGCGTAAATTCTGTACTACACTAGTATACCATATTTCTAGTTTTGTATTTTGAAATTGAATGAAAACACTTTTGAAACATGCAAGAAGTAATATTATAGCGTAACACTGATAGCATCAAGATCTGGTCAGTTGATTTCGAAATTCCCACTCCAACAGACATCATATTTTAAAATATTTTTTCTTGATTATCATTAAATTATTTCCCACAGCTCTGTATATGGGTTTGAATGTAGTATTATGAAATATCTTTGCAAATACTATAGGTAGGTATTTTAATAAACGTATCACTGGAGAAACACAGCTGTCTATTGGCGTCTGTCCGGGATCAAACCCGAAGGGAAATATCTATGCTACACCAATGTGAGGACATTTGAGGCCACCACAGATTTAGCATGCATCAACCCCTTTGTACACGATGGTCTTTGGTAGGATCTATTGGCGACGGTCCGGATCAAACCCGAAGGGAAGGGTGCTAGGACAACACCTCGTAACTTTAAACCAAAGTCAGATGACGAGGTCACATCTGAGCTGGAAACCCACTCCACAAACTTCTATGCTACACCTACGTGAGGACATTTGAGGCCACGACAGATTTAGCATGCATCACCCCTCTTTGTACACGATGGTCTTTGGAATGATTCAAGCTCGCAACTCTCCGGTAGCTAATCCTTTACTTTTCCAACCGAGCTACCACGACCCTAACAGACACCATAAAAACAATAAAAATACAATCGCTTAATTTTATCAGTTTTTTAACTATTCTTTTAAATCCTTATTCCTTCATGCACAAAGTTATGAAATACATTACAAATCACAAACGCATAAAAAATTCCAATGTCTATAACACTAGTCATAGAAAAATTGAGATAAAAGACTTTTAAAGTTAGTAATTTTTGCTCCTTGCTATACGATAATTTTGCACACATATGAAGCTTTATAATTTATATGGGACAGAATAAAAAAGAATTCGATATTTTTTGCTATTTTTAGTGTTTTATGTTCCTAAGATGTTTCCCCAACGGTAACTCTCAAGTAACTCTGAAACCGATTTTTACCTCTATTTAATTATCGGTTTTCTAACCTTAATGGTAACCCTAATAACCTAAAAACAATATGAAAGTTAAAATTTGGGTATCTTAGTATTAACCGAAAACAATACACAAACATCGCAAAAACGCAGGATACGCACATATTCTAATAGAAGAATCTTTTCCTAACGGATAGTTAATTTGGTTAGTGTAATACGTCAGATTCTTATCAACAAAGTTGGCAATGTGAGAGAGTAGCGACAAAGCCATGGGAAATTCATGTGAAAATAGATCGCTAATTGTATGACCAGTCAAAGTTGATGGTGATGCGTAACAAATATCGTATTAAAATTTAACTCTGGAGTAAAAATACCTTAAAAATTAAAAAAAAAAAAAATTTAAAAATACCGTGATTAAGAAAATCGTTAATGCTTTGGTAACGATAATTTTCACGAAACTCCCCAAAAACTGGTTTCTAATGGTATTTAACT
The DNA here is from genome assembly GCA_947359465.1 of Metellina segmentata. Lineage (NCBI taxonomy): Eukaryota > Metazoa > Arthropoda > Arachnida > Araneae > Tetragnathidae > Metellina > Metellina segmentata. Next base: position 138,927,406 of record OX375872.1, on the reverse strand, counting down.
TCCGGTTTCCAAACTGTAATGGTAACCCTAGTAAGAATCCGAAAGTCAAAGTTTGAGCATCCCAGCATTTACCGATAAAACAATAAGCGAACATCACAGAAACACAATATAATACCCTCAATAGGCACCCATATTCTAATTGAGGAAGTCTTCCGCTGACGCATAATTAGTTAGGTTAGTGTAAGTCATTAGATTTGCGTCAGACTCTTATTAATGAAACTGACAATGTGAGGAGGTACCAACAAAGCAATGGGATATTCAGGTAAAAATAGATCGCCACATGCGTGACCAGCCGGGTTGATGGTGCTGCACGACCAACTTCGCAAAGAATGACTGTGGAATGAAACAGAAAATTGGGGGCCTTGCGTTGTTTATGAAACGTCGGCCGCAGTTAATAGATTGACCTCGCATTTGTTCCGTACCACCGTATTATCAAATCAGTTGAATAAATGTTTCCCACAGTTACGGCTCTTCAAAGCTCTTCTTGAATCTTGCTTGGAGGAAAAGTATGAACCATCGAGTTTCCGAAAAGCTTCAACTGTTAGCAATCGTGGATTGTTGAGCTTTCACAGATATGGGTCGAGTTGATTCCGTTGATATACTTTCTGCTATGACTTTAGTAAATTCAATTCGAAGTTTATTTTGAAAACTTGAGATAAAATGCTGAGGTGAAGCTAGATGTTTAGGGACTTAGGGCAAATGATAAAGTTCACTGAGACTACTAAAAGAGAAAACATTAAACTTTTAGGAGTTTTGACTTTATTAAATTGAATTCGAAGTTTATTTCCAAAACTTGAGATAATAAGCAAAGGGGAAGCTAGACTAGGGCAAATGATGAAGTTTACTAAGACTATTGAAAGAGAAAACACTAAACTTCGCAATTTTTACTTTAGTAAATTCAATTCGAAGTTTATTTTGAAAACTTGAGATAATAAGCAGAGGTGAAGCTTGATTTTGGGGGACCTAGGGAAAATGTTGAAAACGTTTAAGGAGACTACTGAAAGAGAAAGCTCCAAGCTACGCAATTTTTGAGTATGGAAATTAAAGTAGAGAATAGGTTTTCTATCGTGTCAATCAGACGCTAAGAGTAGATGGTTGGTAGAATGACATATCCAGTGCGCTAGTAGCAGATATGTGAAACAAGCTTATCAATTCAGCTAATTTCAAAGTTTGTGAAGGAAGCTTGGAAACTAGCTCAGATATGAATTTCTAAGATGGCTGACAGAGACTTTTGGAGACCTTGAGAAAATAATGAGGATTACTGAGACTACCGAAAGGGAAAACACAAAATTTAGCATTGTTTTCAGTATTTAAATTAAAATGGAGAATATGGTTTTCTTTCTCATGTCAATCAGACGCTGCAAGTAGATGGTTGCTAGAAGGACCTATTCAGTGCGCTAGCAACAAATTTGTGAAACAAGCTTAGAAATTCAGCTAATTTCTAATCTTGTGAGCTAAGCTTAGAGACTATCTTACAACCCAAGCTTTTCTTTGTTATATTTTCTGTTTTGATTTTTGTAAATTCAATTGTTTATTTTGAAAACGCGTTATAATATGCAGAGGCGAAGTTTGACTATTGGGAGATTGGGACAAATGAGGGTAATACCACCGGGTCTCACACAAAATTTATTTATTTAAAATGATAATAATTAGGATAAAATATACTGATTCGTACCTAATCAATTTTATTGATACATTAACCCACCAAGCGGCAAATACGAGTATGATTCAGAGGAGTTTCTATGTGGTATGCAGCAGACCCGAAATATTTTGAGGAGCGAGATGTCCTGGTTTCCGTGATATGCCTGAATATTTAGGTCCTGCTCCTTGTAGTGTGGCAATTTTTCTGGGCCACATCCAAACTGAATTTTCGGAACTGTGCGGATTTCATGTTCCCACAGTAAATTTTTTTATTGCAATTAATTATTGAGTATGTATAAGAACTTGCAATAGGCATAGTTCTGTTACGGATACTTCGCTAGAACTTAAGGAGGCTCGGATAATCAATGAATATAATTTTTTTTTCTAGCTTCATTATAAAAATTATTTGCAGACTACAACAAAACTTGACTAAAATCTGCTCAACAAAGAAGTCCCATTTTTTCCAGCTCATTTCAATACGAAAAGGCTCATTTTTGCGCTTTCAAAGAGGACATCACCAACAGACTTAGAATATAAGTATATCAATATCTTAAATAAACACGTGCAACTATATTTACAGAAAACTTCTCAACCAAAAGTTGTTTATAAAATACAAAATGTATATAAGACGTCATAGCGGTCACTATCAGATTCCAGTTTTTTATCTCGCCGCTAAATAAAGTTTTTGAAAAGGGAATTTTATATGGCGTATATATTTAAAGACTAAAATAAATACTACAAAACATTGTGAGTTTTTCATTTTCATGATCTACATACTGTTACAAAGAGAAGGGTTCTTAAAACATTTTACGAGCACACTTCACACATACAATCAGAAGTAGCTTAAGAAAAATAAAAAATGGAGTTTCAATCACTTTTCAAACACAGCAGAACATGAATTTTTCCAAATAATGTGGACAGAAGCGAGCTCGGATAGTCAGAAACTCGGATCATATGAGCGTAGACAAAACAGCTAACGAAGAACAGAAAAAATTTACTATAATACATGTTACTACGATTGCTACTGAAAAATTCATAAAGCAAGATTTCGGAATAATCTATTCTCAGATTTGTGTCACAGTATGCAGTTATATCCTTTCCTCCGTTTCATAGTACACTCTCGGGACAAAGTTTACACACTTGCTCAAAACTTTATTTAATGCTTAAAACCAACTCGATATCAAATTAGGATCGGATAACAGAAAGCCACGTGCAAAAACACGAGAAAGACCGACAAAATGGTGGTAAAGTGGCGAATTTTCAAAAAAGTTACACAAAATGGTATAGGTGGGACATAAAATTTGCTTTTGTTGTGGCACAATACTCGTAAAAGCGTGGATAAAGACAGACACAAAACGCAGAAAACAAAGATTTCCATGGAAAAATTATAAAAATGATTTTTAAATTAAAGTAGAACAAAAAAAAAGTAGACATTTTGGCATGATACTTGTAAAAGCATGCATATAAACAAAAAGAATACAAAACATGGAATGATAGTTGAAAACTGAATTTACTGGAGCAACATACAACGGCTGCGGGAATAATCCCGCAGGGAAAGATACGAGGACAACACCTTGGTAATTTCAAAAACGCACGGTCAGATAAAGGGGTCAACACCCGAGCTGGCACCCCCCTTTCCAAACACTCCCACGCTATTTCAACGTGATAATATTTAAGACACCAACGATAACGACAAAACGCGGAAAGCAGTGATTTTTCTTTAAAAGTTGCACAAGAGGATATTCAAATTTTTGGGACGAAAAATATGTAGCCGCTTTATTACGATATTTGAAAAAGCATGCAGAAAGACAGACAAAATGCTGAAAACTTAGATTTTGCTATAAAAGTTATGTAAAATGAATACATTATCTAAAATAAAGGGGGAAGGTCAAACTGGTTTCACTGTATAATATTTATTTCATTTCGACGGTTTAGTTTTGAATATTTGTCAAGTGTGTTCACATATAATTTTAAATAACACCCGTGTAAATAATTTTGAGTATTATTATTTTATTACTATGTATAAATGAAATGTTTCAAAAAGGTGATTTAGAAATCCATTTTGAAACAAAAAGGTAAGCAATTACTATTATTCTCTGTAAAATTACACGTATTGCACACTCACAACACATTATATGTATTTTTTTTTCATCAAGACATCAGATCAGCAAATAAAATGCGTATAGTTTTTGGTGACCACAGAATATTTTAGTAATTACTTTATGTGTACCACGAGATGCAAAAATATGAACCTGATACCCTGCTTGCATAAATAAATTTGAGTGTTTTCTATTACAAAGTACAAATAAATTGTTTTAAAAAGAGTTTTTAGAAAGACACTTTCAAGCAAAAAGGTTTAGTAACTACTAGTAGTCTTTGTAAAACCAAAAAAAAAAAAAAAATTCCTTTTTTCATCAGATCGGTAAAAATAACTAGTGGATAAATTTTGTTGTGCCACAGAATCTATTAGTAAATGGGTTATGTGTGCCATGAGATGAAAAAGGTTGAACCTCATACCTTGCTGTAGAAATAAATTTGAATACATTTTTATTACAAAGAATAAATAAGTTGTTTCAAAAATAATTTTTTAGAAACACACTTCGAAGCAAAAAGAGTAATTAATTATTATAATTAATTAATTATTATTATATTTAATTAATTAATTATTATTATATTTATTATTATTATTAACATATGCCGACCAACCGGTCTAGTGACTAAGGTGTTGGCCTCTGTATCGGAAGGTTCCTGGTTCGAATCCGAGGTCAGGGCATGTTTGTAAATAGTGCTGTCCTTTGTTAAGGGCAATGATGGTCCTCCCACTGGGTGCTCCTTCACAAGTTCGCCACCACTTCCGGCCTTGTAGTGGGCAACGATTCAGTTCATATGTGCCCGCCATTAAAAAAAGTATTATAATTATTTGAAAAACAATAAAAAAAATATTATTTTTTTTTCACCAGAACGGTATGTGAAAGTATGTATATAATTTTTAGTCCCATAGAATCTTTCAGTATTTGGTAATGTGCGCTACGAGATGAAAAGATTGAGCCTGATAACTTGCTGTATAAATAAATTTGAATATATTTTCTTGCTAAGTATAAATAAATTGTTTCAGAAAGACACTTTGAAGCAAAAAGGGCAATGAATTACTATAATTCTTTGCAAAACAAAAAAAAAATTGCTTTTTTTTCATCAGATTTATAAAACGTATATGTATAAATTTTGGTGTGTCACAGATCGTTTAGTAATTGGTTTATGTATGCCACGAGATGAAAACGGTTGAACCTGTTACCTTGCTGTATAAATAAATGTGAATATTTTATAATTAAAAAGTATAAATAAGTAGTTTCAAAAAAGAATTTTTAACAAGACTCTTTGAAGCAAAAAGGGTACTTTTTGCAACTAATTACTATAATTATTTGCAAAACAAAAAAAAATTGATTTTTTTTCATCAGATTTATAAAACGTATATGTATAAATTTTGGTGTGTCACAGATCGTTTAGTAATTGGTTTATGTATGCCACGAGATGAAAACGGTTGAACCTGATACCTTGCTGTATAAATAAATGTGAATATTTTATAGTTAAAAAGTATAAATAAGTAGTTTCAAAAAAGAATTTTTAGCAAGACTCTTTGAAGCAAAAAGGGTATTTTTTGCAACTAATTACTATAGTTATTTGCAAAAAAAAAAAAAATGCTTTTTTTTCATCAGATTTATAAAACGTATATGTATAAAATTTGGTGTGTCACAGATCGTTTAGTAATTGGTTTATGTATGCCACGAGATGAAAACGGTTGAACCTGATACCTTGCTGTATAAATAAATGTGAATATTTTATAATTAAGAAGTATAAATAAGTAGTTTCAAAAAAGAATTTTTAGCAAGACTCTTTGAAGCAAAAAGGGTATTTTTTGCAACTAATTACTATAATTATTTACAAAAGAATGAAAAAATGTTATTTTTGCATTAGATCAGTAAAAAATATTTGTATAAATTATGTGTCATGTGTTGGTGGGCCAAATAAGTAACTGGCTTAACATTTAGTAATTGATTTATGTGTGCCACGATTTGTAAAAGGTTGAACCCGATACCCTGCTTGCTCTATCCAAAGGACAGACACCTTCGTCATTCTTCCATTGAGGAAAAGTTCATGTTCTGTTTTCGACACACACAGCCCATGACTGGCTACATGCTTAATTTAATTTCACGCAAAACAAAACTAATCAAAATGGCGTGCGCCATTATGTGCGATAATTAAGTTCGTGTTAAAAGGAAATGGATACTCTTGCTTTCACCTTTGTTTCACTCGGATAAAAATATGAAAGATGCTTGCTCCAGAAGAATATGCTTTGAGGCCTGTATAGCATTTGTTATACATCCGACTTCGAACAATCCGTGGTCAAACTAAAAAGATATATAAAAGCATCCTTTTCATGATATTGAAAAAAATATGCTCAGTGACCCTCTTGTGGTCCGAAGCGAGGCATGATGGTCGCGACCGGACAATTGAGAAGAAACCCGTCTGGAAGAAATGTGTGGAAACTGGCTTGTTACTTTCCATGGAGTTTTTCTACTGTATTTTTTCTATATATAAAAAAGTCAACACGAAAAGCTTTCGATAGTTTCAACAGATTGATTTTTGAGAAAGTTTTGATTTGTTCTAACCCTCCTAGTGTTTTTGACTAGATAGTTAGGCCATAAAGATCTGACCAATTTTGCTAATGACGGGATAGCTCGTCATCAAGTTATTACCGATTTTTTTTTATGATTACGATTTCAAGATCTGGTCAGTTTTCTTCTAAGGATCGCGATTGTGTTTTCTAATCCTGTCCTACAAGATATAGTCAGTTTTCTTCTAATGATCGTTATTGTGTTTTCTAATCATTGTTAGTAGGTGTTCCAAATATCACCTACCGTAACTATTTCTCTATATCTCATCCTCCAGGATTGGGAAATCAAACTGGAAACTAAATGAATATCACTAGGAACTATTCTCCTATGGTTTTCAGAGATCATATGCCTTCTTTACTTATGTCAGTTTGAGTTAACTAGTAAAACTTCAAAAAGTTTCCCAAGAGAATTTTCAAGAGTGGGTTCCTAATATCACCTACCCTTGTTCCCATTACCACCCACCAGGCGAAATTAGGATTTCTATTAAAAACGAGTTGCTAGTAGAGCATACCTACATATCTTTAGTATTTAATGTACTTTCAAGTCATATAAACGAAATTATCATTTGGAAACACTTACCAAAAAAATACGTTGATCACAGCCTCAAATACTTCAGATGCAATAGTGTTGTTGATATAACTGATATTAAACTTGCCGGGGGCGCTACGTGTGGCAAAACCCTAGACCGTCAAGGTAACTGCATATAGATGTCGCGCATAGTAGCTTGCAAACACGAGTAGGCGATATTAAGCACAGGGGCGATACTTGGAACACCTACCCTATTGTGTTTTCTAATGATCATTATTGTGTTTCTAGTATCGTTCAACATGATATGGTCAGTTTTTTTAATGACGAGATTCTTCATCGGGACAAGGAGGGATAAACGCAGTTTTAAAATACACAAGTTCATACTTTGATGGAATATTGAAAATGGATTTCAGTTCGTAACATACAAAACGGCGATACTTGTAAAAGCATGTAGGAAGACCGACACAAAATATGAAAAGCGGTGATTTTTTCAAAAATTATACGAAAAGAATACTGAAATAAAAGTGGGATCAAAATATAAAGCCAATGCGGAGCGATTTTTCTAAAAGTATATTGGAAAACAGACAAGAAATGCAGAAAGTGGCGAATTTTTAATAAAAATAATTAATAAAAAAAATACTAAATTAAAGTGGGACGAAAAATATGGATCCGTTATGGCGTGATACTTGCACAAACACAGAGGTAGAAACAAAACACAAAACCAAACCGTAAAATTAAAAAGTTAAATAACGTATTCTTTAAATCACTCTAAGTATGCAAAATCTTAAATACTTTTATGAATATTTATTGCGTCGTTTTGGTTTGATACTTGCACAAACATGCAGATATAAATATACACACGACATCAAACAGCCTATTCACTGTCACTTGAAATACGCAAAGCATGAAACTTTTTGTAAAAAATTATATTCAATCACTTTGGCGTGGTATTCCTATATTACAGACATTAAGGTATCCGGACACACTTTCGAGACCCTTTTTCTTAAATGTGGCATAGAAACATTTTAATCGTATTTGCATGTTTAGTGTTATTAAACAATAACATTGGGCAATAAATTTTTAAAATATATATCAATAATTTTGTAAAAATGATGGTTATGTAGGAAATTTTAAAGAAATTTGTCAAAAACTTCAAATGTGCTACATGACAATCTATTGAATACCATTTGTAAAATGATGCTACCAAAATAAACTACGTACATTTTTCTAGGGAATGAACTAGAATCAAAAGGATAATTAAGTAACACAAATTTTACAAGCGATCGAAAAATGAATACAAGATTTTTGATAGTTTTACAGTCCTATTTCTTAAATTATGGCCATAATTTAAAAACTTTTAAACTCAACATAATTATTTTTTTTTCTAGTTTTTTCCTAGACAACATTATAAAGTACAAGTTTTCAAAGTTTTACGAGATTCCATCAATAACTTTTTGTGTTACAACATTTGAAGTTGGGAAATAATGCATAAAAATTAATTTTGAGTAAAAATAGTTTGAAGTATATCGTTTGCTCTTTCTTCTTAAATTTAAATTTTGACAGGATTTTGGTCTTTTAACGGCCATTTCTGGTGTTTTCTATACCCACTTCCGGTTTTCCCGCCTTGATTAAAATCTTAATATCTCTGCAACTAATTAACTTATAGAAAAATCAAATACATTTTGGAAAGTCAAATAAATACTCTATCAAATAAGATCAAAAACTTTTTTTGAACTTTTGATCAAAAATGACATTTTTAACATGATTGGATACCTTAATGTGAAAGTAATTGATTTTGATTGAATTAGAAACTTCAGCCCAAAATACGGATCACATTTCTTTCCTATTTCAATAAAAATGTAGTCATGTAGACAGATACGAAACAGACTGACGTTAAATAGTCCATTCACTAAGTTACTGAGAATACGCAATTATCACTTATTATCTACATCTCGATTCAAGAGTAATATTAGCTCCGAGTTCCAGAATGAAGGACCAAATCTTTGGCCTTCTAAAATGAAACTCTACAAAAGCACATTTCACACTAATTCTGTTTCTGTAACGAATATGAACAGTGATTCTTTCAAATGCTGGAAACGAATTCAAGAAGCAACGGAGAAGTTACTTAAAAAATTGAATTTCTAATCTCCTTAATATCGTTCAACGTCTTCATGAAGACAGCAATTATCACGTATTTCTACAGACCGGCTCAATAGTGATATCAGCTCCAAGTTCAGGAACGAAGGCCCAACTCTTTGGCCTTCAAAAATAAAACACAACAAAATTCAAGTCTAAATGCCGAGAAGATCAACACGAGAACCTGTTTCTCTGGTTGGTAAAAAAGCATGTTCGGGAAGTGATTGTGAACTCATATTTATCTCTACTTTCTTCCGGCAATTGGTCTCCTCCTGTTGGATGCTAGTCACATCGTAAAAAAGCAAAGTGAATGATGAGAGGAAATGGATATCTTCAAAGGTAATCGACAAGGGTCAATAAATAAGCATTTTCATCCTGCATGTGTTTATATTTCAGAGAGTGAAAACTGATAGTTTGTATCATTACGATCCATCTAAACGAAAGCACAGTTCTCTACTTGAAGACGTTGAACATTTATGGTCAATAATCTAGACACACACAAAGCAATGATGGTACTAAATGCTATGTTTTCTATGGGCCATACACGAACAAAATGTAGAAGCTTTTGATTGCTATCGTTCATTTCAGTTATTTTGTACAGAACATTCTGGAGAGTCAAAAACATTTTCGTTAAGGGATCAGAGCATTTTCAAAACCACAAAAATCGATTTATAAAATCTATTTTTAAAAATTAATTCATATCAAACTATAGATAGCAAGAGAAATTTCCAATTACAAGTTTTCATAGTTTGACGTAGTTACATATACATCACAGTACAAAACATGTATAATAATAGATAAGTATAATAAGTCTCCAACAAAATCGGGTTTTATTTTCCTATTGAGATTTTCTTTACTTCTGATTTCAAAAATGGTCCCTACGCATCAGGCTTTTATTGATTTCTTTGAAATTAATTCTGGATAATCCTTGAAATCTGTTGTAGATAGCTTAAGTGAAACTGATAAATTAATCATGTTTCCAAATTTTGAAATTTCGGTTCAAAATACTGCTTAGCATAATGCTTTTTTTGCAAAATTTTAAGTGTGACATTACATTGCTTTTGCTTTACATTTGAATGATACGCTTATTAAATGGAGTTAATTTGATTTATAAATATTTGTATCTAAACTATTATGTGAATTAAAATACTGTCAATAAACTGAAAACTAATGTGCACGTAAGCAACCAATTTTTGCTAATTAATCAAAATTTTTGACTACGTATTAAGTAATAACTTCAGCAAAAAACTAGTTTTTGTCACCATACTTTATGTATAAGCATTTTAGAAGAAAGCAAACAGTCTGTAAAATTTTGTAACAATCGGATTATAACTTTAAAAAAATTACTTGAAAATCCACTGTCCCTTTTATTGTTTTACTACTCTATTCCCTAGTTCCTCTTTTCCCCTTTCATGAAATTTTTTACTTGACGTTGTTTTGTGTTTGGCGCGCCTTGGCCAAATATGACCTCAGCACCAAAAAACCTAAAAACAACCCTTCAATCCCTTAATTCTTCTTTTTTCCACGTCAAAGTGGTGCTCAGGCGTTGACCTAGACATCTGACCGTAGTTCATATTTACGAGATGTTGTTCTTAGGTCTTTCTATTTGGAATTAATCTCAGACCGTTGCTAATAGCCCGTTGTATTGCTACAGTGCGACGTCAATTCGTTTACCTTCTTAACATGCCAAAGGGGATCAGCTTGTTCTGTCATGAACTTGGAGCCAGAAGTCCCAAATCCAATTCAACCACGTGCGAAAGATTGTAACATCAGTTCGCCAGCAAAAACGAATGACCAATCTGTCAAAATATTGAGTCAATCGCTGCTTTTAATTCAATTCTAGTAAAATAAACATTATGAGATTAAAACTAAAACTTGTATCAATTTTAAACTTTAGGCTTTAAGCAGTCCTCTATTCAACCGAGAAATCTTTTACATATTTTCATCAAAAATATTTTTAAAGAATTAATATAAACAAAAATTACTTTCTTAGCTGTAGCGTACATCAAGAGTTTTGGACAAACCCCATCAACCTTTTTGAAGACACATTTTATTTCAAAGAAAGAATGGATTGAAATCCTTCCAAAGAAATTCTAAATAAATAATCAAGAATCTCTTCAAAGGATTCTATTATAAGGAGAGGACCAATAAAATATATTCCCAGAGTATTCTATTCTATAGAACTAGACCAGTAAAATCTTTCTCAAGAGTTATATTCTAAGGAAAGGAACAATAGAATCGTTTCAAAGTATTCTATTCTACAGAATGCGCCAGTAGAATCGTTTCAATGTATTCTATTCTACAGAATGGGCTAGTAGAATCTTTCCAAAGGATTTTATTTTAAGGAAAGAATCAATGGGGGGAATCTTTCCGAAGGATCTTATCCTAAGGAAACACACGCACAGCCAATAGAATTTTTCTAAAGGTTTAAGGAATCCAACAGTTATTTCAACCAATAGAGGTGGTTACTTAATCGATAAATGTGTTGTGGGGTAATAGCAATGCTGTACTATTTGGAAATTTCGTGACTGAGTGAGTTAAGACAGATTGGAAAGTAGAATTTGCCTTAATGATTACAAGATCAAATAATATCAAACCCCATATTTATCTCAGAGTTAGTACTTGTTTAGGAAACAGGTCCTTTATACAATAAGAAATGTTATTCCGAGTACCCAGATTCTATTTTAAACAGAGGGGAATCTGAACTGAACAAAAGCAATTTTTTCGTACTTCCTATGCCATTTGTACAGCTCTGTTATAAATACAATGTAGATTAAAAAAACAAAGATAACGCTTAACGCCTTTTCTTCTCTTGGATATCCATTGACAGAAACTGTTAAAAAGCATTTATTTTCCCAGTTTTTATGCAGAATCAATTACTAAATGCACTTAAAAATGTATATTGGGGACATTAATATGGTACTAATTAGTATATTTATACTGATTATTAAATAAATATACAAGTATACTTTATACTAAATGTAATTACTTAAATTTTGTTTAGGCGACATAGACCTAATTTATCCCACAGGTTCCCTAAAGTCTAGCTGTTACCTATCTTACTTCATTTCTAACGCTAATAAAGTTCGAAAAAGGCTTGGAGCAATAACTGTTTATATTGCGGTGCCTTGAACTGGCCACCATTTTCAATGGGCTTGCTGGAGAGAAATCATGAACTACAGTTTCAGTTCTCACTCCCCCTTAGTTTAACTTCTCACTTTTTAAATCATTCCTATTGGTTACTTATAGTTTCAGTTCGCAATTTGTTTACAACACTTACTTCTTTGTATGCAAGTAGTGTACTTTGTGTCTTTGTAGATGTAATGTATCTGTGCTGTGATGTTCGTAAAATAAAAAACTTTCTGATTATGTCAGCATCACTGTCAGCTTCAATATAATGGTGCTATCGATTAAAATTTAAATGGAATGAATTTCAAGGCAATTTATCAAATTAACATGTGTTGTACAAATCTAATTTTCAGCAAAAGTGTGGTTGATTATGTTTAGCCCTAAACCCTTCAATTCTGTAGCTCTAAAAATATTACTTTTGTCTTCTTTATCGCTCTCTTAAACTCACTTGGAAAGACAGAATACTAGATAATGATACTTTATGTGCTTTCGGATACAATACCACGGAAATGATAGTAATGGACATCTATCAATCAACCCCTTCAGCCATCCGAATAGTATAGAACTAGCCTGTTCTTCCTTTAAAAATAATATGTGCGTGGAAAAGGGTCTAGCTAATCATTCTGATATAACATGGTCTTCCTCATAAATAAATATCAGTTACAAAATCAAAGCTAGTAAAATATATCAACTGAGCTGTATACTGAACCAATGAAAGAGAAAACATCAAATTTCGTAGTTTATGAGAACGGAAATTATAAAGTAGAGAATAGGTTTTTCTTTCGTGTCAGACGCTGCAAGTAGATGGTTGTTAGAGTGGTCTATCTATGTGCCAGAAATGGATTCGAGATACAAGCTTAGAACTGAATTTATAAGATGACTGATACAGGGGAAGATGAACTTTTGGAGACCTTGGGCAAAATTGATAAGAGTTACTGAGGCTACTGAAGAGAAAACATTAAACTTCGCAGTTTTTGAGTATTGAAATTAAAATAAAGAGGTTTCTTTGTATTAATCAGATGCAGAAAGCATATGATTGCTAGAATGGACTACCCAGTTCGGTTTTTGCGAACAGATTTTTGAAACAAGTTTAGAAATTCAGAGTATCTTAAAGCTTGCAAAATAAGCTAAGAACAAATTTTGAATACCTCGGTGACAGAGAGAAAATTGGAATGTATTGATGTACAGAATAGTCAAATGCCTTGATGGCAGATTAGTGGAATGTATTGATGTACAAATTAGTCAAATGCATTTGGTGTATAGAATTTCGAATGCACTTTGTGTACAGAATAATAGAAGGCGCTTGATGTGCAGAATAGTAGAATGCATTTGGTGACAGAATAGTCGAAAGCACGTGGTGTACAGAATTATTAAGAAGCTCACTGACTACAGTTTTTAAGACTGAATCCACGGCCAAATAAAAGCTGATTTTTTTTATAATCCGAATGACGTACCAAATTCTAACGCTTCGATTTGGAATCATCTTCCTTCCATATAGGGTCGATGATTCAGCCAACAAGAAGAAAGGTTTAAACAATAAAAACATCGGAAAGTTGTGTTTTGTGGTGAAAGGTAAGCCATCAACTTTCTTGGAACCTGAAGCGGGCATGTGAGTCATTTGTAATGCATCTTGTGGGGGGTGGGGAAGAGAGAAATTAAAACCGTGGGTGAATGTAACTAGAGAATGTATTTATAAAATCCAAGGAAAAAATAAAAACATCAAGCTAACAATTTTTAAAATGACTAAAAATGCGCTTAAATCTCAAAAATTGTTAGACATGCATTAAATCTTCAAGTAACATTAAAACTCAAAAATACCGAAAGATGATTCAAAATTATCTATATACCTACATATCTAGAGTCAGGAGACTACAAACGAAATCTATACGGGCATTGTCTACAAAGAGCTAACAAAAGACTATGTTTCAACAAAATGCGGGTCCATAATGAATCCATAATGATCGAAAATAGAACACAATCGACAGTTGTCTGAGTAATCGTACTGATATTTCTGTAGTTAGGCATTAGTACTTGTATATCGTTGTCTTATAAGTGAAATACACAATGTCAAAAACTGTTCTGAGGAAACGAAGGGGAAAACTATTCCCTAGCTTTTCTAAGTGTTTGTCAAGAAGAAATCTAACCTTCATGCAAACAAAAAATTATTTAGAGGATGGACTCCATCAATTTAAAGATATTCACAATTTGGTTTAAAAAAGCTAATAAACTCATATCGTGAAAATTTCAACTTAGTGCGTGTCACTTTTGTAAGCCGACCATATGCTGTATGTAACAATCGTCCCACTAGAGATGACTAAACATGAAGAACTCTTTTAAGATTAGTACGCATATTGTTCCAATTGACATACATTGCTATATGTTCTCTTTTTATTTCCATTTTACTTCCTATATTTTATGGTGTTAGCCTCTAGATCGGAAGGTTCCTGGTTCGAATCCGGGTCCGGGCATGGATGTTTGTAAACGTATGCTGTAGAGGCGGCTGGTGCACCTTAAATCTGTCGTGGCCGAAAGTCCTCACGTTGGGTTGGCGTGGAAGTTTGGAGAGTGGGGTGCCAGCTCAGGTGTTGCTTCGTCATCTGACCGTGGTTCAAAATTACGAGGTGTTGTCCTCGAATCTTTCCCTTAATGGACTGATTCCGGACCGTCGTCAATAGCCCGTTGTGTTGCTCTAGTACGACGTTAACTAAAATTACCAATTACCTATATTTTATGTTCTCTTATCTCGTGTTTTTATTTCTACTTCGTGTTTTTCAATTTCTCTTTATCTCATGTTTTTCAATTTCTCTTTATCTCGTATTTCTATTTTCAACATGTTTTTTTAAAATTTCTCTGTTATCTCATAATGCTTTATTTCTCTGTTATCTCATAATGCTTTATTTCTCTGTTATCTCATAATGCTTTATTTATCTGTTATCTCATAATGCTTTATTTCTATTTACTTCAACTTCATATTTCTATTTACTTCAATTTCATATTTCTATTTACTTCAGTTTCATTTCTATAAATACTTCACTATTTATTTTTATTTACTACAGTTTTAATTCTCAATTATTTTATACTTTATTTATATTTTCGTGTTTTTTAAATTTCTCTGTTATATTGTAATGTTTTATTTCTATTTACTTCAGTTTCATTTCTCTATTTACTTCAGTTTCATTGCTAATTACTTCATAATTTATTTCTATTTATTCAACATGGGTTTATTTTCTATTTATCTCATGTTACAGTTTCTATTTAATTCATTTTTTAATTTCCCTTTATTTCATATGTTTTACTTCAATTTTCTTCAGTTTCATTTCTAATAACTTCATGCTTCATTTCCACACTTTGCGTTTTCAAATTTCTCTTCATCTCATGTTTTATTTCTATATACTTCATGTTTTTTATTTCATTTACTTCGTAGGCTCTTGTATGTACATATTCTCTTTGCTTATAGAAGAAAAGGAAAACGTGACAAAAGTTATATTACGATTATTTAAACAAAATTATTAACACACTAACAAATTCCAAGAATTCTTTCTCGAACGGACATTTTTGTGGAGAATCCATTGATTCATTGTTTTTTTTTTAAATCATTTTTGATACCACATTTGCAAAAGCATATCAAAAATTTAAATACACAAATATAATTCTGAAACTAAAGAAATTAAAAGGCGTACAAATACAGTAGCAAAAATAAACGACTCACCCGATCGCAATTGCACAATTTACATCACAGAACAAAATGGAAGTTAGCAATCGATAGGATTAATGTTTTCTACAAATATCAATACTTAAAATTTGTCTAAGAGGCCGTCTTCACATTAAATTAGGTGCTTGTTCCGATAATTTCAATACAAACCCCATATTTTATCACAAATTTGGATTTTGCACAACATTTCAGGCGAATTTGATGCAAAAATAATTTAAAAGGCGTAAAATTGACCGAAAAAATTCATAAAAACCATTGAGGGAGCGTATAAATGTTCGGAATTCAATCACATTAAAAATATTAATAAAGACGTTTAGTGGCCATAGCAGTCAATCACCTGTTGCAGGCGCCTTAGTATGGATTCCATTAGGATGGTGACAAAGTCAGAATCCATTCTGACTGATTCTCAGGATCTGTTGGTAGAAATTTCTGTTTTCACTTTGTGAACAATCCTCAATAACGATAACAATCATCAAATTTTGCAAACAGTCTCACTGCGCTTCTAATTAAGCACGTAATGAGCTGGAATTTGAAATTCCCAAGTTTCAACAACAGTTGAATCACATGGTGTCCAAATTTGCACATGTTTCTATTCATAATTTTTATGAATATTAATTTCCTAATTGATAAAAAATAGTAAATTTAGTTTTATAATTAAAATGTTTATAGATTGTGTTTGGGTTTTTGGGTAGCAAAGGATGAAAAAACAATTTCCAAGAAAAATTAATGTTTGTTGCAAATAAAACAAAAAACATGAAACGCTAATTTAACATTAGAGATCTATTTTTCAAATTGGTGAAAAATCCAATAAAACTAATGAACTTTTTTTTATTTCCACCTGAAATTGTGTAGAATCCAAATTTGGGATAAAAGATGGGGGTTCGTATTGAAATTATCGGATCAAGCATCCAATTTAATATGAAGACGACCCCTTAGACAAATTTTAAGTATTGATACTTGTAGAAAACATTTATCCCCATCGATTGCTACCTTTCGTTTGTTCTGTGATGTAAATTGTGCAATTGCGATCGGGTGAGTCGTTTTTTTTTTGACGGCAGTATACTAGACGATTTGTTTAAACTTTGATTGAAGAAAGCAGTTTTTTTACGCTAGGTCATTAACTTAAGCTTAAAATCATTTCAGTGTAAAAAAATTAGATTAAGCTTATCATAAACTACCAAATTTAGGTATAATTAGCTAACTGGTCATGTTTTTTTAAGCAGTGATATCTCAAATTTCAATTTGTTCAGAAATACAATTCTTTTTGGAAATTATTTGTAATATTTATTTTTTATATTTGACTCACAATAAAGTTGTTTGAGGGAATAGCTGTTTTGCAATTCTTTCACCAAGGAAATATTTTTATGCATCATGATTTTTTCGGGAATTTTAACATTTAAAAATCAATTAAAAATTCATTTCTTAAGTAATAACTCTGATTGAAAGTCAAAACATTCACAGTATTGCATAGATTAGGATGATACTAAAACAATTACTAAAGATCAATTCATTATTGAGTTATTACCGTTTGAACAAAGCATCATATTATAAAACAATTTAAAAAATCGAGTTTTATGTTTTGGAAACATGTTTGGTACAGGTTTCTAAAAATAGCAAAAACCCTTGAACAAGAAAAATATTCCGAATATTTACAATATATTTGCATTGCTTGAAAGCAAAGAACTTTTAAAACAATAAAAACAAAATTTTAAAACAATAAAAACAAAATTTTAAAACAATTAAAAAAATCTATATTTTGGTCAATTTTTGTGATTTTTAGTGTATATAAATACCTTACGATATTCATAAAAGACGTTTGATAAACACATTAAACTCATAATTTCAAATGAATAATCATAAAATAAGAAAATTAATATTTTATTAAGTAGCTTTTTATGCTGACTTTAGCCGGTCTCTCTCGTAAATTCATAAATAAATTACATGAAGAAAGAAAATTAGAGGACGTGTGGTACATCTCAGGTGAACGTGAGGACATATATGAGATGCTTCCGCATAGGTATGAGAAAATTAGGTTTTGTCGTGACTGTGCTAAGTGATGGTCAACACGGCATCTAATGCTCAAGGTTCTTTGCGTGTGCAAAATGATTTACTCAAACATTTTGCAAGAGCTTTGAGATGAAAAACGCTGCTACGAATTTAGAAAATACGTCAATTTAAATTTGTTGTGAATGACTGTGGAAAGTTGTGGAATTCGATTTAGCGACTGATCAGAATTTAATCAGAACCAGTTGGAAGAGTAATGTTACGACTACGTACCCTTTATGGACTGATGCTGTGTCATTTTGATCAAGTTCGGCACAATGTTACCTTGCCGATACTAGAATCACTACTTCCAGTTTCCCTTCCAACTAGTCCTCAAGTTTTTACAAAGTTACAGTTAAAGAATCTCGTGGATTAAATTCTGATCAGTGCCGCAATCGAACTTCACAATTTCCGATACTTCACAAACAAAATTACAACTAACTTTTTCTAAAAAAAGGGAAGTTCAATGATTTAGAGTTGTTTCCCAAAGTGAATGATAAAAAAGTGTATGGGGGCTGAAAAGTTAAGAGCAGACGGACCCCGGTGAAATATGAGGGTAGGTAGGTATTTTAACTAACGTCGCACTGGATCAATACAAAGGGCTATTGACTACGGTCCGAGACCAAACCCAAATGAACAGATCGAGGACAACACCACGAAATTTTGAACCACGGTCAATTGACGAGATCACACCTAACCTGGCATCCCACTCTCCAAATTTCAACACCACGCTAACGTGAGGACATTTGATGCCACGACTGATTCAACGTACGCCAACCCCCTTAGTACGCGACGGTCTTTGATTGAATTCAAACTTACAAACCTCCCATTACAAATCCGTTATTTTTCCAACCGGGCTATGCTGCCTTCTAAAAAAGGGAAGTTAAATGATTTATTAAAGTTTCTCCAAAGTGGACGATACCCCCCGAGGGCGTTGAAAAGTTAGGAGAGCAATGCTGGCCCCCAGTGTTGATACTGGTAGGTAGGCCAAGGGGATGGATAGACCCATTCCTATTTATTCGTCCCACCATTTATAGCCTGACTCGGGCTTATGCTTGCAGGGCTTGTGTCGAGTTTCCACATAGGCCTCTATGTCTTATTTCAGTGACCGTCATAAAATCGACTTACTTGAGCCAACGCTCTTTGCCATGGTTCTGATACCTGAACCATTCTCCAAACAATTGGAGGTGGGATAGGGGCCTTTGCCAACCTCCAAAAAAATCACCTCAGCGGCTAATCACTCGGAGACGCATTGGGTGATGCTTAATGCCAGTGGGTTGTTATAGTTCTGATAACAAGACCATTCTCCGAACCCTCAGATGTGGGTTCAGAGGCTTTGCCCACGTCTACACAAATTTACATAAGCGGCTTATTACTCGGATACACATCGGGTGAAGCTTATTTTCATTTTAATGAAAGGGTCAGTTCAATCTTCCCAGAGGATTCCATTCCAAGGAAATTAGAAATGGAATTTTAAAAAGGATTATGATCCATGGAAAAGAGCAATATTATATTTAAAAAGGATGCTAATAATGCCAAAGGATTACATTACAAAGAAAAAAGAAGAAATATATTTATATACATATTAGTTACAGGATTCTATAATAAGGAAACGAACAATGTAATATCTTACTGAAGGTTTCTATTCTTACGAAGTAACGACGAAATCTTTACAGAGGATTCACTTCCAAAGAAAGGGGCGATAAAATAAACCCTAAGCATTATATTCCAGGGAAAAATACAGCATTATATTCATTACAAGATTCTATTAGAAGGAAACAAGCAACAGAATCTTAATGAAGGTTTCTATTCTAAGGAAGTACACACACACAATGGAATCCTTCCAAAGGATACACTTCGAAGGAAAGGGGCAATAGAATAACGCCAAAGGATTAAATTACAAGTAAAAAAGAAGAAATAGACTAGTTTCAAGATTCTATAATTAGGAAATTAACAATATATAATATCTTACTGAAGTTTTCTATTCTAAGGAAGTAACAACGGAATCTTTCCAAAGGATTCACTTCCAATGAAAGGGGAAATAGGATGATTCAAAAGGATTGTATTTCAAAGAAAAAAAGGTAGACTCATTACAAGATTCTATTATAAGGAAACAAGAATTAAAATCTTAGTGAAGGTTTCTATTCTAAGAAAGTACACACCCAACGGAATCTTTCCAAAGGACTCACTTCCAAGGAAAGGGACGATGGAATGATTATAAAGGATTATATTCCAAGGGAAAATAAAGAAATAGACTAATTACAAAATTCTATCATAAGGAAATGAGCAATAGAGTATTCCAAGGGATTCTAAACCACAGAATGAGCCCATGGAATCGTTTCAAAGATTTCTGTTCCAAGGAAAAGACCAATAGAATCTTTCAAAGGTTGAAATAATCCATGCGTTGTTTAGAAAGTTGTGGTTATTTAGTCATTAAGGGCCATATTTTGACGAACTGCGCCTGACATAAGAGAACAAAGAAAGAAGATGGGGAAGAAGGCAAAAAGTAGAAGTGCAGGCGAGTTGTGTGGTTATTCGGTCATTATGTGTGTTGTGGGGTAAAAGCACTACTCGCGAACCTCGCAAAGCTGAGAGGGTTAAATGTTCCGAGAAAAATTCCGTTCCGCTTCGTTTTCCCTTTTGGATTCTCAACCTGAGAGGGTTGAACAAAAAAATTATTCGTAAAGTGAATTTAAAAAAACATACTAGCCGAAGGGTCTCCCATGGTTCAACTTTCAATGGTAAAACAAATGGAAGGCGAAACAGTGGAACATAGTTTCACATTGTGAAAGAGATGTGTTAGTGAAAGTAATCAATTCCATACAAAAGTTTACACTGCATAAAATTTGTCAATCTTTAAAAACAGAATCAAGACCACTCGCGTAAGGGGGATAACTGAGAAAGGAGAAACGTTTTTGTAAGGACATGTGTAGTCTGTTTAATAAGTTTAACTTCCTGAGGGGTTCACAACATGCATAATTCTACCATGACCGCAGTCTTTCCTGCATGATTTCTAAAGTTTTCATTTTCTTGACCAATAAAATCTTTTCAAAGTATTCTGTTCCAAAGGAAATGACCAACAGAATCTTACTAAAGGTTTATATATATTCAAAGGAAGTGCAACGGAACCTTTTGAAAGGATTTACTCCCAAGGAATGGGGCAATAGAGTAATTCCAAATGATTATATTTCAAGCAAAAAAGTAGAAATAGACTAATGGTAAAATAATATTATAAGAAAATGAACAACAGAATCTTACTAAAGATTTCGAATCAAAGGAAGTACAATGGAATCTTTCGAAAGGATTCACTTCAAAGGAAAAAGGCAATAGAATAATTCCAAATAATTATATTTCAAGGAAAAGAGGATAAGTAGACTAATTACAAGATTCTATTATAAGGAAGTGAGCAATATAATTCCGATGTGGATTCAATTCCCCAAAATGGGTCAACAGAATCGTTTCAAAGATTTTTATTCTAAGGAAAAGACCAATAGAATCTTTCTAAAGGTTGAAAGAATCCATGGATTATTTAGAAAGTTGTGGTTATTTAGTCAATAACGGCTATATTTGGCACATGCTGCTGAAAACACAAGACAACAAAGAGGTAGAGACGAAGAGCAAAATTATCCGTAAAGTTAATTCTCAAAAACAAACAGAAGGTTCCCACGGCTCAACCTGTAATAGTTAAACACATCAAAAGCGAAACAATGGAAAAGAGACTCTCCATAAAGTGTTGGGGCAGGGGTAGACCAGTTGGATTAGCAACCGGAGAGTTGTGAGTTCGAATCCAACTAAAGATAGTATTGTGCATTGTTTGGTGCACGTTAAATCTGTCATGGCCTCAAATATTCTCACGTTGGCATGATGTGGAAGTTTGGAGAGTGGGATTCCAGCTCAGGTGTAGTTTTCGAGATCTGGCCGTGTTTCAAAATTACAAATTGTTGTACCTGGGGAATCTTTCCCTTTGGGATGAATCCTGGATCGTCGCCAATAGCCCCTTGTGTTGCTACTGTAGAAGGTTGATTAATTAACTACCTACCATTAAGAGTGGAATAAAAAAAATCCATTTCAGACCAAAAAATTAAAAAAAAAATTGCCAAACTTTTAAAAGCAGTGCATTACCAGGACCCACACATAAAGGGGCTCCAGGGATGTGGTATTAATTTTTTAATCTTTAGAAAGATTATATTAATCAATTTTTTAGATCTAGAGTCCCTTGCAAAGATAATATTTCACTTCTTTCTAAGTGAATCCTTTGAAAATAGAGAGTTTCTGTTGGTCCTTTTCTTAGAATAGAATACTTTAGTACGATTGTGTTAATAATTTCCTTGACACAGAATGCTTGGGAGAGATTCTATTGCTCTTTTCCTTAAATATAATCCTTTGGATAAATTTTATTGATGATGAAGGTCAAAACTGTTTAGAAAGCATGCAAGAAAGACTACAAAATTGAAAGAAAGAGAGAATTAAAAGAAAGATAGTGAACCCTTAAGAGTGTTAGAATGCTAAATATTTGCGTTACTTAATAAATGTGAACAGCAAGTAAAGATGAGAAAATGACCCCTTCTGCATATACAAACTGATTTGTTTGGTGTTAATGGTGTCAAGGAACAGATATGTGCATTCTGCACCGAGCACAAGGCACGAAGCGTCATGTAAGAGGATACACATGCAGAATATAAGTTTTACTGATACAAAAGAGTAAAACTCAGAAAGGCTAGAAATTGATCCTGATCTGCCTAAAACTCGCAAGTTGCTAGCGCAGTGGGCAAACCCACTGAAAATAGTATCCAATCATGGAGAGCTGGAATATGTA
This sequence comes from Metellina segmentata, assembly GCA_947359465.1. Taxonomy (NCBI): domain Eukaryota; kingdom Metazoa; phylum Arthropoda; class Arachnida; order Araneae; family Tetragnathidae; genus Metellina; species Metellina segmentata. The sequence goes on along the minus strand of OX375872.1, from coordinate 138,904,728 downwards.
TTCTTCTACTATGAATAATTTTAATTGTCTCTCAAAAAACGCTTTTGCTCCAATGTGGCTTTTTAAAAGATGTTTTTATACAATTATTTATGAAACTTTGTATAAAAAAATAATACTGAAAATTATTTATACTGGTATTACTTATAACTATTTTTGACACAAACTTAAACCTTTGAAATGAAATGAATTTTACATAATTTAAGCCGGATCAGATCATTCGTAAGGCACATTAGCGTTATTCCTGTTCATTATGTCACATCAGTGTACCGCGGCACGCCACTTGATAATTCTTACGGTAGTGTGCTTTGCTTTTCTAAGTGATTTATCTCCACTGTAATATAAATGGATTTATCTGTATGGCAACATGAATAAATAAATAAATGCATTTAGTATGTGTGTGACAGTATGAATAAACAATTTATATTTTATGAATGAGCATCCTATATGGAATATCTTATCCATATCTGGTTTGCGAGCCTGATAAACGTATACATAAATTCTCATCTCGTGTGTGGGCCTGACAAAAACATTTCGATTGCCGGATTTGTTCCACAAACCAGGTACACCGGTCCGGAGGGCCGGATCTGAACTGGTGGCCATTTAAAGTTATCTAGAAAGCCGTATCTGGTTTGCGGACCTGATAAAAAATATTTGGAAGGTCCGTGTCCGTATCAGCCAGTGGGCAGAAGAAATCTTTTCAGAGAGTCGGTTAAACCTATCCGGATAGCCGTATATAGTCTTTGGACCGGGTAAACCTAATCTGGGGGAGTATCTGGACTGCGGCCTGATAAAAATATTTAGAGGGCCACAACTGGTCTGCGAAGCTGATAAAAATATTTGGAGGACAGTATCTAATCTCCGAGCTTGAGGTTAATCTATCCGTTACAACTGTGATTTATCTTCCGCGTACAGATTTTTGAGGACAGGTTTGTTAGATCTCTTCCCAACGAGAACAGCTATTTTTCAATAAATAATAGCTAATAAATGAAATGCTAATAGATAATAGCTGATCGATTAAATACAATTGAATAATGAAGAATTAGGGATAACCTCTCATTACCAGGCTTCAGTGAATCGCATGTTAATGAAATAAAATGGAACGAGCCGACTTTTATGTCACCTGCCGTTTTTAAAAGCACACGTGTTTTGTGTCCTCCAATCAATTACCAGAATTCAGACGGTTTTTAAAGGCAAACTGCTTCGGTAATTGAAAACTCTTTCACCTGCCTGCGAACAGTGGGGAAAGAAATAGTTTACGCTAATGCTTCAAAGTGTGTGCGGTGACCGGATAACCCGAAAAAGAGCTGCGAAGGTTACACATTATTTCTTATAATTGTTCATCAATTTCAAAACTGTTCCCTTTCTCTTCGCGTATGTCCCGATATGTGATACACACTTTGAACAGAAAGGAATGGAGCGGATATAGTAACTAGGAGTCTGAGATTAAAAAAGTAGAATTCATTTTGGAAAATAATGGAGCTTTCGATATTGGGTTCGCTCCAGATTTAAACTTCTCTTAATTTCTATCACTTATTCTACATTTAAATACCACAGTTGTATCCTTTTTAGTGTAAATTAGTTTGGATATACACAATGTAGCGGATATTGTAACTAGGAGTCTGAGTTTAAAAAAGCTTACAATAGTAAAATTCATCTGAGAAAATAATGAACTAGCGATGTGTTAATTCTAGATTTAAACTTCCCTTAGTTTGTATTGCGTATTCTACGTTTAAATAATACAGTTTGATCCTTTTTAGTTTAATTATATTTGGAGGTATACAATTTGAACGGAAAGGAATGAAACGGATGCTGTAACTAGGAGTCTAATTTTAAAAAGCCTACATTAGTAAAATTCATTTTGGAAAATAATGAACTAGCGATATTGTGTTGATTCAAGATTATTTAAACTTCTCTTAATTTGTATTACTTATTTTACATTTAAGTGCCACGTGTTATATATTTTAACTTAATCATGTTTGATGATACACACTTTGAACGGTAAAGAATGGAGCGTATATAGTAACTAGGAGTCCAAGTTTTTTAAAAAGTTGAATTATTTTTGGAAAATAATGAATTATCGATATTGGTTTCGCTCAATATTTAAACTACACTTAATTTGTATTACTTATTTTACATTTAAATACCACCAGTTTGATCATTTTCAATTTAATTATGTTTGGAGGTACACACTTTGAACTTAAAAGATTTTAGCGGAAAGGAATTGAGCGGATTTTGTAATAAGGAGTCTGAGTTTATAAAAGCTTACATTAGTAAAATTCATTTTGGAAATTAATGAACTAGCTATACTGTGTTGATTCTAGATTTAAACTTAGTTTAACTTCTATCACTTATTCTACACTTAAGTGCCACGTGTGATCGGTTTTAGTTTAATTATGTTTGATGATACATATTTTGAACGGAAAAGAATGGAGCGTATATAATAACTAGGAATCTGAGTTTAAGAAGTAAAATTTATTTTAAATAATAATGGAGCTATCAATTTGGGTTCGTTCTATATTTAAACTTCTCTTAATTTTATTACATATTCTATATTTAAGTGCCACGTTTAATCTTTTTTTAGTGGAATTATATGTTTGGTGATCCACACTATTAACAGAAAGGAAAGGAGTGGATATAGCAACTAGGAGTCTGAATTTAAAACCAGTAGAATCCGTATTGGGAAAATAATGAACTATTTTTATTGAGTTATTTTCAGAGTTAAACTTCCCTTATTTGGTATTAAATATTCTATATTTAAGTGCCACACTTTTTAACCTCTTTTAGTTGAATTATAAATTTAGTGATAACACTTTGAACAGAAAGGAATGTAGCGGATGTAGTAACTCAGAATTTTAATTTAAAAAAAGCTCGAGAGAATCAGTAGAACTAATTTTTATTTTAATAGAAAATAACGAATTATAGAGTATATTACGATTTAATCTTTTTTAATTGAATTATAGTTTTGGTGATACAAGAATTGGACGAAATTTGTTATACAGAGATTTATATTGTGTTAATTATCTTTACAAGTCATTTTGTTTGTTGTATCATAAGATTTATATTAATGACTTTTCTTATTAAATTGTGCATATTATACAGAAAACGAGTTAAAAAAGTTCTTAATAATATATTTCGTATTTCAATTTTTGGTTTTATTGACTTGTATAGAAAAATTGATAGTGGATTGTCGAGATCCAAATTTACATTGCTTTTACATGTTTAAAACTTCAAAATTTTAATTTATTTCTTCAGTTGAAACAGATTAAATTTATGTACTGCATTAATTTCCTTAATTTGACCTTTGTTTGAAAATGAAATTAATAAAATGTATTCGCAATATTTTTCAGTCTCGAAGTTTAATTCTTTTTGTGTAGAGCAAATGAAATTTCATCCCAACGATTGTTTCATAGTTTGATTTTTTTCCTTTGAACTGAATCGAATTAAATTTAAACACTACATTCAATTTATAGTTTGCTATTTTTCTTGTAGTTAAATTATATTTGTGATACAATAACTTTTTATAAAATTCATAGAATATTTGCTGGTAAAATTAATTCATTATCATAATTTTCCCATCACCTTATACTTTTAAAAACTTTTTAATGTAATCAAGAATTTAAGAAATAAAAAATCCTACAACTATAGACCACTGACACTGAAGTGACGTTGTTTTAAGACATGATTTCATTTTAGTTTCAAGCCTCTAGTTATTTCCGTTTTAGATAAAAAAAATAAGCAACATCCAAAATTTTTATGTGTGTTCGCTCAACGTTCTCAAATAATATATTTTTTGACGACAAAGGAATAGAAACGATGTTTAATTAAGTGGAATCTGAATATCAGTAACAAAGCATAATGAAAATAGTTGTACATAATGTGGATACGTGACATTACTGTTAATTTCTATTCAGTGAACTGGCTTCAGCATCTTTGTCCTTGAATTTGAACTCGAGACCTTTGCACTTGGAAACTAGACATCGATCGCATAATACGAATACAAAACAGCATTACAGGAAATGTATGATAAAAAACTACCTTCTTTTACTTTCATTACGTGAAAAGAGTATTTCATGACAGAATGCCGTTCTTATAATAATCTGTGACGAATGTTTTGAGTTTTAACCTAAATAGTTGAGATGGGCAACCTTATTTTATGACAACTATTTTCAAGTTGTTAATATGTGATAACAATTATTTACAGCTTCTATAAAATTTAATACTAGGTCCAGCCAAAGACCATCATGTATACGAGGGCAGGTGCACGTTAAACCTGTCGGCCTCAAATGTCCTCACGTTGGCGTGGCGAGGAAGTTGGAGAGTGGGGTGACAGCTTAGGTGTTGACCTCGTCGTCAGACAGTAGTTCAAAATTACATGGTGTTGTCCTCGATTCTTTCCCATGGGGATTAATCCCGGATCATCGCCAATAGCCCATTGTGTTGCTTCAGTGCGACGTTAATTAATTACCATTACCATTATGTTAGCAGTTAATAACTAATATTAAAAATGGTGAATAAATTTACCAGATATTTAACTGTTAGAAACTGATGTTAACGCCTGATCAGAAATTTCTTAACTTTTATTCTTGCCAAATGTTTAATAAATTTTAACGTTTCTTTTTTTAAATTTTATTTTTAATTTTTGTAACAAGTTCAACAACTTTAAAAGTTATTTTTAATGTGTATCGATAGCATAAAAAAATGTTTTAGATACCAATTGTTAGTAAGTTATAACACTGTTATTTTAATTTCCATCGGAATAACAGCCAATACCAACTAAATAATAATTTCTAGTAGAACCACGATTTTTAAAATTAAAAGTTTACTTTGTATGTAATTAAACAGATATTTTAGTGATTTTTCCTGTAGTCTTTCAGTTTAAATAAAAACTTTTGCAATACAAGATCATATTTATTAAAAAAATTTAATATTTTAAGTTTTGCTTCCTTGGGAAGTTCAGTGAATAAAAGAGGCATATTCTATCAAATTAAATATTGATAGCGGTAGTGTTTTTGCAGTTATACATGTTTTCTATACAGATTCTGAACGTGACGTGAGTTGGCTTGTTTTTCGGATTCGCAGTGCATAAATTTCATCTATTTCAGCTGAAGAAAAAGTTTAATACTGTGGAACCTTTACGCTGAACAGTAAATACAAACTGGAAATTTGAATCTAAATAACCCAATACCAAGATATGTCAATAAAAATTCCAAAGAATGAATTCAGAATTGATATTTGACGGTTAATCGTTTAACAACAAGTAGATAAACGCTAAACATTTCCAAAACATCGATAAACTACATTTTAGAGTATTCCCGATGTATATCGTGGGAGAGCATTAGGACAGTAGAAGTAAAATCTTTGATTGTCTGGTGCATTTGTTGACAGTAAAAAATTTTCTCTCTCTTATTGAAAAATTTTTTAAATTTTCATTGCATACACAACAAAAATTTACTGAAGTGAGGATTTATTATTAAGTTACATAACATTAAAAAAATATTTAGATAGTATAACCTAGAAAATCCCTTGCTGTTTGTTAGTATAAAATAATTACCTAAAATTATAAGAAAATGATCGATCATCTGTGAATAATCAATATAGCAGTATGTTCAGTGAAATATAGTAAGGTATATTGTAACGCAGTATAATAGAGTATGTATTACATATTGATATACTGGAAAAATAGAATCTCAAACTTTGAGCATTTGTTCATATTCTGAGAAAATTAGTTAATTTTAATTCTCATTTTGAAAAAATCGAGTTCATAAAGTTCAAAAGTGATTTAATTATTATTATTAGTTGTAATTTTAAATTTTTAATAAGGGTATAGAAACAAACACGAAATATGATGGATAGAACACAAATTAAACTTTTCCCAATCTAAAAATCGATATTTTTTAAATTTTGGGTTCCGATCTCGTATTAAAGGAAACTAAGAACAGGTGTATCACATTATAAATATCTAAGCAAGAACAAATCGATGTGATTAAAATTAATAATCCAAACCGACTTAAAAGACATGTTCAATTAAAACTAAGAAACATTGGAGAGTAAAGTATTTTGAAACTTAAAAAATTGTTTGTATTTAATACAAAAACGGTGAATCCTTAAAAAAAGTACTTCGATATTTTATCACTAATGACAACAAAGTTTTTAGAAGATCCATACCATAAACATGTGTCAATATATAATTTATTGCATACGAAAAGCGTTCTAAATTGAAATAATTTTGATATTCATAAAGAGTGATTTCAATCCAATAGCTAAATTTGACTTATTCGTTGGAACAACCAATTAGATGACAGTTCTATCGAACTTTTAAAACAGTCAGTAGTCAAACATAGAAACAATCAAATAATAATCAAACCGACTTTATATGACATGTTCAATTAAAATGAAGAAACATCAGATAAAAAAGAAGTATTTTGAAACATTACAAAATTCTTTGCAGTTAATGTAAAAAACAACGAATCCGTTAAAAAAATTAGACTCATTTTGCCGTTAAAGACAGAAAGGTTTTTACACATGTGTCATTATGATTTCATTGTATACTAAACGCGTCTCTGAAGTGAAATCGTTTTGACAAGGCACTCATTAAAAATGTTTCAACACAGAAGCCAAATTTTAATACATTATTCATTATAACTTTTAAAACAGTCTGAAGAGAGAGTTTTAAATTTTTAATTCGAAATCACGATGATGATGTAACGGTGTGTGGCCTCGACCAAATCCAATTTGTGCATACCTAAAGAATAAGGGAGAGGCTGAGACTTGCAAAATATGTCACGAATACGGTACTGATGATAGGTTTGAATAGGTATTTGTTCTTTTTCAAGCTTCGAATCCATTACGAACACCTGCGTGGGTCATTACCATTCGACACTTTGCTTTCGCAAAAATCCTTTCTCAGCTAGAATCATATAGAATGCTGTGAGCATAGGAACATCAAAAATAAATCACGCATCACGTTAAATATTTTTTTCCTCTTCAGTGATCAGTTTTTGCAAGCTTATGATTTACAATCGATTTTAACTGATCGTTGCAGGGTGGTGACTGGATAACAATGATAAGTTAGCACCGCTCTATGGACTACGAGAGTTCATATTAGATCTCTTAATGTGTTTTTAAGATCTGAACCTTAAATAAAGCAAAAAGTTGATTTTTAATTAATCCTGGACTTTGTTGTCTTGAACCATCGTTGTATTTTGTGCAATAAATAATACTTCCATAACACTTTCTTTTTGTTAATAACAGCAGTGAATTTAGCTGAATGGTCCGAGACGGTGACTGGATACCAATGAGAAGTTGACATCGCTCTATGTGGACGATAAGAGCTGGTACTAGACCTTAATGTTTTGGAAGATCTGAACCAAAATAAAAAAATAAAAAAAACCCTATTAATCCTAAACTTTCTTGTCTTGTGCTACCGTTGACTTTGGTATAGTAAAGAGTATTTCTTTAACAATTTTTATCTTTTTTGCTACTAACGGCAATCACCTTTTGCAATATTTTAACTGAACACTGAGGGGTGGAATCCGGATATTAGTGAGAAATTTATATCGCTCTATGGACCATGAGAGCTGGTATTAGACTTTAATGATTTAAAAGGTCTGAACCGCAAAAATAAAACAAAAAGCCAGTTCTTATTAGTTCTAAACTTTGTTGTTTCATACTATCGTTGTTTTTGTGCAGTAAAGAGTAGTTCAATAAAATTTCAATCTTCTTTGCTCATCACAATAACGATCAGTACATGCGAACTTATCATTCACAACCGATTTTAATTAAACGCTCCAAGATGGGGTGACTATATACCAATGAGTTCGATTCGATATTTCAAGTTGCTTTGGTTAATTGTTCTAAGGATGAGAGCTGATTTTAGACATAATGTTTGGAAGATCGTATTAACAAATAAAACAAATAGAAAATTCGCATTAATCATAAGCTTTGTTTTCATGTTCTATCGTTAATATTTTTACAGTGAATAGTATTATTATCTCTTATTTGCTGATTATTATAGAGACCAGTTTGGGCTAGTATATAATTTTCAATACACTTAACTGAACATTCGGGGCTGTAACTGGATATCAATGAAAAGTTAACATTTTGAGTTGGTTAGGTTTATTGCTCTATGGAGTATGAGAGCAGATTTAGACTTTCATGCATGGAAGATTTTTTCATGCATAAAAAAAACAGACTCTTATTTTCCCCAATTATATTTTCATGTTCTATCTTTGATATTTGTACAGTAAATAGTACCTCGATAAAAAGTTATCTTTTATTTTCAAATAATAGTAGTGATCAGTTTTCTACGAGCTTATCATTTACAATAGAGTTTAACAAAACGCTTTTGGTCTGTAACTGGATATCGCAATGAGATGTTAAAATTTTTTATTCGTTTGGATTATCTCCGTATCTATCGTATCTAGTAGAGCTGAATTTAGACCTCAATGGGTTTGAGAAGATCTTATTCATAAATAAAACAAAAAACAGGTTTTTTAATTAATACCAAAGTTTGTTTCCTTTTATTATCGTTGATATAAGTACAATAAATAGTATTTTCATAAAATTTCTTTTTGTTTCCTTTGCTAATAATAATTTCGACTAGTTTCGGAAATCGTATGATTTACAATAAATTTTAACTGAACTATAAAGACGGTAACTCGATGCCAGTGAAAAGTTAACATTTCAAGTTGCTTTGGTTTATTGACTAATGGAATGTGAGAGCTGATTTTAGACATGAATGTTTGGAATATTCTTTCTCGTAAACTATAACAAAAAGCATATTCTTATTTCTTTTTATATTCATATAATATTATGCATAAATTAAACATTATGCATATTATTGTTAGTCCTAATACGATTTCCTGCTTTTGATTTCTGAACAGACTGGGATCAAAGAAACCGGTATCCCAAGATTCTTGTATCAATAAGATATTAATCCATAAAATATTTATGACATGTTTAGTCACAGACACATCAGAAAGATAGTAAAATATGGTGTCAATTAAAACAAACTAATAAAATAGTTATTAAACAATATTAACTTTAGGGTTTAATAAGACTCCCAAAAATATGTTGCCCGACAAAAATGTTTATATCTTTTAAACAGATAGAAAATAGAATTTTTGGAAGAATAGCTTATGGGTTAGGAGAATTCGTTCAAATAATATTTCATATATGGGTTAGTAATCCACATGGTAATTGTAATATAATAACACTTAATTTGTTTTTTTGTCATGTAATTTCTATATTTTTACTCTGTAACTAAAATCCCATAATTCCTTTCTTTGTAACTTTGCAACTGTAAAATGTCAATCTTTTTCTGTTTGCAATGGCAAAATAATATAACTATATTCTATTTGCAACTGTAGAAACTATGTGATTATATAGCAAGCCTTTTTAATTATTGAGCATTATTAATAAAAATAAAATACATAAAAACATGTGAGTGAAATTATATCGCCACATACAAATATATTTTGCATATCACACAAAAGTAGTACTTTTAGTTTTTCAAGAGGTGGGACAATGTATAGTTCCCTAATACTGATCTAGAGCATTACTTATAACAGATTATACATGAAAAAATATTTTTTAAATGTATGAAAAATTAAAATTTACTGTGGGATAATTTTGTTTTTCAATCTTAAACTACTATTGTCCACTTTTTATTGATAATAACTATTAATCCATTAAAGGTCATAAAAATACAAAAGAGTACGAAATTAATGTTTATAGTTTTTTGAAGGGGAAGTGTTATACTGTATCGATCTAGAACACTCCTTGACATCAGAATATTGAATGAACGAACACTTAAAAAATGTATGGAAAATTCAGAACATCTGGTGATTTTGTTTTTTAATTTCAAATTTCTACCTCCCAGTTTTACATGATAGTAACTTTTAACCCTTTGAAGGGCACAAAATATAAAAAAGACGAAATTAATACTTTTAGTTTTTTTAATGGGAGGTTGTACACTGTATCGATTTAGAGCACTTCTCAATATCCGAATACTTAAAAAATCATCATTTTTAAGAAGTTCTAAATTTATGGAATATTTAAAAATGCGTGGAAAATTCAAAACATTTCGTGGTTATTTTGGTTACCAATCTCGAATTTATATCCCACTAGTTTTCCATGATAGTAAATTTTAACCCTTTGAATGGTGCAAAAAATGAGCGAAATTAATACTTTTAGTTTTTTACGAAATATTACTCTGTATCGATCTAGAACACTCTTTGGGAGTTCAGAACATCAAATGAAAGAACTTTAAAAAATGTATGGAAGTATCTAGTGACTATTTTATTTTTCCATTTCAAATTTCTACTCTCCATTTTTTCATGATAATTAATTTTAACCCTCTGAAGGACCCAAAATAAAATGTTTGGGTGAAGACCTATCACCTCATTTAAATATATTTTGCATTAAACAAAACAAAAAATATTTTAGTTCATTTTTAGAGGAAGGGGGGACACTATCCATCTAGAGCAGCCCCTGACAACAAATGAAAAAATATTAATGCGTTCAATTTATACATACCTCGGATATTTATAAATCTTAGCCATTCTATTTACCTAGAATATTTTAAACCTCTGAAGGGTTCGCTCATAATTACACCTTATAATCTGCAATCCTGTTTTAATATCCAGCTTTGAGCTTTTCGATCAATAAAATTTTTACAAAGGATTATATTCTAAAGAATGGAGAATTGTAATATTTCCAAAGGATATATTCCAAGGAATGGACTAGCATAACCTTACTAAAGGATTCTGTTGTAAGGATATTATATATCAATTGTATCTCTTCAAAGCATTCACTTTCAAGAAAAGGGAGCAATGGAATAATTCCAAAGGCTTATATTCCAAGAAGGAGAAATAGACTAATTACAAGATTATATTGTAATGAAATGAGCAATTGAATCTTTCCAAGGGAATCTATTCCACAGAATGGGCCAATAGAATCTTTCTAAAGGTTTAAAGAATTCATGGATTCTTTAAATCTTTATGCAAGGATATGGATATCTAGTCATGTGTGTGTTATGATGTAAAAGATGCCCTACACAAATTTCATGACGCTCACAGGATTTGGAAAAGAAAATTAAGTTAACATACCAAAGGTTTTAAATAAATACAGGGTGAACTTATTTAGAGTCTTACTATAAAGCCTTTCCCTGATTAAAAAAAAAAGGTAAGTTAGTTAGAAACATACTGTTTGTTTCATTGAACAGGGTGAGTTTAATTTATTTCTCTTTCGTAGCATTAAGATATTCCATGTTTTGCAATGTTTAACTTTCCCAATCCGATGAATATGTAGGGAAGGTGCAATAGCATTGCCATAAAGATAATATCACCTTCAGCTATTTCCTACTTTAAAATTAAGCTTTAATCATAATAGTAGAATTTAAAAATTAAAAGTACATGTCTCAAGTATTAATACCAGGCAGATCTTTAGACCGGTGTAGAATTATCTGGTGAGATGTCATTAATTTTTCTGTTGACTAAGTATTGTGATATAAAAGGATTTGGTATCACAATGCGTACGTTAATTTATTTAAAAAAAATTAATTTGAAATAAATAAATAAAACAACAAATTTATTATTAAAAAAATTATTAAAAATTAATTTAAAATAAATAAATAAAATAGTAAATTTATTATTAAAAATTTTTTTTAATTAATTTTAAATAAATAAATAAAATAATAAATTTATTATTAAAAAATTATACTTAAAAAATGTTTATTAATTTTTTTAACTACAAAAATTATTATTTTTTAATTTTTTATGTGCATCTTATCTCTAAATAGATACATTATTCCCATGGGTCAGAATATTAAGATGCAGCAAATTGAAAACAGCAGGCTATGTGTGCTGGTGACACATCCGATGAATATGTAGGGATGGTGCAATAGCATTGACATAAAGATAATATCGCCTTTAGCTATTTACCATTTTTAAATTAAGTTTTAGTCTTAATTGTAGAATTTAAAAATTTTAAATACATGTCTCAAGTACTAATACCAGACATATTTTGAGACCGGTGTAGAATTATCTGGTGAGATGGTATTTATTTTCAATCATTCATTCGGGACATTCGGGATCCCGAGACACTTCAATATTTTGCAGGTAAAAGAGTTAGTTTTTAATGCAATTTCTAAACCAGTACATCAGGAATAAGAATAATGCTCAGCAAAAAGTGGCACGCAAGATATTTATCGTCACGACTGTGACAAATAAACGTGTTATGGAAGTTTTACAGAACTTGACAGCACTAACCTTTCGGCTTCTCCTGGGCCAAAATAATCCAAAATTCATACTGAAGGATCGCCACAGTAATGACAAACCATCCTTTGACAACGACATTCATGATTCCGGCGTGCACTTTCCACAACAGATAGAAGAGCCAATTCCAGCACACATCCCGAAAGACAACGGTGGCCTCAACCACACAGAACACTTCTTCCGTCCTTACTCTGTGTTGACATCTGCTCTTCTGGCAGATGAGTACGGAAACTTCTTCGGCGAAGATCTACGAAGCTCTGAAGTCCTGCGGAAACAGGTTTCGATTCCGGCATAGCTCTAGGCGGGGCTATGAGTCTGAAGTTGAACGGCCTACAAGTCTTCGGTCAATCCTTGCAGAAATCAGAGCTATATTCTCTTCCACGGCCCCCCCGTCTCATCCCTTTTTTTATCCCCTTAATGATCGTTTTCGCTGGATTGAAAGAATCAACGCGCAGCGCGATCACCGTATTGTTTACTTTCGGTTGGGGAAATGAATAGTCATGTGCGTGACCATGACTTTTTTTCGCGTTAGACAGGACATCGGAGTGAACATGTCTCGCCAAGATTCAATTTGACAATTAAGTGACGCAATGTTTATGATTAGCACTTGATTTTATTCCTCACATTCATGTTTTATTTTATGCCATTACTTATGCATGTGTTCAGTGAATGTTGGAGTGGGAAAGCAAATGAGAAAATTCAACAATGTTCAGTGGTCAACACAAGTCATCGTTGACGACATGACTTGAATATGGCAATTGAGTGGCGCAATATTTATGCTTCGCACTTGATTTTATTCTTCACGATCAGATTTTATTTTACACAATTATTTAGGCTTGCATTCACTGACGGTTATTGGCATTTTAAACCACCAGCTGGTTTATTATAAAATGTTCAGTTGGTTCCACAAAGTCATCGTTGTCGACATGACCTTAATTCGGCAATGAAGTGGCACAATTTTTATGTTTAACAATTATATCGTACCTTATATACAGATTTTATTTTATTCCATTACTTATGTGTGTGTTCAGTGAATGTTGTTGGCGTTTTAAAGCATCATCTAGCTTGCTCACAAATGTTGAATGGTTTTTACAAGAAATCGTTGTCGATATGACTCGTATTAATTTGTCAATTTAGTGACTCAATGCTTATGATACATAGCACTTAAATTTATTCCTCACTATCAGGTTTTATTTTATTCAATTATTTATACTTGTATCGTGAAGGTTGTCGAAGTTTTAAAGCAAAAGATAGTTTATTCCAAAATGTGCAGTGGTTTCCACATGTCATCGATGTCGATATGACTTGAATTTGACCTATGAGTAAGGAAATATTTATGCTTGGCACTTCATGTCATACCTCACATTCATGTTTTATTTTATTCCATTACTTATGCTTGTGTTCAATGAAGTTTGCTGGGGCGTTTCAAAGCATCAGCTAGTTTACTCCCAAATAATGAAGGGTTTTTACTAGTCAACATGACTTGTCTTAATTTGACAACTAAGTGACACAATATTTATGCTCTTGATTTTATTCCTCACATTCAGGCTTTACCTATGATTGGTGGCGAAACACAAAATTCTATTGGTGACGGTCGGATGCAAATCCCGAAGGGATAGTTCCAAGGACACCTCATAATTTTGAACCACGGTTAGATAACTAGCTAGCATTCAGGGAAGATTGGTGTTCAAAAGTATGACCTTCATCTAAGCTACTTCAAAATTTGTGCTGAATGGTCTCTACAAGTCATCGTCGTCAACCTAATTCGTCTTAATTCAATATGACAATTAAGTGGCGATTTTATTTCTCACGTTCAAGTTACATTTCATTTTATTATTCTTAGATTCAGATTCAGCTTAGCTTGGATTCAGTAAAAGATTTTCCTTTTTAAAACATCAACTAGTTTACTCCAAAATGTTGAATGGCTTTTTAAAGTCATTGCTGTCTGCATTATTCATCATACTTTATTTTGACAATTAATCGAAGCAATATTTATATTTAACATTTGGTTTGCTTCGTAAACCAAATTATGAATATTATGAACTATGGTTTGCATCGCAAACCAACAAAACGGCAACGCCGTGATGGCCTCGTCATTGTCAAATTCGATAGCAGCCATCATGGCGTTGCATGTGGTGTTGGTTTTCTTCCGCAAACCAAATAGAAATTCGTAGCCTGTAGGAAGGAATTCTCTACGAATTCCAATTTGGTTTGCTTCGTAAATCAAATTATGAATATTATTAACTATAGTTGGCTTTGAAAATTGGATAACAGTCATAACGGAGTTGCCCGTGGTGTTGGTTTGCTTCGCAATCCAAATGTGAATTCAGCGTGACGTCACAATCTCTTACGAAAATATAAATATTTAATTAAAAAATTATTTATTAAAAGAATATCAATATATATTAAAATATATCTATCTGGTGTCAAATTTTCCGCAAATTTCAAACTCGTTGAATTTCAACATTGAAAAAAAAAACCCTGAACTTCAGATATATTTCTTATTTTAAATTTCAAATACTTTGAAAATTTTATTTTTTAGAACTTAAAAGAATAAGTGAAAATAATGGAATATATTTTTATTAATTCTTAATTTTTTAAAATTTATTTACCTTAATTTTTGTACTATTGGTATCACAGTATATAATTCAATCTTTAAATCTGAAGAATGAAGTTAAAAAGCTCAGCAAAGTTAATCGGTCATGTTTAATGACCGAAATTTTCAATATTGAAAAAATCACTTTGAACTTAAAATGTATTTCTTAATTTAAGTTTCAAATACTTTCAAAAAGCTATTTTTCAGAACTTAAAAAAAATCGGAGAGAACAATGTAATATTTATTTTTTCTTGAAGTTTCCTGTAGTTAACCAATGAAATATTGCATGTTTTCCTCGGACCCCGTGTAACCTTGTCGCCAACACTTGGGTTCCCCAGACTACACTTTCGGAACCACTTATTCTAGAACATTAATAGAAAACATTTTACTCAAAACTCGCAAAATTAAACTTATAATTCCTTTAGAATATAATTCCTTACGATTCCTTTAGAATATAATTCCTTACAATTCCTTTAGAATATAATTCCTTACAATTCCTTTAGAATATAATTCCTTACAATTCCTTTAGAATATAATTCCTTAAAATTCCTTTATAATACAATTCCTTTACAACAGATATGTCACGAAAAAACACACTACCCTTTCCTATAATATAACCTAGCTTTCGCGACAGGTAATTTAGTTTGGTTAATTATACTGATATAATATTTAGGTAGTGAAACACATACACAAAATTTTCCTAGAATTTGAAACAATATAGAATAGTATTTACTCTATATTTAACGATTGGCAATTCTACATTATTATTCTTGGCAATAACACTCTACATTTAGCGATTGATAATTTACTTTGTTTAATCGACCAACCGGTTTAGTGGTTAAGGTGTTGGCCTTTGGATCGGAAGGTTCCTGGTTCGAATCCGGGGTCATGGCATGGATGTAATTGTGCTGTCCTTAGTTAGAGCTAATGATAGAGTCGCCCATTGGGTAGTCCTTCACAACTGGCCATCGTTTCCTACCTTGTAGTGGCCTATGATGAGCAATCAAGTGACCGCCGCAAATAAAAAAATATATATAAAAAAAATTTCAATTTTTTTATTCAATAATTTATACTAGTTGAATTTACTGATTTATTTTCCGACATCAGGCGCAAAAAATAAAATTTAACCATGAAATGAAACAAAATGAAAAAACTCTAGAGAAATATTTCATCCACTCTGTTTACGCTAGTGATACTCTGCATTGTTTAAATTTTACAAGTAAAATATCTAAAACCACCACGCACACTAACATACTAATTGAACCCGAAAATCAAACTCAGAAAACTCCGCGAGAAAAATTGCCTTCCACCACAAGAGTTTTTTCCGAAACTTGCGAGAATACCTAACGGTTTCCACCGGTGCTATCGATAGGCGGCTATTTCTGACCTTTCCCATACCCACGGTCGAGAAATTCGGCTCACCTGACCCGCTTCACCGACTCAGAAGTCCGTTTCCCTTTTGTTTGACCTCCCTACCGGCACCTGGGACACAACCTTCTCTACCTTGCGGTGATCATTCATCCCTGCTAATGCAATAATGGACAACTATCTGAAGCACTTTCTGTCTCCCTGCAAGTGAAATCGCTTCGTGCCTCGAGCCGGCTCCTTTAGAAGGCCCCGGTAAAGGAGAAAGGCCGGACAAGTAGCTAAAAGGTTGAACCTTTTACCACCTGTAGGCAAGGGCGCACCTACGGAGACTTATAGGGGCATAAAGTGAAATCGGAATACATAAATGAAAATGGGGAGCTTGTGCCTCAGTCACAACCACGCGCATTGGTACCCTTGAAGACACCGGCAAAGAATAAAAACCGAACTAGTAGTTAAAAAGCAGATACATATGCTTAACTTTTGCCAGCAGTAGACAAGGGCACACCTACGGAGACTGTTATCGAGGCATAAAGGGGAATCACAATACATAAATGAAAATGGTGAGCTTATGCCACAGGCACAACACGAGCATTGGAACCTCAAGAAGACCCCAGTAAAGAAGAAAGACCGAACTAGTAGTTAAAAAGCAGATACATATGCTTAACTTTTGCCAGCAGTAGACAAGGGCACACCTACGGAGACTGTTATCGAGGCATAAAGGGGAATCACAATACATAAATGAAAATGGTGAGCTTATGCCACAGGCACAACACGAGCATTGGAACCTCAAGAAGACCCCAGTAAAGAAGAAAGACCGAACTAGTAGTTAAAAAGCAGATACATATGCTTAACTTTTGCCAGCAGTAGACAAGGGCACACCTACGGAGACTGTTATCGAGGCATAAAGGGGAATCACAATACATAAATGAAAATGGTGAGCTTATGCCACAGGCACAACACGAGCATTGGAACCTCAAGAAGACCCCAGTAAAGAAGAAAGACCGAACTAGTAGTTAAAAAGCAGATACATATGCTTAACTTTTGCCAGCAGTAGACAAGGGCACACCTACGGAGACTGTTATCGAGGCATAAAGGGGAATCACAATACATAAATGAAAATGGTGAGCTTATGCCACAGGCACAACACGAGCATTGGAACCTCAAGAAGACCCCAGTAAAGAAGAAAGACCGAACTAGTAGTTAAAAAGCAGATACATATGCTTAACTTTTGCCAGCAGTAGACAAGGGCACACCTACGGAGACTGTTATCGAGGCATAAAGGGGAATCACAATACATAAATGAAAATGGTGAGCTTATGCCACAGTCACAACACGAGCATTGGAACCTCAAGAAGACCCCAGTAAAGAAGAAAGACCGAACTAGTAGTCAAAAAGGCAGAGCCACATTTAACTTTTGCCACCTGTAGACAAGACATACTTACGGAGACTGCTATAGTGACATAAAGTAGAATCAGAGTATATAAAAGAAATTGGAGTGGCGGCTTAGTGCCTCAGGTACGACACTCGCTTTGGCATCTTTAGAATACAGGTACAAGCTTACTTTTGCGACTTGTAGTCATAGGCACACATTTAGAGGGGAATATTTATTGACTTAAGATAAATAAATGTATGAATGAAATTTGTCGAGGGGACTTGGGGTGACTCATACATACAGCCGTAAAAAAACGACTCACCCTATTGCAATTACACAGCTTACATCATAGAACAAAACAGAAGGTAGCAATCGACAGGGATTAATATTTTCTACAAATATCAATACTTAAAATTCGTCTAAGGGGATGTCTTCATATTAAATTGGGTGCTTGCTCCGATAACTTCAATACGAACCCCCATCTTTTATCACAAATTTGGATTCTACACAAAATTTCAGGCGGATTTGATGAGAAAATAATGAAAAACGGCGTAAAATTGACCAAGAAAATCCATAAAAACCATTGAGGGAGTGTATAAATGCTCGGAATTCAATCACACCATAAATATCAATTAAGACGTGTAGAGTGGACTTCGCAGTCAATGACCTGTTGCAGGCGCCTTGGTATAGAGTCCATTAAGACGGTGACAAAGTCAGAATCCATTCTCAATGAATCCCAGGATCCGTTGGCAAAAATTTCTGTTTCATTTTGTGAACAATCCCCAATAACGATAATAATCATCGAATTTTGCAAAAACTCTCACTGCGCTACTAATTATGCACGTAATGAGCTGGAATTTGGAATTCTGAACAGTGAAATCATATGGTGTCAAAATTTGCCCATGTATCTGTTCATAATTTTTATAAATACAAATTTCATACTTGATAAAAAAAAGTAAATGTAGTTTGATAATTAAAACGTTTATAGATTGTGTTCGGGTTTTTGGGTAACAAAGGATGAAAAATCAATTTACAAGATAAATTAATGTTTGTAGCAAATAAAACAAAAAACGTGAAACACTAATTTAACATTTGAGATCTAATTTTCAAATTGGTGAAAAATCCAATAAAACTGATGAACTTTTTTTTTATTTCCACCTTAAATTGTGTAGAATCCAAATTTGTGATAAAAGATAGGAGTTCGTATTGAAATTATCGGAGAAAGCACCCACTTTAATATGAAGTCGGCCCCTTAGACAAATTTTAAGTATTGATATTTGTATAAAACATTAATCCCTATAGATTGCTTCCTTCCGTTTTGTTCTGTGATGTAAACTGTGCAATTGCGATCGGGTGAGTCGTTTTTTTTATTGACGACTGTACATTGGCATCCTTAGAAGGTAGTGATTTTTTGTGACTTGTAGACATAGGCACACATTCAGAGGGGGCTATTTGTTGGTCTAAGGGGAATCAATAAATGAATGAAATTGGTGGTGCTTGGTGACTCATTCATAAGGTATTATGAATACCTGCATTGGTTAGTAGCAAGAAGGCAGGACCATACTAACCTTTGATCCCTCGTAGGGACGAGCACACTCGCGGCTGAGGCTTTAAGGACTTAAGGGGAATCAGTATATATGAATGAAATGGGGTATAGGAGTCCCAGTGAAAGTACGCTGTATCTACACCTTCAACCCGGGAAAGCCTAGCGGTACCATATGATACCAGAAATAAAGGTTTAAAATATTACAGTTTTCTTCGTTATAATGCAAATAGTTTGTTTGTTAGTAGATGAAAGAGGTGAAAAGTGAAAAATCCTGTCTAAATAATAATTTAAGTGAACAACACGTCAGATTTTTACTTTGAGCGGGAGAAACAAGAACATTTTTTTGGGCTATGACAAAATGACGCATCGAAAAAGTAAATACAACCGTACTCTCTTTACTGATACATATAGAAATGAAAGTTTGAAACAATATTTATCGTATATGTATAGATATTAAGTGTAATAGATATTAAGTTATTCAAAAAAATATAATAATATTATGTACATCTTTGTTGTACTGGAATGTTACTGGTACCGTATGGTACCACTAGGCTTTTACACTATCTTTTCGTCACTGCTTAGATTTTTATTGATTTTTGCTCTAGAAAATACAAAAATGGTTTAAAAGTGTACAATTACGTTTTTTATTACATATAATGGAATAAATTTATATAAAATAATTATGCGAAAATTTTGCATAAAAAAAACAGTATTTCTATTGCTTATTTCATAAAAATAACAAAGCCAAAAGTATAAAATGGAAAGGGAGTTGTAGGTTAAAATTTCAGTTATGGGATTAAAATGTGTCGTTGACTATATTTTTGAACATATTATTTGTTATGGCAGTTTTTATGTATCTATTTAAATCATGTGTATATTTTATTATTTTGAAATGTAGTTTCATTTTTCAGAAATATTTAACACTAGAAGAAGCTCTTCTGCTATTTGAGGAATTAAACTCAGAGTCGGACTAAGAATATATCTATATTGAACCTTCTGATGTTGCAGTATTATCACAGATGAAGACTCGGCAGAAGAAGATGAAGGAGAACTTACAGATAATTTATCTGGTCGTCAGTTACGTGTAAATGTAGAAACTTCACGGAAAAAAAACCACAGAAAAAATTATTATTTATATTTAGATTCAGAAGAGAGAGGGTCTGGCAAACTCTTCTAACGAAAAAAAGTAGGAAAAAGAATCAAGAAGACTGGTACTAATAAATTTTAAAAAATTTGGGTTCAAGATGTGCTGCTGTAAACTACACTAGACGAGTTCACATTATATGCGTAAAATGTAAAGTAGAGCTTTGTATTGTTTTCAAGATAAATTTTCAAGATAAAATTTCACTCAAAATAGCATTGCAAATAGACTATGTAATAAAGTTATTGATTATATTTCATAAAAAATGCAAGTGTATTAGTAATATTATTGGCATTACCATTTGTTATGTGCTTTCTGGATAGTAAAAATTTTCTCTTAGGACATTTTTTTTACTATTATATATTTATCAAACGGTGTTCTTCTATGCCATACATTTGTATTTTTGTATTAATTTCAAATCATAAACTGGTAAAAATATATTTAAACCGATTGCGTCAGTATCAATTAGAAATTGCATTACTTATAATTTGCTCCCTTAAAAGCCACGTTTTACCATATGGTACCATGCATTTTTGACAATATTATTGAAATTTTACAACAAAAAAAGGCTTTTCCTACATAAATAGCATCTTATCAACAATACACTAGAAATAAATTGATATTGGAAAAAAATAATTAATTCAGGCTTTGCCGGGTTAAAAGGAAAAACAAGACTTACTTTTCGCCACCTATTGGCAAGGGTTCGCTTACAGGGAGTTTAAGGGGTGTCAGGATATGTGAATGAAATTGGAGGATTGGTGCTACAGTCACAGCGCACGTATCACCACCTTTAGAAGGCAGGCTGGAGCAACCTGTAGGCAGAGGCGCACATACGTAGTGACTATTTGGTGGTTTAAGGGTATTCACAATATTTGTATGTACTTGAGGGACTTGATGCCTCATTCACCCTACGCGTATTGATTAGTAGCTAGAAGACAAGACCAGATTGACATTTTGCCACCTGTTGGCACCGGCACGTGCGGAGGAAGCTTAAGGGGAAATCAGATATGAATGAAATCGGTAAGCTTGATGTCGTCTGTTTGGGATCAAAACCCGAAGTTAAAGATCCGAGGACCACACATAATTTTGAACCACGATCAGATGACGAGCGATGGTTCGGGATCAATCTGGGATCTATCAAAAATACAAGTATTTACAACGTCTTCGGGATTGATACGTCGTCAATGGCCCGTTGTGTTAACCAAGTGAGCCGTTAATTCAACTACCTACCTATTAACCGTATCATGATGTCGTTTTTACTTACATGTAACAGCTTAATTGCATTTCTAACTGGAAAAGCGTTTAAACTAATGTATCAATTAAACTCTCCAAGTCTCCACGTACTATTTTTTTTCTATTGAAAGCCATCGATTCTGATACCGTCGTCACCTCAAATATAATCACGTTGGTGTGGTGTGGAAGTTTGGAGAGTGGGGTGCCAGCTCAGGTGTTCTTCTGGTCATCTGACCGTTGTTCAAGATTACGTGGCATTGTCCGTGGATCTTTCCCTTCGAGAGTTGATCGCGGACCGTAGTCATTAGCCCGGCGTGTTGCCCCAGTGCGACGTTAATTAGAATACCCACCTACCTTCAGATTTAATCGATTTGAATTTTATTTTTGCCGCTAAATCTCTTCGAATTTCAATATTTTGTATTTAGAGGATGCTGTTTTTCTGGGTTACTTTAGATGATACGCGACTGGAAATTCTTCGGCATAACTTCCCAAAAGCAATTAAAATGTTCATCTCAGGATCTTTTTTAGTAAACATTGGGCTTGACACTTTTGTTTATTCTTTCGACGGCATTGACCGAGGCAGGCTGAAAAGACAATGACCCCACCTTAGCAACTAGACAGTACTCACTGTTGGAAAATCTAACTATAATTTACTATTCCACAGCAGCGAGGATAGCCGAGGGGGTTATGGGCATCGGACCATAATCGCTAGTGTAGAGCTTCATCCTTCGATGGTTTGTTTCGTCTAGATTCAACATTGGATTTCTTGGAAGACATTAAAAAAATGAAGCTGCCCACTCAACGGAGTACTGATCTAAACTTCATGGCAGTTAATCGACTGCTAAAAGCAGCTATCTGTTTGACCGCACTTCAGCGCCAATCGCTTGACTACTAAATTAAATTGTTGTTCCCTTTCTCTAGAGAAACTTCAACGCCTGTGTCGAACTCAGACTGGTCGAAAGGATTAAACGGTCACGAATGATGTGATATCTGATTCGCTGTTGTGCTCGTGGGTTCGTATCCCACTCCTGGCTTCACTTCTTTTATGATAGTATCTAATTTAAATTTAATTCTGAAACTTCTCTATTGGATCTAGATGTTTTATTTTATTAGTTTACAAAATCCCTGATAAAATTTAAATGTTTTGTGGAATGTGTAGTTGTTCTCAGAACTGACATTCTACTTTGTAACATAGCATATTTCGTATTAAAAAGTGAAATGACTGAGTTTTATGGAGCACGATTCAAAGATGGTTAGGCTGTAACGGTAGTCAAGTTATCTAGAAGAATTAGAAGGTAAAACGGGAAAGGAGGATAGATTACTATGGTACCTAGGAGTTGTGATGCTTGAGTAAAGTACCCCCATCCCTCACGTTTCAGGAAATAATAAATTTTTTGCCTATATAGTGTAAAGCAAATTTCTACAGTTAATTGTTTTTTGGTTTATTTAGCCTTTCTGAAGAATAATATTTTAGTCGTAAATTAGAAGTAAAAAATTAATGGAAAATGTAATTAGCAAATTTAGAAAAAAATTCCTTTTTTTCTTACGCAGTAAAAAAATTCCTATTTTCTTTAAAAATTGATTGTACGAGTCATGCAGCTGGGGTAATACATGGAAATTATGATAAAGTTTCAGAAACCTTTTATAAATATAACATAAATGCGGACACTGCGGTTTTCCCTGCATGACTTCTAACTATTGACCAATAGAATCCTTCCTAAGGTTTCTATTCTATATTAATGAGCAAAAGAATCTTTCCAAACTATTAAATTCTAAGCTAATGAGCAACATAATTTTTCCAAAGTATTCTATTCTGCAGTATGGGCCAGAAGAATCTTTACAAATGATTCTACTTTTTGGAGAGGCGCAATAGAATCTTTCTAGAGTATTCAATTCCATCGAAAGAGTCAATGGAATCTTTCCCAAGGAAAATATTTTAAGAGGACTTATTTAAGAGCCTTCCAAAGGTTTCTATTCGAAAGAAAGAGACGATAGAATAGTTAAAAAAGAGGATTTTATTATGTACAATGGGAAAGTTCTAAAGGATTGTGTTCCGAGGAAAGGACCAATAGAATCTTTCTAAAGGATGAAAGCTCCATTGATTATGTTTTTGTACCATAGTACGAAACATTCGTTACATTTCATAAAACATTTTTTTAAATAGAAAATTATTATATAAAGGTGTTATTATTAAGATTATAAGGTGTACCAAATATTATAAGGTTATTCCAAGATTATAAGGTGGGCCAAAGGTATTACCCATACATTGGGTAGCATTGATCTATACTTAATTGTATAACATTTATTGATCCTTCAAACTAAGTTTGAGTTATTTTATTCTACAAAATGCAAAAATGAATACAGCATAAAAGTAATTCCTCAAATTTCAATATTTGTAAATTTAATAATAATTAAACATTTTAGTGGAAAACTCTATTTTAAACTGGGAAAAGTTAACACGGAAAAGTAGTTATCCGCTTCTTTCAGCTTCAAAAGTTATTTTCCATAATTGGTTAACGGTGTTTGTCATTCGCTACGGGTGGAATTTTCGTAAATTTAAAAATAATCAAATACTTTAGTGGAAAACTATGCAGAATAACACCTTTCTTGCGTCAGGCGAAGAGCAACACCTGTGGATGCGAGATAATAATTAACACACTTAAGGGATAATTATATGATAACCCATATAATGTGTAAAGTAGATATTATTCCGTCAAATAACACTATGAATGTTATGGGGTTAATTGTGACTCCAGCGATGTGAACAAGATAAGTTCCGACACTTCTGTCCTGCAATACAACAGAAAACTAATGCTACTATGGCTATTTAAGCGTTAATTCCCATAGACATATAAAGATGTCGCTTACCAATGAAGATAGATATATGAAGATGTACACAGTCCAGTCACATTAATGTGAACACCACCTACTTTCGACGTCAACGTGAAATAACCAATCACAAAAGTCAGGTGGCAGCACATTACAGTGGAGTGTATATAAAGGATGTCCTAGGGCATCAGAAAGCATTTCAATCGTTGGCGTAATGCAGAAACGTAGCGATTTATCCGACGTCTAAAAGGGCATGACTATTGGCTTTCGGGCCAAGGGTGAAAGCATTTCGGAAACGGCTAATTTTGTGAACTGTTCGCGTGCAGCCGTGGTAAAAATATACCGTGCATGGCAAAATGGCACTATCCAAAATCAGCGGCGTGGCACATGTGGTGCACCACGGGCTATAGATGACAGAGGCGAACGAAGGCTACGGAGATGCATTCGGGCGAATAGATGTGCAACTGACCGTCCAGATGAAGCAAGAGGCTACCAATAGTGTATCCTCAACAACGGTTCAGCGAACGTTGCTGCGCATGGGCCTCCGCAGCAGACGCCTGGTTAATGCACCTATGCTGACTGCTGTTCATCGGCGACGAAGGCTGGAATTTGCACGCCAGTACCGCAACTGGACGTCCACAGAGTGGCTTTTTCCGATTAATTACGTTTTATGCTCCATCGGACAGATGAACGTTGGCGCATACGGCGTGAAACGTCTGAAAGCAAACACCCTGCAACAATTGTCGGAAGGTTCCAGGCTGGAGGAGGGAGCATTATGGTTTTGGGAATGTTTTTCTGGCATTCATTGGGTGCACTCATCATCAGAAACCTAATTGACTCTCTTCCTGCACGTCTCGCAGCATTCCGCTCTGCCAAAGGTGGTTATTCTGGCTTTTGACAAGTGGTCACATTAATGTGACTGGACTGTGTATATTGAGGGGAACTGTTCACGGCAGTGGTTATTGTAAAAGGCCAATTTCCTGAAATGAATTCATGGAAATATGTCAGGGGGATATATTTCCTTTTCAAAATCATTAACCTAGAAGTGGTTTCGTCGTGATATCTCGTCCATCAAGATGATACCAATTTTGAAAGTACCGAGATATATTGGCAAGTCCTTGGATGATGAAGGGTTCAAACCGAAATGGAAAGATCCGAGGTCAATACCACGGTTTTGAGCTTGCACTACTCCGGTTGCTATCCCGCTACTCTTCCATCCGGGCTACTGTGTCCTCATATATTTTTTTTTTGTATGTGGTGTTGTCCTTGGATCTTTCTTCTGTGGATCCTTCACCCTCGTCAATAGCCCGTAGTTTTGCTCCACTACAACGTTAATTATAGATACCAATACCCGAAATTTTCTGATTTTTGAAAATATAAATCAGAGGAAAAATAATTTCCTCGTTGAAATTCCTTAACCCTCCATGTTTTTTTGATGATATATCTCGTCCATCAAGATTTGGCCAATTCTGCTAGTGACGAGATATCGGGTTCATCAAATCTGCTAATGGTTTTGCTTAATATGAGAAACCCAGTCAAGACAACTACAGGAGTTTTATATTTTCCAACGTTTTATGATCCTACTTGGATGAAGTTTGTTTCTAATTCTTAGATATTAGTTACAGATTAATATAGTGTAACTAATAAGTGGTTTCGATAAGTATATAAAAATATTGAAGGAATATATAAAAATTTGACTTGAGTTTTTTGTTCTAAAATTTTTTGTAAATATTGTGTGTGTGTGTGTGTGTGTGAGTGATGGAATAAAATAAAGCAATCTGTTTAAGAGGTCTAATAAATAACAAAAAATTGAGAAAGGGAATAAAGGGAATGAAGACACAGATTTCTAAATATTTAAGAACAATTTGTTTCTCAAACATTTCCTCTTGTGTTTACTACCTTAAAGTGTTTATATAATAAGTGTCTATTGAGGTATAAAAATTATCTGCACGCTGCATTAAAATAAGATAATTGCTTAAGTCACACTGGAACAACAGAACGGGCTATTGGCGATGTTCCTCCAAAGCCAACCAACCGGTATAGTGGTTAAGGTGTTAGCCTCTAGATCGGAAGGTTCCTGGTTCGAATCCGGGTCCGGGCATGGATGTTTGTAAGCATATGGTGTAGAGGCGGCTGGTGCATCTTAAATCTGTCTTGGACGAAAGTCCTCACGTTGGGTTGGTGTGGAAGTTTGGAGAGTGGGGGCCAGCTCAGGTGTTGCTTCGTCATCTGACCGTGGTTCAAAATTACGAGGTGTTGTCCTTATATCTTCCCCTTAAGGGATTGATCCCGGACCGTCGTTAATAGCCCGTTGTGTTGCTCTAGTACGACGTTAACTAAAATTACCTATCCTCCAAAAAAAACCAGCCAAAATCAGTTTGGTTACCTAAAGCAAAAAGACCTAATTCATATAATCGGATCTTAACATAACCAGGTTGTCTAGTCTACCAACATAACGTCTAACCTTACCTACGTAAAGTTAAAAATAAATAAAAGATGCGATTTTCCAGAGTGGCATTTTGATTCCTCGGCTGTCATTTTCAAACTGACAGCGATTTGTTTAGTTTGGAGGTTTGTCCATATTTGAAGGTTTTCTTTGGTTTGGATGTTTGACTGGACATCCATCTGGTTTCCTAGCTTTCCACCCTGGATCAAATCCCACTTAATTTATTATTCAGAAAAATATGGTTTCGTCTCTCACCACCAGATGGCGCACCAAACAAAGCGAGACGTACGCATACAAACCAGAATAAATCTTCAAATGTAAACAAACCTGCAAAGTTTTTACATTCAATGAAATGTCTACGAACCGATTCCATATTCAAAATGACAGCCAAGTACTTTGGAATTCAGCAAATCTTTAATATTCAGAATTCAGCGACTGAGGGTATTGCCTCGTCATCTGACCATAGTTCAAAATTACGCTGTGTTGTCCTCGAATCTTTCCTTTGAGGATTGATTCCAGAGCGTCACGAATAGCGCCCGTTGTGTTTCTCCAGTGAATGAATTTTTAATGAAAAATACCCATACATTTAGTAAGATATTAGAAGGATCAACACCTTGTCCTTTTTCTTCCGATGGCAGTGTGCCAGGCAGACTAAAAGGGCAATGTGATGGCCCCACCTAAACAACTTGACAGTACTTACTGTCTAAAAATCTTTCCGTATTTACTACTTTAGTATTAGACAGTATGGCTGTGAGATTATGGCATAAGACTCCAATCGCTTGAAGAGAGATCAATCCTTCGATAACTGGTTCGTCATCTGACCGTGGTTCAAAACTACGTGGTGTTGTCCTCGATTCTTTCCCTTCGGTGTTGATATTGGACCGCCACCAACAGCCAGTTGTGTTACTGCAGTGCGACCTTAATAAAATACCTACCTTCGATAACAGGTTCAAGCTTTTTGATATGCATTGGACATTAAGCTTGTTCGAAAAAGTGCAACAATTAAAGCTGCTCGGTGTTTGGAGTACGGTTCAAACCTTCTTGGGAGTTCAGACTACAGAAGGCAGCTATCCGTTAGACATCTGTTCGACTGCAATGCAGCTGCAGCTGCCTCTCTACTCGCGTTTTACACTGCTTCAGCAACAAATGTATGCAACTCAGTATGGTCGAAAAGATTAACCTCTCATGGAGTTTCGTGTGATACGATTCACGTGTTTTAATATCCAATTCATAGCTTGACGTTTTTGATGATAGCATTCAATTCAGTTTTTATTCCGAAACTATTGCATTTGGGTTTAGGTATATGGTTTAAGGAATCCAGACACATTCGAGACCTCTTTTTTTTTTAAATGTGGTATAGAAACGTTTTTATGATATTTTTATGTTTGTGTTATTAAACAATAGCATTGGGCTATACATATTTAAAATGCATATTAATAATTTTGTAAAAATTATAATTATATATGAAATTTTAAAGAAAATTTTCAAAAACTTCAAATGTGCTACATGAAAATCCAGTCAACCAATTTGAAAAGTGATGTTACCAAAATAAACTACAAGACATGCATTTTTATAGGGAATGAACTAGAATCAAAAATATATTTAAATAAACAAAAATTTTACAAGCGATCGAAAAATAAATATACGATTTTTGATAGTTTTACAGTCCTATTTTTTAAATAAATGGCCATAATTTCAAAACTTTTCAACACAGCATAATTATTAAAGTTCATTCCCTAGACAACATTATAAAGAACAAGTTCTCGAAGTTTTACGAGAATCCATCATTAACGTTTTGTGTTATAACATTTGAAGGGAGGTTATAATGCATAAAAATTAATTTAGAGAAGAAAATAGTTTGAAGTGTATCGTTTGCTCTCTCCTTGCTTTTACTGTTTGTGTAAACAATTTGTTCTTCTCTTATCTTTAAAAATGTTCACAATATTTCCAAAAGAGAAACCATTTAAACATTTGAAAAACTTTTCTAAAATAAAGTTTGCAAAAAAAATTAAGTTTTAAATTTAAATTATGTCAGGTTTATGATCTTTAAGTGGCCACTTCCGGTATTTTCCATACCTTCTTCTGGTTTTCCCCCGCCTTGATTAAACTCTTAATATCTCTGCAACAATTTAATTTAGAGAAAAAATGAAATATGCTTTGAAAAGTCAAATTAATACTCTATCAAATAAGATCAAAAACATTTTTTTGTAATTTTTGGTCAAAAAGGACATTTTTAACGTGTTCGGATACCTTAAATGTTTTCACAAAATAATTTGCCCTGGTAAAATGAAAATAGTTTACCCAGGGAGTGAATTTTTCTCCGAACTGATACTGTAGTTATTGACGCTGCATGTTGAATAGTAAAAAAGTGAAGGAAATATAAAACTTATCCCTCTGTTGGTTTTACATATATAATACAGCTATTAACCTCCGGTCTTTCTTGCATGAAACTTTCTTGACCAATGTAATCCATCCTGAGGATTCTTTTCTATTTGAAGAGCAATAGAATCTTTCCAAACAATTGTATTCTAAGGAGAGAAGTTATACAAATTCCCAAAAGGTTCTATTATCAGGAGTGGCAAAGGATTCTTTCCAATAGAATATTTCTAACGGATTCTGTTCTAAGGAGAGCAGTTGTAGAATTATCCCAAAGGATTTTATTCTAAGGAGAGTAGAAGTATAATCTTTCCAAAGGAAAATGTTCTATCAGGAGGAGCATTAGAATCCCCTTCCATAGGATTCTATTTGGAAGAAAGAACCAATAGAATCATTCGGAAAAATTGTATTCTGGGAAAAAATGCAATAAAATATTTCTAAAGGTTAAAAGCTCCATTGATTGCGGTTTTGTAACAATACGAATTGGTCGTTACATTTAATAAAACTTTGGTTTTTTTTTAAGTCAAAAATAATATAAGTGTGAACCAATGGTTCGTCCATACATTAGGTAACATTGGCCTCTCCTGAATTGTGTAATATTTATTGAATATTCAAACTAAATTTGAATTATTCTACTAAATGCAAAAAATTCACATAGCATAAAAAATCCCCAAATTTCAATATTTTTTAAAATTATAAAGTATTTTAATTTGAAATATGAAGAATTGGATCAAGACAAGATATTAGTCCTTTTGCTCTCATATTGAAATGACAGTGATTTGCTTGCGCTTGAAGATTTTTCTTTTGGTTTGTCTGCTCACGAGTCGGTTTGTGTGGAACGCCATCTAGTGGTGACTGATAAAACTATATTTTTCTGAATTAAAAATTAATTGGGAATCGATCGGGAGAGTATAACGCTGATGGCGCTCAAACAAACCAAATCAAACCTTCAAATGTAATCAAATCACCAACATGTAAACACTCCTTCAAACACCAAGGATAAGTACCGGTAGCGGGATAGCTGATGGCGCTCAAACAAACCAAATCAAACCTTCAAATGTAATCAAATCACCAACATGTAAACACTCCTTCAAACACCAAGGATAAGTACCGGTAGCGGGACATTCTCCCCCCCCCCCCCCTCCCTGTTACGGCTTACTTTGCCACAAGACTACCTGGTTGAACAGCAAACCTGTTTTGTTTAAAAAATTTTGATGAATTTTTATAAAAGTAACTTCATATTTTTTCCGGCCTAGTTATTTACGGATGAGTAGGTTGGTAGTTAATTAACGTCGCAGTGGAGCAACAGAACAGACTATTGGCGACTGTCCGAATGGAAAAATCCAAGGCCAAAACCGCGTGATTTTGAAACGCGGTAAGATGACGAGAACAGCATTTGAGATCTAACCCGCTCTCAATGCCTCCATAACACGTGAGCATTAGGACACTGAAGTCCACGACAGATTTAACGTGCATAAGCCTCCGTGTACACGACAGTCTTTAACTGGACCTAGTTTCGAACTCGCAACCCTCCGATTGTTAATCCGTTGCTTTACTAAATGGGCTATCGTGACCCTATTTAAAGATTCCCATTTTTTTCTAGTTCCAAGGTTTAACTGTCAAAATGCAGAAACATGTTCCCAAAACTTTAAACGTAAATTATGAGATAGCTGCCCACTCTCTAACATCCAATTCACGCTAACGTGGTTCACCTGTTGAAGCATGGAAATATTCTATTATATCATTCTTTGGAATAGAATCCTTTGGGGAGATTCATTATACCCCTCCCTAGAATAGAAACCTTTGGAAATATTCTATTGGCCCATTTTTGTTATAGATGACCTTTGGAAAGATTTATTAGTCTCGTCTCCTTAGAATAATTGGTAATTTCAATTAACGTCGTACTATAGCAACACAACGGGCTATTGACGATGGTCCGGGTAATGGTAAATGGTAATTTTTTGTTAACGTCGTACTAGAGCAACAGAATGAGCTATTGACGACGGTCAGGGATTAGTCCCTTAAGGGAAACATCCTAGGACAAGACCTCGTAATTTTGAACCACGATCGAATGATGACGAAGCAACACCTGAGCTGGCACCCCACTCTCCAAACTTCCGCACCAACCCAACATGAGGACTTTTGACCACGACAGATTTAAGGTGCACCAGCCACCTCTACACCATCCGCTTACAAACATCCATGCCCGGACCCGGATTCGAACCAGGAACCTTCCGATCTAGAGGCTAACACCTCATCCATTATACCGGTTGGTCGGCCTTAGAATAAAAGAGTTCTTCTTTGAAAAGTTCAATCATTCCTCTACTTAGAGAAACCTTTGGATATATTTTATTGACGCATTGCGTAAAATTGAATGCTTTGGGAAGATCGTATTGCTTATTTTCTGAGAATAGAATCGTTTGGAAAGGTACTGTTGGTCATAATATGGAATAAAATACTTAGGAAAGATTATATTAATGCTAAATGTCCAGTTGTTAGAAGTCAATGCTTTGAAGAATACACGTTACAAGGTGGATTATAAGTGCAAGACCCTCAAAGGGTTGCTCTATATTTTTGTCAAAATTTTTAAAAGTTTATGAAAATATTTTATAATTTCTATGTATCACATCCACTGAACATTATTCATAAACATTTTAGATTTATATTTGCTGCTACTAATTTACGACTAATATATTATTCTACATAAATAAGACTTAGAACAAATATTCATTTTTAAATTTTGCAACATAAGGGAATCTTGCTTTCGTCAATAAAACATGGGCATCACAATCCTGAGCTTAACCAATGGATCTATCCTTCCTTACGTTTTATCGTCTAATTCGTTCTGCGTTTGGCACATCTCCAATTTTGGTTTTTGACTATAAAACCACAACGTTTCATATTTTAGTATTGAAAACATTGTGTTAATAACAACAACATCATTTTGAGAAAAAAATTTCTCCTTCCACAAAGCATGTAAATTATATCAGGGCAAATAACTGCAAAAATTTTTAACCAATTTCTAAAATTTGTTGTAATGAATACAGTAGTTGCGGAATAAAAACACTATTATATATCTTTTAAAAAATGAAGACAGGAGTGGGATTCGAACCCACGATCACAACTGTGAACCGTATCTCACACCACTCGAGAGAGGTTAATCCTTTCGACCAATCTGAGTTGGAGATTTGAGAAAGACATAAGTAGTGAGGAAATCGACTCTGAATTGATTTTGAACAGATGCTTTTTTGCTGCCTATTAACTGACACGAAGTTTTGAGTAATAATATGAACGGGAATATTTTTTACTTTACTTTTATGATTAATAATTTTTCTTTATGCCCAATCCACATGACAAATCGATCGGAGGATGAAGCTCTTCACAAGCGATTGGTGTTCGATGCCATAACCACTCGGCCATCCTGTCTGCTGTCGAAGTTGTAAAGTTTGACATTTGAATGAATAGTAGATGATTGCCGTCTACTTGGGGTCAGATAGCTACTTTTTGTAGTCGATTAAGTGCCAAAATGTTTGATCAATACTCCGAACAGTATAAAGCTTCACCTATTTTTTGTTATTTTCACTTTTTTTCGAACAAGTACAGTCTATTTCGTACGAAACAGCTGCAACCAGCTAACAAAGGATGAAGCTCTTCACAAGCGATTTGCCGATCCGATGCTATAACCACTGACTTCCAGGCTGTCGTTGAAGTTGCATAATGCAGTAAGATTTTCAGACGAGTCGCGGTAGCTCAGTCAGTAGAGCGTCGGGCTCGCATCAGAAGGGTTGTGGGTTCTGTCCTCGGCGGAGCCTACAAATTTGATGATTGCGAGATCGGCGCTTCGACCTGGCTAAAGACCGTCGTGTTCACTAATGGTGACTGGGGCACGTTAAATAGGTCGTGGTCACAATGTCCCCCATGTTCCCATACCAAATCAATACCTCTGGGGGTACCTGATCAGGGGGTTATCGGCCTCTGATTGGAATCCAAATTACGATATGTGTGAGTGAATGGATGTATGAAAGGGACTTTCCTGTAAAACGGATGTGTCATGTATGTCGAGCAAAGTCGGACTTCCTCCCAATGGGGCTCAATAACATGGAAGGCGCACCCCCTCGCCTCTTGCCGTCTTCGACGGGCCTGGCACTCCTCTGGTCTGCCAGTGTAGGCATAAGAAACAACAACAGATTTTCAGACACTAGGTATTTCCAGATATGACTCCGGTGGGACCATCACAATATATTTTTATCACGCTTGGCTCACTGCCGTCGGAAGCATAAGGCCAAGGTGTTAAACCTTGTAATGTCCTACCTTACCAACAAATATTTATTTTTCAAATTTTCATTAGTCTAAGACTTAAAAGAAAGCAATTTCTATGTTTCTTTAACTGTAAGGTAGGCTTGCTTTCGTCAATTAAACATGGGCATCACAATTCTGAGGGAACTATCCTCATTAACGTTTTACCATCTAATTCGTCCTGCGTTTGGCTGAACGTTTTCATTTTTGGTTCTTGCACTACAAAACACTAACATTTCACTATCTTAAAACATGGTGGCAATAAGTACAATATTATTTTTTGAAATTTTTTTTCTTTTTCCACAAAGCAAAACAATTATTATATTAGGACAAATGACTGAAAAAGTAAGCCAAGTACTCAAAGTCACAGTAATAAAGGCATTAGTTGCGGAATTAAAACTGTTTTGAATATCTTTAGAAAATGAAGCCAGGAGTGAGGTTCGAACCCACGAATTCGAAACCTCTATAACAAATAATATTCGAAATTAGAATTTTGTATTTGTGATAGCTTATTATAGCTTCAATTTGGATCTGAATAAGCCATTAGACATGATCGAAAGAATAATTTTTATTTGGTTGTAGCAAATTAATGAAAGAAAATTCAGTTGTCAATCCAGTGCTTATCTAAAGCTGATAAGTTGCTCTAAGTTCGATGTATTTCTACTGGGCTTTCATGATGACTTTTCGCTACTTCTCGTTCAACCCGCTTATTACAGCGCTCGAACTCAAGATCACTAACCAAGTCTTTGCTCCGTAATGAACAAAATTACACTAGGTTTGGTTCGCGTTGTTTATATCAAAATTATTATGACTTAGAAATGAAATTTCTTGGATCACTGATTCGAATATATAGTTCGCATAGACACTACATTTGGAAGAGTGGCCCAGAGGGCCTTCTAGCTTCACACTAAGCAATCTTCGACACTTCACATCAAGTGTAATTTACAATATCTGCAACAACCAGGATGGCCTAGTGGTTATGGCATAGGACTCAAAGCGCTTGTGGAGAGTTTCATACGACGATAGTTGACTAGGCATTAGAATTAAAAAAAAAAAAAAAGACTGAAAAAGACCAAAAAAAAAAAAAAAAGACTGAAAAAGACAAAAAAAAAAAAAACGCTGTCCATCTTTATAGGGATGGACGGTTCAATGAACGAGACTTCTTGGCAATCGTGGACTGTATAAATGCAGCAATTCGTTAAAGTATCCTACTGTAGTAGTTGGGTCGATTAACCGGAGGTTAAACACTTAATTCTAGTCTAAATACAGCTAATCGAAACGATTAATCTCTCCCAAGTGGTGTGCTATCTGATTCACTGTCAGTGTTCGCGGGTTCGAATCCTACTCCTGGGGTTTTACATTTTCTTTAACGGGTGTAAATATTTATAATTTGGAAATTTTCGTTTTGATCTAAGGCTACTAGTGGTTAAAATCAAAAAGGTAAAATATAACCTGACATCTCACTGGTTCTCACAAAGATTGTTGTTTTTCCTTCAGATTGGTTTTCATTTAATTGTCTGAAACGAAATATCTTCGAATTTTAATATTTTTAATTTAGGTTATGCGTGCGATTGTGGGCCTCTATGGAAATTTCCGACTCAATTCACAAAACAACCCATGCGTTCTTTAGGGTCTATCTTTTATTAAGGTTCAATATCTTTATACTTCCGACGTCAGTGAGTTAAATTAAAAAGACATTGCGGTGAGACTTCTGGCAGTACTTGCTGTCTGAAAAAATCTTACTGTTATTTTTTACTTCAACTGTAGCCAGGATGATTGAGTGATTAAGGAATTGGACTCCAATTTCTTGTGGATAGCTTCATATTTCGTTAGCTGACTGGTTCCACCTGTTACGTCTGGGTTGGACTTGTTCGAAAAAAGTGAAAACAACACAAAAAATAAATAAAGCTGCTCATTGTTCTGAGTGCTGATATAAACTTAGATGCAGTTAACAGATTGCAGTAAGCAGCAATATGTTTGACCACAATTTGGCGGCAATAGCTTGACTAGGGTAAGGCGTGATAATTGTAAACAAAATTTGTATGTTTACTTTCAATCCCTATTTTCAAACTCTTGATAAAATAATTAAACATTGTTCATCCTACTAAACTAACGTGTCACTATTCTACTTTAATATTTAATTGCTACGAAGATTCCAGAAAAGAAATTTAACACCGTACTCGGCTGTTTACAATTACCCCTGAAAGTAGGGGTAATTGTAAACAACGATTTTCCTCGTGATATTGAATATTGAACAAGTGACAGCATGATCAGTAGTCATGGCAGTAGAAGGAACTCCAGTGGTATTTTTACCCTTCTAATGCCGGCATTGTGTGTGTGATTTATAACAAATAACATTCGCAATTATAATTTTGTATTTGTGTTAGCTAATTCTAGCTCCATTTTGGATCTGAATAAGCCTTTAGACATGATCGAAAGAATAATTTTTATTTGGTTGTAGCAAGTTAATAAAAGAAAAATTCAGTTGTCAATCCATTGCTTATCGAAAGCTGATAAGTTGCTCTAAGTTCGATGTATTTCTGCTGGGCTTTCATAATGACTTTTCGCAACTTCTCGTTCAACCCGCTTATTACGGCGCTCGAACTCAAGATCACTACCTAGTTTTTCTGCGTAATGAAATAATTACACTAAGTTTGGTTCTCGTTGTTTTTATCAAAATTATCTTGGATCACTGATTCAAATACATAGTTCGAATAGACACTACATTTGGAAGAGTGGCACAGTGGCCCTTCTAGCTTCACACTAAGCAATCTTCGACACTTCACATCAAGTATAATTTACAATATTTGCAACAGCCAGGATGGCCGAGTGGTTATGGCATCGGACTCACAGCGCTTGTGGAGAGCTTCATCCGACGATAGCTGACTGGGAATTAGAATCTGAAAAAAAAAGACAAGAAAAAGAAAAACTGTCCGTCTTTCAGAGTAGGACTGTTCAATGACCGAGACTTCTTGGCAATCGTGGACTGTATAAACGCAGCAATTCGTTAAAGTATCCAACTGTTCTAGTTGGGTCGATTAACTGGGAATGTCGCGCATAATTCTAGTCGATATACAGCTAATCGCAACGATTAATCTCTCCCAAGTAGTGTGCTATCTGATTCACTGTTGGTGATCGTGGGTTCGAATCCCACTTCTGGCTTTACATTTTCTTTAACGGGTGTAAGTGTTTAGAATTTTGAAAATTTTATGACTTAAGGTTACTTTGATAGAAAAATAATTATTTTTGTACAGGAAATAAAAATAATATTTTCCTAATGCACGGCAATGTGTGTGTCATTTATAACAAATAATATTGGAAATTAGAATTTTGTAATAGTGCTAACTACATTTTGGATCTGAATAAGCCATTAGAGATGATCGAAATAATTATTTTTAATTGGTTGTAGTAATATCGAAAGCTGATAAGTTTCTCTTAAGAGAAGACTGCGTTCGAAGTATTTCTGCTGGACTTTCATGATGATTTTTCGCAACTTCTCGTACAACCCGGTTATTACGGCGCTCGAGCTCAAGAACACTAACAATTCTTTTTTTCCGTAATCATCCAAATTACACTAGGTTTGGTTCGCGTTGTTTATATAAAAATTATTAGATTGAACTCAATGCCTTTTCGTAACTCTCATTTATTCGTACTGGCAACCTAGTAGAAGACCTAATCAATAGAACCAATACTTACAATGGAACCTATACGCAATTCACTCAGAGTGTCAGAAAAACGTGAAGTCAATTATCCACGTTGAAATTTCAGCAGTGAAAAAAAAAAGATATATAACGAAATCATAAGCTGCAAAAGCTCGTGGAGGTCAGCGAAAGTCTCAAATGAGATGCTCAAAATGACGTCCAAGGTTTTCGTCGCACAGTTTACACAGGCGAATAAAGATTGGCGCGCCCTCGCGTAGATTCCTGGTGTCTTATTGATCTTTTCTGCTGCAACAAGTATTCGTGCGACGAGATCTTCCTCAGAGTGTATAAGTGTCAGGAACAACAATAATTTCATGTGGCCCCACAAGAAGTCATTAGGTCAGGTGAGCATAAAGGCTACGGCCACAGATCCACCACGTCTAATCCACAGTGATCACGCTGATATTCTGGAGAAGTGCAGCTTCTCTAGAAGAGTAGAATTGACGTCAGAAGTGAGGACAGAAATGACTGTTGGTCGTGAGTCTAAGTTTCACAGTTATGACGCTCTATCTATGACGCTATGATATATATAATTTTCTACATCAACCAGGGTCAACAGTAGCCAGGTGGTTACAGCATCGGACTTCAATCGGTTGTAGAGCTTCATCCTACAATAATTCTTTTCGATGGTAGTACTTGTTCGAATACAAGTGAAAAAGGACTAAAAAAATCAATAATTGCAGAAATTAAAGATTTATTATGAAAGAGTTGGGTAGCAGCTGTTGTTGGTGAGGTTCGTTCAACATAAATCAAGAACGTTGAAATAGAACCTGATGTCTCACTCAGATTTAGGTTTGAAGATTGTTGTTTTTGCCTAAGATTTTTCATTGGTTTTAATTAATTTTTTGACAAGGAAACGTGGTGGAATTTTTATATCTTTAATTTAGTGTATGCGTGAGTGTGTGCGTGTATGTGTGTTTGTGGGTGGTTGGTTTGTGGGGGTCTCTACGGAAATTTCTGGAAACTGTAATGTCCCATTCTTCCAACGGCAGTGGAGTAAATGGAAAAGGTATTGTGATGTGGCTTCTAGTAGTACCTACTGTCTTAAAAGTCCTATTGTATTTTACTACTTCAACAGCTCCCAAGATGGCCAAGTGGTTTCGGCATCTTACTACAGTTGTTTGTTTCATCTTACGACAGCAGGCTGGTTCCCGCTGTTCAATCTTAATTTGACTTTGGGGTTGTTCAAAAAACCAAAAAATAAAAGACAAAAAATAATAATAAATGAAGCTGACCGTTATTCAGAGCGTTGATCCGAAGTTCGTTGCAGTTAATAGACTGGTAAACAGCAATCTGTTTGACCGCAGTTTAACGGTAATCGCCTGACGTGATGTCGTTAGTTCTTTCCAACTCATAGTGGTCGAAAGATCAATCTCTCACGAGTGGCGTGTTATTTGGTTCACAGTTGTGATCGTGGGTTCAAATTGAACTCCTACTTTTATTGATTGTATCCAATTCAGTTTTCACTGTAAAACTTCTAAATTTGCCCCTCAGAGTTTGTTTCAATTTTTTTCGCAAAAATCCTTTTCCCTGAAAAAATTTTAATGTATTGTGAATGGAGTAAAGTTTTTTAAACTGCCATTGTGCAATTTATAACAATTTTAGTAAGAATAATATTCTTTAAAAATTTGCAATTTAATCTTATCAAATGGTTTTATTCAAAGGAAATGCACAATACAAATTTTCTAAAGGATTATTTTGTACAAAATATAAGCCAATGTAATATTTCCAAAGCGTTCTTTTTTAAGAAGAATACTGATAGAATCTTTCCATAGGTTTTACAGAAAGGAAAGGACCGATGGACTTTTTTATAAGCATTCTATTCTATAGAAGGTTATAAAAGGAACTTTCGAAAAGATTTTATTCGAAATGAAAGACAAGTAGAATCTTTCCAAAAGATTCTCTTCTAAGGAAAGGACGAATAGAAATCTTTTCAAGGGATTAAATTGTAAAGAAAGGTCTAATAGAATCTTTTCAAGGGATTAAATTGTAAAGAAAGGTCTAATAGAATCTTTCCAAATAATTATACTGTACGAAAGAGGACAATACAGTCGTTCGAAAAATTTCTATTTTTAGAAATGTACCAATAGAATATTTCTAAAAGTAGAAGTAATCTGGATTATTTAGAAAGATGTTGTTAGTCATCTATTACGTTGTGGAATTAGATCAACACTACATTACTTTCAAATCTCGCTACGATCAGTTTCTAAAAATCTTCCTTGAGATCAAGATATTCATATACCTGCTTTAACAATGCCCTCTTATTTTTTAGAAGCAAATTAGGTCTTTAAAACTTTTTTTAATCAAGAAGTTTTTGGTGATCACGCCTCCAGATTTGCTAACGAAACCCCTTGTAACTAGAAAAATGTTTCAAATATTTATACGATCTGGGTAACGTTTGAAAGATAAGGAGTTGGACAGTATTTTGAAGCAATACATAAAACGATTGATATTTTAGACGATTTTTGTAATTTCTAGTTTTATACGAATATACACCTTTATATACGTTGATAAAAAATGTATTTAGAGGCAGGTAGGTAAGTTTATTAATTATAACGTCGCGCTGGTGCAAAACAACTTGATATTGGCCACTGTCCGGGTTAATTCTCGTAGGGAAAGATTCGAGGAGAACAACACGTAAGTTTGAACCACGGTCAGATGCGGGGTCACACCAGAGATGGGAACCCACTCTCCAAACTTCCACGACTTGCTAACTTTAAGGCATTTGACTCACGACAGATTTAACGTTTATCAGTCCCCTTTATACACGAGGGTCTTTGGTTGGATTCGAAGACGCAGCCCTCTGGTTGCTAATTCGTTACTCTTCCAATCGACAGTAAATGTACAATTCCTATAGCGCGTTATGACGCAGAGCACTGCTTCAAAGGGATCTTACAGGTTCATTGTGGGTCAGTTACATCATTCCTCAGCCTATTTTTATACATGACAAATCATATTAAAGAAAAAAAATAGTTCTTTAAAATGAGCTATGAAACATGAAAATCCGTTAAGAATAAAAGTGCTGTAATATTTTTAAGTCGGGACGATTATGGAACTGTTTCTCACAATGCGTCAGCTTCGGAAGCGCCAACTATGTGCCAGCCGTACTGCAATAGACGCACTATAGGAATTGCACCTTAACTATCACTTCTGAATACAGTTTTGGGGCTGCCTCAGAAGTGCAGAGTTCTTTCTCTCTCACTCTCTCGAGGTGCATGATCTAGTTCACTGCTTGAAGCATGGATTGTAGACCCACTTCTAGCTGCACATGTTTTGAGTTTTTCTAATTGAGTTGCACTTTCGAAACGACTCTTAATACGTCAAGTACGTGTTGTTTTAACTAATGTTTAAGTCATCATATATTTATACATTTTCCGAACAACTTCTTAACAATTTATTTGCTAACGCTACATATTGCAAAATTACTAAGCAAGGGATACTATTGAGCTTTTACGCTGACGATACTAAAACGATCTTTGTTTTAACTCTCATACAGTGGATGTTGGGCCTTGGTAACCCTGTTGGAAGGGTATAAACCGAAGGGTTGCGAGTTGAAATCAAACTAATGACCGTCGTGTAGAGAGTAGCTGGTGCACGTGAAATCTATCGTGGCATCAAATGTCTTCAAGCTGGCGTGGTATCAAAGTTTGGATAGTGAGGTGGAAGCTTCGTTGGGACCTCGTCATCTCACCATGGTTCAAAATTACGTACTGGACTGGACTGGACAATCACTTCCGGAGTGCCTACTGCAAAGCAGCTTAACTCCCCGTCATCAGGTGTGTGTAACATAAAACAAATTTGCATAATTTAAGTGAGAAAATTTATAAAGAAAAAATGAGTTAAATTGGCTGTAGAAATTAAAATGAGTTTTCAGCTGTACGAAGTTCCGAGAGATAAAGCCACCTCCTTAGGCGAGATCAGCAAATCAGTCGGTTTCCCTTCCAAGTTGTGACCGCATTCAGAGGTGGCAAACTTCGATGATCCATATTTATTATTAATTTAATAATAAATTAAGATTTAATATTAATTTAATAAAAGAAAAATATAGTCGATAAGTGAGAAATAAAACTGTTGTGTTTTAGTGATTCAATTAGGGTCCAGTCGAGACTAGAAAAGCTCAGCATCTACGAGCGACAACAGGGTCATGATCCAATATAGGATTTGCAAAATAAAATTTTGCATGGGGAGAAATGGTTAGGAATTGAAGTCGAAGACATCAGGATCCAAACGAAACATGCCGCATTGACGTTTAGGTCGCCGCGGGTAAGTCTGCAGGTGTTGTTGCAGGAAAGCACGAGGTCTTTTAGCAGAGCTTTTGACCGAAGGGTCATATGGTGTTAGTGCTCTGAGTGCTTCGTTTGGAACCTGATGTATTTTTTCGAAGAACTTGGCCGAAATTTGCTGTAAGAATTCAGCTATGGGTTTGATTTTGAGGTCCAAATGTATGACTTCATTCCGGACATAGTAAGGAGCTCCCGTGATAGTCCGCAATGTGCGGCTCTGAAAACTCTGCAGTTTTTTCCAATTTAATTTGTTTGTACCGACCCAGATTTTCAAAATTACGTGGTGTTATCGAATCTTTTTATTTGGGTTTGATCGCGGACAGTACCCAATTGTGTTGCTTCAGTTTGACGTTAAATAAAAAATTCGAAGGCATATCCAAAAAAAAAATACTGGTTCCTCGTCTCGACGAGGTATCTCGTCGTTTGCAAAATTGGCCAGATCATAATGAACGAGATAATTCGTCCCTAGAGAAAAACTGACCAGAACTTCATCTGGCCATCATCTAAAAATCAGCAATATTTCGATGACGAGATATCTTGTCATTAAGAAAATTGGTCCGATTTTGATGTACGAGATATCTCGTCGAAACCACTTGGAGGGTTTTTTTTAATTCTTAAATCAAAGATTACTGATAGAGATAAATTCATTTTTATTAATTTAATCCATAGAGGCGCACGTAAGGAAACGGTGTTTCTCCTTGATTTCAAACTTTTGCGAATGATCGACCCCCTCCCCGAGACAATAACCTAAAATATAAACCTCCTAGCGGTTGTCATTTGAGTATTGAACGTATAACACC
Source organism: Metellina segmentata (assembly GCA_947359465.1). Lineage (NCBI taxonomy): Eukaryota > Metazoa > Arthropoda > Arachnida > Araneae > Tetragnathidae > Metellina > Metellina segmentata. Next base: position 138,862,466 of record OX375872.1, on the reverse strand, counting down.
TTATAAACAATAATTCTATGGTTCTTGGACAGCAAGGATGGCCGAATGGTTATGGCATCAGACTCCAATCACTTGTGATGAGCTTGTTTCTTCGTTAGCCGTTTCGATCCTACGATTGCTTAATAAAATTAGAAAATCCAAGAAAATAACAAAAGTTGGAAAGGTTGTTAAAAAAAGGGAGAAAATAGGAAGTGGAAAAAAGAACTTTAAATGAAGGAAAGACAAAAGACAAACAAGGAAAGAAAAATATCAAAAATTTAAAATGCGAAAAAAATAATCTAGTAGGCTTTTTCAAGTGGCGTGTGCTCTGATTCATCGTTGTGATCGTGGGTTCGAATCCTATACCTAGCTCGCCGACCAACCGGTATAGTGGTTAAGGAGATTGAAAGGTTCGGGTCAGTGCATGGATGTTTGTAAGCGTATGGTGTAGAGACAGCTAGTGCACCTTAAATCTGTCGTGGCAGAAAGTCCTCACGTTGGGTTGGTGTGGAAGTTTGGAGAGTGGGGTTCCAGCTCAGATGTAGCTTCGCCATCCGACCGTGGTTCAAAATTACGAGGTGTTGTCCTCAGATCTTTCCCTTAAGGGACTGATCCCTGACCGTCGTCAATAGCCCGTTGTAGTGCTCTAGTACGACGTTAACTAAAATTACCATTACCCACTCCTGGTTCAAATTATTTTTTCTTCTAGCCTTCAATTTATATTATTTTTTATTTTTTTATTTTTGCTAATTTTCCACAGTTAGACCTTAAAGTCTAACTGTGGAAAATTAGCAAATTCAACCAAAGGAAGTATTTATAGGTAGACACATTGTAAAACTTCCTCTTTTGATTTCTTCCAAAATGAGTGACTATTCTGCACGATAGACAATGCAGCTTGAACATTTGAATCATTGCTGCCCAAAGTGAGGAATTTTGGAGCAAAGCTGTCCTCATGGAAAGTGGAGACATTGAGGAGCAAGAGTGGACAATGTGAAGATGGTAAAACATTTGTTTCAAGCAAGAACATTTGATCCTACAGATACACTACAGAGGTGCATAGTCGTAAGAGATATAGGTTGTAAAATGCAAGTGGGTTATAGAACGTGACCAAAATTGAAAATAGTCATAACAAACGAGTATTAGGTGGGTGGCACATGAGGTGTTTTTTTTTTATGAATCCCAAAACAAACTTCATTCCATTCAACCATTAATCAACTCATTTAAAAAATCTAATTTTCTTGACGTAAAACTTGACGTAAAACTGACCAGGCTTCGTATCGGGCATACCTTTTTTACACATAGACATTTGCTACTCAAAGAACCGGCTCCATTATGTTCATCTTGCACCACTATTTTATCCATAAAACATATTTTAACAGAATGCCCAAACTTTAATTACAATCGACTAAAACGATTTGGAGCTTTTCACCCAACTCTGAAGGACCTGTTGATGTATCCGCCTCATAAAAATTTATTCATGTTCCTTACTAACATTGGTTTTATAAACTGTATTTGGATTTTAAAATTTGACCATATTCGAACTGTATTACGTCTTTATTCTATATATATATATATATATATATATATATATATATATATATATATATAGCTCTTTCTAAATATTTTAAGAAAAACTGATTACTATGTATTGTCTGGCGCAGTATGGCCAAGTGTGGCCCTTGTGCCATAAAACACCAACCAACCATGAGGTGTTTTAATCCGTGAAGTGGTTTCAACGGGATATTAAGTCCACCAAGATATGTCCAATTTTCCTAATGACGAGATATCTCGTCATCAGAGTGTAGCCGATTTGTTTTATGATGACGAGATTAACATCTTGTTAGCTTTTTTCTGATAACGAGATAACTTGTCAGTCATGTGCTGTTCAGTTTTGCCAATGGTCGACGAAAAAATAACTAGAAAGATTAACCTCCTAGTGGTTATCGCGACGAGATATCTTCCCAACCAGATCTCTATGGACGAGATGTCTCGCCACTACAAGAAAACTGACCGGATCTCGTTCTCGTCATCGCTAAAAAAATCTACACTATCTTAATAACGAGATGATCCTTGTCATTAGTCAAATTGATCAGATATTAATGGACGAGATATTTCGTTAAAACCACTTAGAGGGTTGAGCTGTGCAGTTTGGTAGGAGATACTATTTCTAGCCACCTATGACATGCAGTAGCACTGCTCATACAATCTCGTGCGGCAACCGAAGATATAATTTATGTGTCCATATTGACTCATAATTTAATGATTGGTCAGTAGCAAAAAGCAAGTAATTGGACAGGTCATTAACCGAAAAATTAATTTTCTTCGATCAGGCTGATTCATACAGAGCTCGCAAATATACATGTTTGTTCAATGATCTCTGGCTGTGCATATTAACTAAAGTTTCAAGCGCATGACTTGAAGTGTAATTTACAGTGTCTGAAGCAGCCAAGTTGTGGTCCAGTGGTGATGGTATCGGGTCAAGAGTGACGAGCTTCTTTCGTTAGCTTGTTAGGTATTGAAATCGTCTAATTCGAGTCTTAAATATATATTTTGAAATGCTATTCATCATTGAATATAGATTTCAGACATTTTGAAGAAAAAAAGGGTGTTTAAGTTGATAACTTTTCTGATTAATTCCAATTGTGTTATTCTGCTTTCAACATTTGACCTAATCGGATTGTTTATGAACACTGTGATTTACACTGATTTAAACAAATAGCTAACTTAAGTGATACGTTCGGTAAAGTTTGGTCCAAGTGATCATTAGTTCGAATCCCACTCCTGGCTTTAGATTTTTTGATTGAGATAACAAATTTTTTAAACTTGAAGCTTCTGTTATAGAAAAGGAAATGATTTGGTGCAGAAAACATACATTTATTTTAGATATAACTCGCATTACGAGTATTCAGTTATCCTCCTGGTGAATTATCTTCGTGTCGAAAACTGCCCTGTAGTGGCCAACATATGATGCACAAACCTGCTTCAAGCTACTCGTTCAGGAACAGTTTAATTTACCTTACTTGATTATTTAATCACCTAAAATTTTTACCCATCTTATTTCGTGGTTCTTTAAATACCTATAACGTACCTCGAAAGGTTAGATAGTAACGTATTACCAAGGTAGATTCCTTTTTAAAACTGACTTTTTTTATTTATCCTAATTCCGGTTTGTTTTAGAAATTCTACTATTTTGGACATTAATTGAAAAATAATTTATCTTGCTTTGATTATTTCAACAAAATCTCGTAAAATGCTACACTTGGGAGAGTGGTCAAGAATCTCTCTGATTATACACACTTTCTAGTCTTAAATACATCGCGAGAAGAATAATTTACAATGTCTAGAGCAAACGGGATGGCCGACTGGCTATCCCATTGTACTCCAACACTTGTGGCGAGCTTCGTTCGTCTAATTTCGCGTCTTTAATTTATATTTTGAAAACAAAATCTGTTTTCAACAGTACTCATGCCTTTTTAAAACCGTTGACATGTAACCATTCCTAATTGCACTGTTCTGTTTTCGACATTCGACGCAATCGAGCTTGAAATTGATCGAAAAATAAATGTCCTTTGATGCGGCAGGCTTCAAATAAATAGTCCACATAAGCACTGCGTTTGGAAGAGTTTGGAACAGAGTCACTACTGGTGTGCACATTTCTTAAAAGAATCTTAAACACATTACACCAGGTATTAATTACAAGCTCTGTCGTAGCCAGGATGAGTGGTTATGGCATCGGACTCCAAGCGCTTGTGGAGAGTTTCATCCTTCGATAGATGAAAAGGGCCTTACACAGTACCCTACAGTAGGCTACACAGTACCCTTTTACAAAAACATTTTCTACAGGCAGTAACATTAAAAATAATTAATGACATTTTTTCAGGTTATATTATTAAATTGAATCCAATAAAAAAAAATTAGTTCAGCAAGGACCGTTATTTTAAAATTGAGTTATTATTTTAAAGTTTTTTTAAATCCTTATAAAATATTCAATTTTAAATATTTTTTAGTTATTTCAAGTGATTTATATTTCTTGGATAATTGGACACAAAAGTTAGTATGGAATTGACCATCAGTATCATTGTTGAATTTTAATAATTATTTTTGTAGCTACACCTGAAAAAAACATGAAAATTCTAAAAATATTAACTCTCTCTCTCTCTCTCTCTCTCTCTCTCTCTCTCTTCTCTCTCTCTCTCTCTCTCTCTCTCTCTCTTTGACATTTAAAAAAAAATTACTAGAACTCTCAGACCTAAATTCATACTAACTTTTACAGTACATATATATGAAATTATCTACAAAAAATTTCTAGATTTTATCTTGTACAGAAAAAAAGCTTTTGGGAATTGAAAACACTTGCATCCACAAAAATAAAAGTCTGAGAAAAATGCATTTTCAGTTTTTGAAGTCATAAAATAAAAACTATTAATGCTTGTACAGCTCTAATTTTTAGTATGTTATTTACCAACTTATAAAATGCACTAAAACACTAATTTAACTCAATGTGATTGAATATATTCATCAATCTTCAATTGGTAATAAATCCCGGATCGACACCTAAAGTCCGTTGTGTTGCTCTACTGTGACTTTAATTAACTAACAACACAGAGAACGATTCCTTATTTTTGTAATCACTTATTCACGAAACGCGTCGCGTATGTTCTTTGTTTACATATTTTTTTAATGTTTCATAATAATTTCATGTGTTTGGAATATAAAAAATATTTTGAATTAAATAGTCGAATGATATAAGATTTTCATAATTATTTTAACTAAGAAATATTTCTGAGACTGAATATTTGAGGAAAATATTTATTTCCCATTATAAGCATTGATAGATAGAATCTCTAGTACTTTTGAGAATCGAATGTTTTAACTACCCTAAAATAGTTTTTGTCGGATATTTTAAAAGATAATTTTATTTATTTTGGGATATTTTAAAGGAAGTGACAATCATCTTAAGAATGAAATAAGGTTATTCTATTTTAAGAAACGAAAACATATCATGCATTATATGTAGTATCTTACTTGTGCAGGAGATATCTTAAATGTCAGAAATGAAAAAAGATTGGAAATACACTATAAGACATAAAAAAAGTTGCACCTAAAAGGAATTATCACGATGCAATAAAATTTACAAGGTAAAGTGCTTATGAATGAGTAAATAATTAAAATTTGGGACTGAAATATGCAAACTTAATTGAGAAAAATTAAAATAAGTGGTATCATTTGGCGTATGACCGCCGTTATTTCTAATGCATCATGCCAAGCGCCTTGGTAATAAGTCATACTAGCTCTTTAGGAGGTCCAACAACAGTCAATTCCATGCTGTTTGAACCCTGTCACGTAGTTCCAACAGATTACGCGGTACGGCTGGAATGGTGACATCTCGTCCAATGGCATCCCATACATTCTCGAACAACGACTGGTCCGGCCATGGTAAGATATCGTTAGGTAGACAAGCTATAGAGACGGCAGCAATATGGGGTTGAGCTTTGTCCTGTAGGAAAAGCGAGGGAATCTGGGAGTTCAAGAATGGGAGCGTAACTGGCTGTAAAATTTCTTATACGTAACGCTGGCCTGTCAAAAAGCTCGTAACGAATACTGAAGGTGATTTCGCATCATATGCAATTGCACCCCACACCATTACATCAAGTCTTCTGGACGTGTGATGCTCCACAACAAACTGTGAATCTTGGCGATGACCACGTTGCCTCCACACACGGATTCGATTATCATCTCCACCCAGACAGAAGCGGGATTCGTCAGTGAAGGCCACTCGATGCTATTTAACGTTCCATGTCCGTCTGGCACGACATCATTCCAGTCTTTGATGGTGATGCAATGCTGTTAAAGGCAGTCGTAGTAACGGTCTACGTGAGCTTAGTCCCACGTCGTGAAGCCGTCGACAAATGTTGCGATCACTTATTGGATGATCGAAAGAGGTTCCCACTGCCCGTTGGAAGTCTGCAACAGTGCCTGTTGGATCAGTACGCCCATGTCTTACAGCACGTTGATCCCCTCTCGGTCCGGTTTCGCTAAGCCAACCTGAGCCTAGTTGGAATGTGCCTTGTTGTATTCATATCTGCCAACATCGGACAACAGTAATAACACTACAACCAAAATGTTGCGCAATCCGTCGATTAAACCATCCACCTTCTCGGAGTCGAAACAAATTTGCTCAAGTCAAGTAGTTGAATTTCTCGGAGCCCATGGCCCCGTAGGGGCCTTCATCTCCAGTATTGATGGATAAGTGGCATGACAGATGGTGCTTTCAGGTTAGGGAAAGAATGGGGTGGGTGTTAGGAAGATGTCAGGAGCTCGTTCAACGTGGTGCAGCCTTGTTTGAAATACAAGTGCCACCTACATCGAGGAGCGTGGTTTAAAAAGCTCTTGGCTTGCCGAAATAGTACGGCCAATAAGGGATTAATTGCGAATGTTGATGCTTTGGGGTGACAATCTATTGCCAATTAACATTGATGCTCTTGGGCGGGCTTTGTTTTTTGGAAGAGTTGGGTCGTAAATTTCGATTTCTTGGATGGAGGAATTTGAGTTATTGGCGATGTTTTTGAAAAAATTTTGAGCAAGGTTGCCGATGAACTGACCAAGATGGGGTATATTAGTGGCAGTTAGGATGTCAATATTTCTGTAAAACCATCTGGCCTGGACAATGGTTCTGAGGGTGGTATTTTGGAGGACAATAATTTTATTGATGTTTGTCTTGGCGGCGGCACCCCAGATGGGAGCGGCATATGTTAGAACTGGGCGTAAATAATAAATGTAGATCAGAAGTTTGTTTTGTATGGATAGTGTAGAGCTACGTGCGATGAGAGGGTAAAGTGCAGATCGGGCTTTTTTAAATTTGGTTTGGATTGTTTGAATGTGGGGGGCCCATGAGAGTTGGTTGTCGAGGATAACTCCTAGATATTTTGTTTGTGATACCCATTCTATTGATTGACCATAAACTTTGACTTTGTGTGTGGGAGGGTTAGCTCCGAATATGATAGCTGCTGTTTTGTCGACATTAAGTTTAATTCTCCATTGAATAAGCCAAAGTTCGATTGCCTGGATGTGTTTGTTGAGTAGAAAAATAAGTGTATTGATATTTTTTTGTTGGGCGAGAATAGCAGTGTCGTCAGCGAACATACTGAGCATGGTAGAATTAGATTGCGGGATGTCATTCATGTAGATGTTAAATAAGAAAGGTCCTAATTTGGATCCTTGAGGAACTCCAGATTTGATTTTGCGTTTCGAAGAGTCAGCCTTGTTAACGGAGACGGTAAAATGACGATTGGTAAGGTATGACATAAGTATGATGATAAGGCAGTATGGGAAGTTGAGTTTGATAAGTTTATAGATGAGACCCTTTATCCAAACTTTGTCGAATGCCTTGGCGATGTCAAAGAAAATTGCACCTGTTTTTTTGTATTTGCGTTTTCCCTTGTGTATGTGTTCGGTGACTCGGAGTAGCTGGTGAGTAGTGGAGAGTTTGGGTGTGAAACCGTGTTGTTGAGGGATCATAATGTTGTTTTGTGTGATGAAGTATTTAATTGTTTCAAGAATAATAGCTTCAGTGATTTTACTGAGGGTAGGGAGGAGTGAAATAGGTCTGTAGCTGGTGGGATCAGTTGTGTTTTTGTGAGGTTTGAGTATGGGGATGATGCTGGCGGTTTTCCAAGGAGTGGGGAAGTGTTTGAGTTTGAGAGTGAGATTAATAATGAAAGTGAAGATGAGGATGGCCTTAACGGGTAATTTTTTAACCATCTTATTAGTGATGCCTTCGTGTCCAGGGGCTTGAGTGTGACTTGTTGGGTGTGTGAAAAATAATTATTGATAGTATGATTAACGAGATTGTCAGTGTTTGGGTCATTAATTTTATTATCATGAAATTGTGTTTCGAAGCTGTCTGCAATAGCGTTTGCTTTGTCAGTGTCAGAGAGAGCAATGTTGTTTGGAGAGTGTATGGGGGGAATGTTGGGCCTTTTTGTTTTAAGAGATTTAGCCTTTCTCCAGAGGGATTTGTCTTCTATGTTTAAAGAGGATAAGTGGTCTTTCCAAGCTTGTTGAGTATGGGTTTTAATATCCTTTTTAAGTTGTTTCTGGATTCTATTAAGTTGTTGTTTGGAAAGAGGGGGTCTTTATTATGTTGCCAGAGTTACTTAAGTTTGTTTCGATTTTTAATGATGGTTTTGATGTGAGGGGGGAGGAAAAGTTGATGAGTTTGGGTAATTTCTTTGGAAGAATGTTTATGTGCATTAATAATATTGTTTTGAAATTGTTCAGTGATTGTATCCAGTTGTGAGGGGCAGGAGACGCTGTTCGTGGGTATGGGGTATTGAGTCGTATCGTTAATGATATTTTTAAATGTAGTCCAGTTGGTAGTAGTGTGTCTGTGTATGTTAAGGGGTGAGTAGGCGGTGTTGAAAGTAAGAATGACAGGGTTATGGTCTGAAGAGAGTTCGGGCATGGAGATGATTTTATGTTTGTAGTGAAACCCTTTTATGAGTGCAAAATCAATGACATTGCCTGTTTGGCCCTGGATTCGGGTGGGATCAGAGGGAGCGGCAACGGATATGCCAGTTTTATTTATAGTTTGGATTAAAAGATTGCCTCTGGGATTGTTGGAGGGACAGTTCCAAAGCCGGTGCTTCGCGTTGAAGTCGCCACATAGGATAATGCTATCATTAGCCTATATGAGTTTTTCAATTTCATTTATAGGATTTTTATTATGCGCAGGACTGCAGTAAATGGAGGTTATAATAAGCGGGGATTTGTTGTTGAAGTTAATTGACACCGACGTAGTTTCGATATTATTGTGGGTTTGTTGAGGGATGACATGATGTGGGATGGATCTTTTGACGAACACTGCTGTTCCTCCAGAGGTGTGGGTAGTGAGTGTGGATATTCTATCTGTTCTGTATGTGTTGTAATTAGCAATGTTTATCGGAGTATTGGGTCTTAGGTGCGTCTCTTGGAGACAGAGCACGTCCGGATTGTGGGTGTTAATGAAATCGCGTAGCTCTTGTATTCTATTGGTGACGCCGTTTGCGTTCCAGAATATGATGCAAAAGTTTTGGGGTGTGCCAGCCATAGTGAAAATGGGGGTTTATAGTGCTGCCGCAATACAATCAATGATGACACATAATTTGTCCTCTGTGGTTTTGGCTTGTCTGATTTTTGAAATTAGTCCTTTGATGCCTCCTAAACAAATTTGCTGCGTTACTGGATGTCTTTTAATGCCTCGGTATGCAGCGTGTTGTCCTGAGTAGCGTATTCAGAGTGCTGCCCTACTCGTGGCGCATGCTATAACTATTCTGAAAATTTGATCATTTGCATCTCTAATGCAGATGTACCACTCCTAAAAATATTTCATTTATACAGACCTACTCCTTCCAGGTCTACTCCTCAAACTATAATGTACACTAATTTTGTTTCAGTTTCCGGTAATCGCTTAATTCTTGATTAAGGCTCATATTGTTTTTGAGGGCCTAAAAGTTTATTAGACTTCTTTACAGTTTTTTTTATGTTAACAATGTTCTTAAATCCAATCAGGTTGCATTGTACCAAGATTATTTTACTGTTTTTATTATTAGTTTTTTATAGATTGTTGTTAGTAATAATTATTTTACAACAAATTGATATTTTAGTTTTAAATACAATGCCAGCTTTTCTCTTTGATTCCAGTCACCTTAGATTTTGTGAAATTGATTTTGTGTGTGTCTGATTCTCCAAGTTATATTGATTAACAGTATGAAAATTATCTTTCTAAGATTTAAAAAATAATGAAAAAGACTGTTTTTACTAACTATCATTTGTAAATATAATTATATCGATTAAATAAACACATTTTTGTTACATATTATTAGTTATTTTCCTTCCTCTCCATGTCTTATGGTCCTAAACGATAAAAAATTCTATAACTCGGTGATTTCTTTCCCATGTTTAGAATTTCAACCAGTAAAATGATCTTCAAAAACAAAGCTATTTGCACTTGTGCCCACATCATTCTCCATTCAAATAGGAAATCTTTAGAAGCTAGATACGCATTTACCGTGCTTCAGAGTGGAGCAGGTATGTACCTTATACCTTCGATATACACTCTATAACAAAAAATCGACGCACCAAGAAGGAGTTGCCCGATTGCGATAAAAATTGGTGGATGTGAAGAACATACATAGAAAAACAAACGATTAAAATTTCAAAACAATTTAATGATTTATTTCAGAGTTTGACCGTTACAAAGGGAGGAAGTCAGTAAGGCGTTGGTCCACCTCTGGCCTGGATGCAAGCTGCACCCGGCGTGGCATAGACTGAAAAAGTTCCCGGATGGTGTCCTGCAGAATTTCTTGCCAAATTGCCTCCAACTGTCGGGCTAAATAGTTAACATTCTGGGATGGTTGCAATCGCCTTCCCCGAACGTCTCAAATGTGCTCTATGGGAAAGAGATCGGGAGACCTAACTGGCCAAGGAAGTGTTGGGAAAGCTTGAAGACAATTCATAGCAACAAGTACTGTGTTCGGCCGGCATTATCATGTTAAAAAGTAAGTCCGGGGTGTCTCAAAAGGAGCTTTAACACAACCGGTCGTAGAATGTCGTCTACGTACCGTTGTGCTGTAAGTGTGCCAGAAGTGCCAAAGGGGTCCTACTATCAAAGGAGATGGCACCCTAGACCATAACGCCCTGTTGTGAGCATGTGTTGCGAACGATAGTAAGGGCAGGATCCCCACGCTGCCGTGGACGTCTCTATACATGTCTGCAGTTGTCAAGACACAGTTGGAAACGGGACTCGTCACTAAAGTCTATACGTTCCCACTAAGAGCCGTTCCAAGATGATCGAGCCAGCACCACTGTAATCGGACTTGATGGTATACAGGCTTGAGAGGTAAGCGGCGTAACGGTAATTCCGCTCTCTCAGTCGTCTGCAGGGGGTCTTGTTGGACATATGTGTGCTTATCACTCGTTGGATAGTTGCAAACGACGAATTCGGTGCTGTGACAGCTGCTCTGACAATCGCTGTCTTCCCGTTCTGTTGTGGCCCTAGGTCGACCCTTGCCGTCCTGACGCTGAGATCTGCCATTCTTGACCCATTCTTGCCAGCATCGTCTAATCGCCGCATGGTTTCGACACAACATAAATTTTGAGCACAGAGTGAGAATCGCTCCTTATATACACCTGCTGAATGCGCAGCTCCGATACGCTGGAGCTCCCACTATTCATTCATTGGACACCACATTTTAATCATTTGCATGTTTGTTCAAAATGTCTTTGATTCGAAATTTCATTACAATTGGACATCTCCTTCTTGGTGCGTCGATTTTTTTCGTTGTAGAGTGTAATTTTGAATTTTGAAAATTTGAGCCTTATTGAATATGTATTTTGAATAAGAAGAATCGGATCTCTATTCGGCAACAAAATTATTAGTTCAGTGACAAAAATAAATTTTGAGGAAATTTGAACACGACTACATTCTCATGTGCCATCTGATTCACTGTTGTGGAAGTGGGTTCGAATCCCACTACTGGCTGCGCATTTTGTATATTAAATTTCGAAATTATTCTTAATCTTTGTCATTGTCATTGGTCAAATAACTTTTGCTTTTTCTCTTAAAAACAGATACAGTGAAACCCCGATTTAACGTATTTCAAGGGTCTGGAAAGAAATAACGTATATGCGGGAAAACGTTAAATCGGGGTTGGAGAAAAACAGAACAGTGCATGAAATAAAGACTAATTTAAGTAACACCTTTTATTTCTTCTTTTACTATAGTTTATTGTTTAAAGAAATCTGTTATTTTGGTTTGCGTTTTGCTTTTAATAGCTTAATCATTAAAATCATTATCCACTCATATGAGTTTTTGTAAGTTTTTTTTCTCGTCCTTCTCAACTCGAGAAATTTTTTTACTATATTCTAAGCCTGAATAATGGCTTCGGTTGAAGCTGGAATTTTATATTTCATTATTCTCTTCGTCGCTTGAACTATCCGATTCTGAGTCTATCAAATCACTTTAGATTTGGGGAATCTCTGATGTCAAAATTGTTTGTGTCACAAGTTAGAGATAATCCTAGAACTATATTTGAGGTAGTGAAGAACTCTTCCCTTTTATTACAATCTTTATTTTCTCTCCTCGCTTTGAAATTCATCATGTCTGATCTCCAGAAAACCGCCTTTTACAAAGAAACTCGAGATACATTTCTTCCCTACTCTCTCCTACGCTGCGGAAATCATATGTAGAGCATCTATTACATTTATCAGCTTTCTTCTGTCTCCAGATTCCATATCCAGAAGACATTTATTTACCAGCTGGTTTCGATAGTTAACTTTAAATGATCATATGATCCCCAAATCAGACCCAAGGTTGAAATTTGCTTGTACAATTGGCAGGGTAAAATTCCACTCGCACGTTTTTAAACTTTAAATGCACAATATGGGCTGTGCATTGATCAACCAACAAAATAATCTTGCGTTTCTGTAAGCGCATATGCCCAATTTTTGAAGAAAGTTGTCAAAAATTGTTCTTGTCATCCAAGATTTTTTTTTGTTTGAGTCATATTCTGTTGGAAAGCTCTTCACATTCTTGAAATACCTTGATTGTTTCGATTTTCCAATAAATAATGCTAGCATTTGACAATTTTCAGAAAATCGCTTTGAGTTCTCCACGCTGAAAAAATGCTCATTGAGGGAAATATTTAGAAGTAGTAACGTTAAATACGGGATTTTTTAACATTGAAAGTATAGGAAATTATTTGGTACCAATGAAAAATGACGGTATTATACGGGAAATTGGTAAATGCGAGTTAGGTTAAAGTTTCACTGTATTTCAATTTGGTTGGCACATAGTATCGCTTTCATGTTAAGCCTGTATGGTAGTTTATGACAGATCAATTTCCGGCTTACCAAAATCTATGGTTAAGAACATTTTCGTTTTAGAAAAGAGAGAACCTACTTTAAATTAAATCCAAACCCAATTTTTAAATTACTTTGTTACAGCAATCTACGTCATGTAATCATCATTGCATTTGCTTCAGTTCTATGTTTAGGACATCCAAACCCACTTTCTGCTATTTTTAGAAAAATTGTCTGCATTTAATTCAGAGATATATATATGTGTGTGCATTTCTACCATACTTCAAATCCTTTTTTAGCCTATCTTTATAACTATTTTAGAATCCGGTTATAGCTATTTTGTATTCCTATAGCTGTATAAAACAGCCGACCAACCGGTAAAGTGGTTAAGGTGTTAGTCTCTAGATCGGAAGGTTCCTGGATCGAATCCGGGTCGTCGGGACATGGATGTTTGTAAGCTTATCGTGTAGAGGCAACTGGTTCACCTTAAATCAGTTGTGGCCGAAAGTCCTCATGTTGTGTTGGTGTGGAAGTTCGGAGAGTGGGATGCCAGCTCAGATGTTGCCTCGTCATCTGACCGTGGTTCAAAATTACGTGACAACACACAGAATGGCTTACGCTGGGACTGTGGTAACTAGTTAAATACTGTATAAAACAGGACAATTTTGAGAAAAATTCCCTACAGATTTAAAAAATTTACTTTTATTTGATATTTTGCGAATGTTTGGTAATGGTAATTTTAACTAACGTCATACTAAAACAATACAACGGGCTATTGACGACGGTCCGAGTAATTGGTAATTTTTAATTAACGTCGCACTCGAGCAACACAACGACGGACCGGGATCATTCCCTTAAGGAAAATGATCCGAGGACAACACCCCGTAATTTTGAACCACAGTCAGATGACGAAGCGACGACGGTCCGGGATCAATCCCTTAAGGGAAAGATACGAGGACAACACCTCGTAATTTTAAACCAAGGTCAGATGACGAGGCAACACCTGAGCTGGCACCCCACTCTCCAAACTTCCACACCAACCCAACGTGAGGACTTTCGGCCACGACAGATTTAAGTTGCACTAGCCGCCTCTACATCATACGCTTACAAACATCCATGGCCAGACCCGGATTCAAACCAGGAACTTTCAGATCTAGAGGCTAACACCTTAAGCGAATGTTTGGAAACTTTTATTCTTATCTCTCACACTAAGCAAGCGAGTTTGTTCTTGGAAAATCAATATAATATCTAGCTTACACTGTTTTAATTCAATTACTTTAAATGAACAACTTCAATCCAAAACAAAAAGGCTTATGATCTAAATAAAATTCTAAAACTAATTCTAAATTCTATTTGTGTTATGATGTATTTTCGAGATTCAGGAACATTTTTTTAGAAATGGTAAAATCTTCGAAACTTTAGCTTCAGCTGCTTTTTTTTTTTGGCTGTTTCTCATCATTAAAACATTAATTTTGGGGAACTGTAACATCCAGGATGGCCGAGTGGTTATGGCATCGAACTCCAATCGCTTGTGGAGAATTTCTTTCTGAGGTTGGAGCAGGTGGCGGTGTTTGAGGTGATGAAAACAGTATAAAGACAAAAAAAAATAATTATGTAAGCAGAAAGATAAAAAAAAAGCTTTAGGTCTTTATATAAATAAGAAACCGAAGGTTCATAGACCGAAACTTCTCGGCAATAGAGGACTGCAAAAGTACAGCAATTTCTTAGACCGCATTTAAAGCGGCGATTGTTTGGCGACTCTCAAGGGGTCGCTGTTTCTTGCCAGTATTAACTTCACTCTCTAGTCTTACTTCTCTAATTACCGAAAGCTAGAATCTCTCCAGAGTGGCGTGTGATCCGATTTACAGTTGTGATCGTGGGTTCAAATCACACTCCTGGTTGTAATTTTTCTGGATTCATTTTTTATGCCTTCAGAACTGAGAATTGAAAGTTATCTCTACTATTATAAAAGGAAGTGTTTATCTGTCTGTTTCTTGCTGCAAAATGCTGACGATTCTATGGTACTTACATCGATAAAATTTGGCACACTGGTAGGCCAAATGTTTTGCAATTTTTGGATCGCGGCGGATTTTAAAATTCAATCTAGGTGATTTTTAAATGAATTTAATAGTTTTATTCTCCATCGGTTTTTCGACACGTTTCTTCCGGAGAAAAGAAGAAACACCCAAATCTGGACCTTGTCTACCCACGTGACCTTGCCGTCAGCCTTGGAGCCATGGCAAGTTTTTTTCATCGCGGAAAACGCTCAGAAAATTATTTTTTCGTTTCCACTTTGATTTTGCGCGGAGGAATGATTTTAAAGCCAGACGATAAATCTTTTAACTGCTGGAGTCACTTAGTTCTTTTTTATATATCCTAGACTGTTAAAGATAGAGTAAAAATTTCAACGGATTTGAAATCTGCGGTAAATTTCACTTTAGTTCAATACCTAAAAATATGATTTTCTTTAAATAAATAATTTTTAAATTGAATGTATCTTTTATATTTTCGCAAGAGATTGTGACGTCACGTGAAACAGATTGCATCTTCTGCCCTTCGCGTTAAAAAAAAAAGAAGCAGATTACATTTTCCGTCCTATTCCAATTCAGGGAATGAGAGCAAAAAATAAAAAACATTTTAACTGGGATTGTTAATTGTTTTTCGTAAAATCGGAGTCACTAAAGAAAGATTAAAAATTTCAACGGATTTGAAATCTGCGGAAAATTGTACACCAGTTTAATAATTTACACCACGGGCACGGGCAAAGCCGGGATAGCCACGTGGCTAGTTTTATATAATAGCTAAATGGGTTTGATAGTGTATGAACTATTTATTCTTTTCCTCTGAACATGTTTTGTAATTTATAAACAATCTCCGTCTTGCAAACATAATACTAAAATAAAAAATTAGCAACATTTTTCTTTCAAATTTTTTTTATTTACTAGGGGGCTCCGCCATTTACTCGATAACCCCCGAAACACTTTCATGAAGCACCAGTCTTAAAGCTTTAGCTACAACTGTCTCTCGACAAACTAACGTTTATTTTCTGTACTATATCGTAAAGCACCCTGTAGGATGTTTTACGATATAGTCCTATCTTAAAACATCCTGTGGCAACACCATATAGTGTGTGTGTGTGATGGCTTATTGAGATTATAAAACCTCAAATCAATCTAAGTTTGAAATTTCTTGAATTTAAATTACATTATATCTTGAGATATTCAATGTGAAACATTTGTGCAATTCAGGAATCATCTTCACTTATTCTATTTTTGGATCATGATTAGTTGTAGTTAATCAGGAACTGTTTATATTTGTTGCTTCACTAATAAAATATTACAAAGAACCTTAACTTTCTTGGTTCTGTTCTCCTGTATACGGTGTAAAAACGAAGGTTTTAAAAACATCCTGCATTAACATTATAAAAATGTAACATTTTTTCATTTTATGAAAATATTTGGAAACTTAATATTCTTATGTCTCGTGAAACAAGTCAGTTGGTGTTTGGAAAACAAATATACTGTCTACAAAGTAATCAGACCACGCTTCAATTTTTAAACTGAATTTCAAAATGAATAATTGTAATTTCAGTTAATTTCATCGAACAGCAACAGCCAGGATGGCCGAGTGGTTATGGTATCGGACTCGAATCGCTAATGGAGGGATTCTACCTAAGGTTATTGCGGGATCTATTGTTGGAGGACCCCCAACCAAAAGATAACAGTAAAAAGACAAAAAATAGAAACACTTCATTCTTAAGAATAAGACCTCGAAGGTGCATGGACCGAAACTTCTCGGCAACAGTTAACAGCAATGCAGCGATTGTTCAGACCTCTCTTGAGCGGCAATAACTCTTAACTCTGCTCTCATGGAGAGAAATCTCTAAAATCACTTCTTATGATAGACCTAGCCAACTATCCCAAACTAGAATCTCTCCAGAGTGACGTGCCATCCGATTCACAGTTGTGATCGTGGGTTCGAATCCCACTCCTGGCTTTGCTTTTTCTTAATAGGTGTCATAAAACATTTTACGTATCATAAAAACGAATATATCCTGGCTCGATGATTCCACCGAGTGGTTATGGCATTGGATTCGAATCACTTGTAGAGGAATTATGTATTTTTTAATTAACCTTACACTAGAGCAACACGACGGATAATTGATGATGATCCGGGATTATTCCCCGATGGGAAAGATCCAAGGACAACACCACGTATTTTTGAACCCCGATCACATGACGAGGCAACACCTGAGCTGGCACACCATCACTCTCCAAACTTCCACGCCAAAGTGAGGACATTTGAGGCCACAACAGATTTAATATCCACCAACCACCTTTGTACATTTGTCTTTGGTTGGATTCAAATTCGCAACCCTCCGTCTGTTAGTTCGTAGCTCTGCCAACCGCGATGCCCCATCGCTTGTGGAGAACTTCCTTCCATAGTTTGGGTCGCGTCAGTCCAGTTGGAAGAGCATCATATTAGCATTCGGAGGCGTTGTTATACGGTGGCACGGTGTGGAGATTTTGAGAATGGGCTGCCAGCTCGCCTTCAACCTCGTGATCTGGCCGGATTAAAAATTACGTGATGTCGTCGTCGAATTTATACGATCCTGTTTCAAAATTACATGGTGTTGTCCTCGGATATTCCCTTTGGGTTTGATCCGGTACCGTCGACAATAATCCGTTGTGTTGCTCCCCATTGCAATGTTAATTAAATATTTACCTGCCTAGGTTATGATATTAGAGATAGTATCAAATAGCAATGGAATTAATGATCGCCTTCTAACGATAGACGGGAGATGTATAAGCTATATTCTCGGCAAGAAAAACGAAAGATTAACCTCTCCCAAGTGGCGTGTTTCACGTTGGGTTGGCGTGGAAATTTGGAGAGTGGGGTGCCAGCTCAGGTGTTGCTTCGTCATCTGACCGTGGTTCAAAATTACGAGGTGTTGTCCTCGGATCTTTCCCTGAAGGGACTGATCCCGGACCGTCGTCAATAGCCCGTTGTGTTGCTCTAGTACGACGTTAACTAAAAAATTACCAATTACCAATTACCCAAGTGGCGTGCGATCTGATTCATTGTTGTGTTGATGGGTTCAAATACCACTCCTGGCTGCACATTTTTTGTGGTCGCTTTCCAAATGATTATTAGCCGACCAACCGGTATAGTGGTTAAGGTGTTAGCCTCTAGATCGGAAGGTTCCTGGTTCGAATCCGGGCATGGATGTTTGTAAACGTATGGTGTAGAGGCGGCTGGTGCACCTTAAATCTGTCGTGGCCAAAAGTCCTCACGTTGGGTTTGCGTGGAAGTTTGGAGAGTGGGGTGCCAGCTCAGGTGTTGCTTCGTCATCTGACCGTGGTTCAAAATTACGAGGTATTGTCCTCGAATCTTTCCCTTAAGGGACTGATCCCGGACCGTTGTCAATAGCCCGTTGTGTTGCTCTAGTACGACATTAACTAAAAATTACCATTACCTAGATCCGAAGGCTCCTGGTTCGAATCCGGATAAGTGCATGTATGTTTGTAAGCTTATGGTTTAGAGGCTGATTTTGCATCTTAGATCTGTCGTGGTTCGAAAGACCTCATGTTGAGTAGGTGTGGAAGTTTGGAGGGTGGGGTGCCAGCTCAGGTGTTGCCTCGTCATCTGACTGAGGTTCAGAATTACGTGGTGTTGTCCTCGGATCTTTCCCTTAAGGGACTGATCCCGGACCGTTGTCAATAGCCCGTTGTGTTGCTCTAGTACGACGTTAACTAAATTACCATTACCATTACCATTACCTTTTCTTTAGGGGATTGATTCCGGAACGCCGGCAATAGCCCGTTTTCTGTTGCTATAGTACGACGGTAATTAAAAATTACCTATTCCACACCACCTGATACTTGAAACAACGACAGATTTAATTAATAGCTGCTAATGGTAATGGTTATTTTAGTTAACGTCGTACTAGAGCAACACAACGGGCTATTGACGACGGTCCGGGATCAGTCCCTTAAGGGAAAGATCCGAGGACAACACCTCGTAATTTTTTAACCACGGTCAGATGACGAAGCAACACCTGGCATCCCACTCTCCAAACTTCCATACCAACCCAACGTGAGGACTTTCGGTACGGCAGATTAAAGGTGCACCAGCCTCCTCAAACACCATACGCTTACAAACATCCATGCCCGGACCCGGATTCGAATCAGGAACCTTCCTATCTAGAGGCTAACACCTTAACACTATACCGGTTGGTCGGCGAATTAATAGCATAGCCCATGCACAAAAAGGTCGTTGATTGGACGTAGTTCGAAATCGTAATTACTCCTGGTTTCTAATCCGTTATTCTCAAACTGTGCTAACACGGCCACAAAATTTATTGACCGTGACAGTAAAAATTTACTTCCAGAAGTAGGGACGAACAACCGGTATAGTGGTTAAGGTGTTAGTCTCTAGATCGGAAGGTTCCTGGTTCGAATCCGGGTTCGGGCATGGATGTTTGTAAGCGTATGGTGTAGAGGCGGCTGGTGCACCTTAAATCTGTCGTGGCCGAAAGTCCTCACGTTGGGTTGGTGTGGAAGTTTGGAGAGTGGGGTGCCAGCTCAGGTGTTGCTTCGTCATCTGACCGTGGTTCAAAATTACGAGGCGTTGTCCTCGGTTCTTTCCCTTAAGGGACTGATCCCGGACCGTCGTCAATAACCCGTTGTGTTGCTCTAGTACGACGTTAAACTAAAAATTACCAATTATTTGCCTGGTTCGAATCTGAGTCCGGCAATGTATGTTTGTAAACGTATGTTGTAGCGGCGGCTGGTGCACCCTAAATCTGTCGTGGTCGAAAGTCCTCACGTTCCATCTCTAATATTATAAAAGGAAGTATTTGTTTGTTTTTTTCACGGCCGCAAAATCTTGACGATTCTATGGCACTTACAGCAATGAGATTTGGCACACAGGTAGTCCAAACTTTTTGCAATTTGGGTCGCGGCGAAATTTTAAAATTCAATCTAGAAGATTTTTAAATGAATTTAAAAGTTTTACGCGTTTCTACCAGAGAGAGAAGAAACACCGGAAACTAGACTTTTCTACCCACGTAACCTTGCCGCGTCAGCAATTGGATACATGGCAAGTTTTTTTCCTCCGACAGAACGCAGAGAAAATTATTTTTTTCGTGTCCGCTTTTATTTTGCCGGAGGAATGATTTTCCAACCAGACGATAAATCTAAAACTGGAATCACAGTTCTTTTTTCTATCTCCTAGACCGTTAAAGATACAGAAAAAATTTCAACGGATTTGAAATCTGAGGGAAAAATTTCACTTTAGATCGATACCTAAAAATATGATTTTCTTTAAATAAATAATTTTTAAATTAAATATATCTTCAACGGATTTGAAATCTGCGGAAAATTTTACATCAGATTGATACCTTACACCACGGTTACGGACTAGGGATACGACATCGATAGCAAAACATCGATGTTTTGAAACATCGATGTTGAAAATACATCGCCCAAAAAACATCGATGTTATTAAAGATCGATGTTTTTAAAGATCGATGTTTTTAAGCATCAGTGTGTATTTACACTTTTTTTCTCCCATTTATTAAAACTTGTTTAGCAACCTCACACATTAATGTTCGCCCGGGGGGGGGATTTAATTTGTCATTTGCTGTGTTTATTAATTTATAACTAAGATTTTTTTTAACTGTCAAAACAAAGTAAAAAAATTTAATAAGAACAATTAAAAATCTTTTATTTTCAAATTGAATAATATAAAAAAAAGTAATATTTACAACAATTTGACATAAGTGTTTAAACTATAATTAGGTAGGTACTAGGGATGCGACATCGACAACAAAACATCGATGTTCAATACTAAAACATCGATGTTAATAATACATCGCCCAAAACCATCGAGGTGTGTTTAAACTTTTTTCCTATTTTTTTAACCTGGTTTAGTAATCTCTAACATTAATGTACACCCGGGGGGATTTAATTTGTTAGTGGCCGTGTTTATTAACTTATAGCTAAGATTTTTTTTTTTAACTGTCAAAACAAAGTAAAAAAAAATTAATTCGAACAACTAACAATTTTTTTATTTTCAGATTGAATAATACAAAACAAAATAATATTTACAGTTTGAAATGGGTACAACTAATTTTAAGTGTAGGTGGGTTGGTACATAAAAATAATTATTGTTAGTTATTATTAATTATTTATCAACTGATGGGAAAAAACATAACAAACTTATATTTTGTTTCCTGTAAATAATAATTTTTTTGTATGAAAAACATTATAATATTTACCATAAATATTTACTCCCTATAATTATTATAAGCCCCAATATTTCTTATTTACAGTTTGTAAAAAAAGTTTATTAACTTTCTCCCCCTTAAGTCGGCTTCTTTTTTCAGTAACTATCCCACCAGTTATGGAAAAAACTCTTTCTGATGGGACAGATGTCGCCATCACTGATAAATAGTTGCAACTTTAAACATTACAGAATTCTTGTAATTATAATTATCACAGTAAAATGTGAGTGGGTTATCCTTTAGTTTAAGAACAGGAGCCTTGAAGTAAACTGCAAGTTCGGGCACCAGACTACCTGTGTCAAGTTCCTTTAAAAGCTTCGACCTCTTTCTTACACTCCAGTTATCTTCTGCCATCTTATGGTGATCTTCCCAAAAATCATGTTCCGCACAAATATATATATATATAGTTATATATGTATATGTATATAAATAAAATTTTTAAGTTTTAAATTCATTTGGCACAATCTTAATAAATATATTTACCTCGAGAAGAAGGTGGCTCTGGAGACAATCGTCCGCCCTCAGAATCAGACGATTCACTCTCTTCCTTGATCTCGTTGTTAAGCTTCCTGATCCAGATTCTTAATTCAGCCTTGTCTTGGAAGTGAAGGTTTTTGAAACGTGGATCCAATAAGGATGCCATTGCGAAAAATTGACTGTTCTCAATGCTACCAAATCTCTTATTGCATTGAGCTAGAACACTTCCCTTCAGCTTTATCCCTAGCTCTGAACAGCATGACACCGCATTTATTTTATTCTCATCATTTTTACAATTGGTATGACACAGCTTGCTGTTACGAATTTTTCTCCTGATGCTTGTGTTGTTACGAATTCTATACTTTTGAACAGTATACAAAATTCTTGTAAAAACTCCATGTCCGTAGCTGAAAGCATTGGTGGAGCCGATTTGTTGAAGTTTACAATACTTGCAACAACCTCCCTCAACTGAAGGAATCTTTCCAACATGTAGAAAGAAAAATTCCATCTTGTTGTTACACTCTGAATCAGAGTAAGTTCTGTTTTCTTACGAAGTTTATTACTGCCTACCACGCTATGCTTGAACCATTTCACAATGCTTTTTACTTTATCTATAATTAAAGCAACATCTGGTAGGGATTTATACGATTTTTGTGCCATTAAATTCAGAAAGTGAGCAAAACAGAAGCTGTGCTTTTTTTTCCCAAACGCTTTTCCCACTGCACTGACGATGTTACTTCCCCCATCTGTAACAACAGCTGTAATTTTCTCTGGTGTCAACCTCCATTCAGATCATGTTTTTGTAAGATGATCAGCCAGATTTTGAGCTGTTTGACTTTCATGCAACTCATGAACACCGAGAATAAGACTCGAACACCCAATTTTCAATAAAATGAGCTGTTACACCAAGAAAGCTTCTGGTCTGGTGCGTTTCAGTCCAAATATCCGTTGTGAGACACACATTTGACACATTACTCAATCGCTCTTTTAAAATCAGTGCCACTGTTTCGTATTTGTGATCGATCAATGTATCAATAGTTCTTCGTGTTGGAACACTATACAATGGCACAGTTACTTTCAACAAGTGTTTAAAACCCTCGTCTTCAATTATCGAAATAGGCTGCGAATCTCTGCAAATCATGTACAGAATAGCTTGTGAAACTCTGCTGTGCATATCACCACCATCTTTAAAAGAAGTTACGTCGGTGAAAGTATCTTTCAAGGTTTTTGATGGAACCTAGGAATAGGAACATCATGGTCAACCACAACAGTAGAATATGAACTTAAAGTTTCTTCTTCATGCTCCTCTTCAATTAACGAAGTACTTGGAATGGCTGCAGCATCTGGATTGTGTAGTTTGCCTTTTACCTTGGAGTTCTTTGATGACTCCCGATACTGCGAATAAATATTACCATGTTTTGCTTTCAGATGTCCAGTCAAATTCGTAGTATTTCCAGATGTTTTCAGGGACTTCAGGCAAATAGTGCATTGCGCCAATTTGTCCGAGGTTTTGGAGAAATATTTCCAAATGGTACTTTTGGGAGGCATAACTGAATCGTCACTTGCACTCGAATCGTTATTTTACAAATCTAATAAAGACAGCACTGAAAACTTCACATCCCCAAGAGAAACATAAACATTAGAAACTTCAGCTCTATAAAAAGAAGACTCACGAGTCCACAACAAGAACGAAACACGAACTGAAACTAGGGATGCGATATGTATGTTTTCAAAACATCGATGTTTTTTATAAGCCGCTCTCGTTAATAACACTTCTTCGGAACATTCCAAGCACTCGCATTGGTTGTTGGTTGTCCTTTGTCTCGTTGCTAGGGGCGCCGTTCACCCTTTTATCCCCGTTCTTTTCAGACTCTTGGCCACTTAGGTCTAAAAGTTTGTTCAATTTACCGATTATAAAATTTTGCACTTGTTTTTTTTTTAATTTTTATAATGGTACTTTGTTACTTAAAAACATCGAAAACGTGAAAACATCGACAAGTAAAAACATCGATGTTATAAAAACATCGACTCCAATACATAGATGTTAAATACATCGATGTTTTTTGCAAAACATCGATGTTTTCAAAACATCGACATCGATGTCGCATCCCTATTACGGACAACGCCGGGCTAGCCACGCAGTGGGGGCTAGTCACACAATATTTACAGCTCAGGTGATGCTTCGGCATCTGACCGTGGTTCAAAATTACGAGGTGTTGTCCTCGGATCTTTCCCTGAAGGGATTGATCCCGGACCGTCGTCAATAACCCGTTGTGTTGCTCTAGTACGACGTTAACTCAAATTACAAAATTACCTCCTATCTACCCCTTAAGGGATTGATCCAGGACCGTCGTCAATAGCCCAGTGTGTTGCTCTAGTACGACGTAAACTAAAATCACCATTACCTATATAAATCGGTAACTAATATCTAAGAATAAGAAACACACTTCATCCAAGTACGAACATAAAACGTTGGAAAAATATAAAACTCATGCAGTTGTCTTGACTTGGTTTCTCATATTAAGCAAAGCCATTAGCAGATTTGATGAACCCGATATCTCGTCACTAGCAGAATTGGCTAAATCTTGATGGACGTGGTATATCATCCAAAAACATGGAGGGTTAAGGAATTTGAAAGAGGAAATTATTTTTCCTCTCATATATATTTTCAAAAATCAGAAAATTTCGGGTATTGGTATCTATAATTAATGTTGTAGTGGAACAACACAACGGGCTATAGACAAGGGTGAAGGATCCACAGGGGAAAGATCCAAGGGCAACTCCACATACAAAAAAAATATGAGGCCACAGTAGCCCGGATGGAAGAGTAGCGGAATAGCAAGTGGAGTAGTGCAAGCTCAAAACCGTGGTTCAAAGTTACATGGTATTGAACTCGGATCTTTCCATTTTGATTTGAGTCCTTCATCATCCAAGGACTTGCCAATATATCTCGGTACTTGCAAAATTGATCTCATCTTGATGGACGAGATATCACGACGAAACCACTTCTAGGTTAAAGAGTTTAAAAAGGAAATATATCCCCCTGACATATTTCCATGAATAAATTTCAGGAACTTGGCCTTTGACAATAACCGTGAACAATTCCCCTCAATATAAAATGGTTAATTTCTTTAATTTGCTGGAGCCAGGATGGCCGAGTGGTTATGGCGTCGGACTTCAATTTCTTGGATAAGTTTCTTCCTCTGTTGTTTGGTTCTGAAACAGGTTAAACATAACAGTAGAAAAGACAAAAAAAATTAAATCTTCTATTGATCGTCTGTAAAATTCAGACTTCAATTCTATTGACCGTAATTTCACGGCAAATCTGAACGGCAGTAATTCTGCAATAGTTTGGACCGCGTTTGCAAGCGGCAATTTTACGACACCACATACGTTGTCATTCACGTCGGGGCTGATCATCCACACTCCTCCTTCAGACACCAATTACGAAAGTTAAAACGAAAGAAGAAACTTCACCCGAGGGCGTGTGATCTGATTCACTGTTGTGATCGTGGGTTCAAATCCCACTCCTGGCAGAAAATTTTTTAAACGCTCTCCCAATTTCGTGCGCGTTTTTTTTTTTTTTTTTTTGTTTGTGTTCCGTTGGATTCTAAATTTTTCGCATAAAAAATTCACAGATTTTTCCAAATACTTCGGAGTTATACTAAACCGTTTTGAGTCTACACACTGAAATTAAACGCTGTATTGCAGAAATTCACTTTGAGCAAAGCGATTGATTCACCGACAGGTGACGTAACGCCTTGATTTGCATATCAGAAACCGTTTGATCACTTTCGATTGTATAATACTAATTTGGCTTGTCTTTCACTCAAGCCGTGCAAAAATGGACTACATCGATTGGATATTTTTCATTTTCTTCCTGAAATATGTTTTCAAGGATCGGGTGCTTCCATTCATCCCAATCTCATTCAGTCACCAACTAAGAAAATAAGTTTAAATGAGAGAAGGGAACATCTCTCATGTGGTGATGTGATTTTATTTACTGTTGTGATCATGGGTTAGCATCCCACTCCTGGTTCTACATTTTTGTGGTTGCTTTCTGAATAAGCTTTTATTTCACTGAGGGGATCGTAAAATTTCTCTTTTTAGAAGCCTATGTTTAAAATTTATGGGAACAGGTTATATATTTTGGCTTATCCTACATTTTATTTTATGACCTACCAATTTCCTCGTAATAGTAAGTATATGATAGTAAACAAAAAGTTCGTTTCCTCTTTTTTTAAAACGAATTTATTTTTTAAACATATAAGTTTTTGAAAAGAGGACACGGGACTTTTTAGTTTTTAAAATAAAGAAACTACTTTGTAATAAATGTACGAACAATATTTAATTCATTGCGTTTTATGAATCAAATTTATGTAATCATCATTTTATATTCAATATATCTTATGTTTGGGAAACTCAAGTTTAAATGTTTCACATTTATACTAGTGTGCTCTTTTCGTTGAAATCAGTATATACAGGGTGTTTCAGTGAACCGTTTCAGAACTTCTAAGAGGGGTAGGGTACATCCTGACGAACCAAAATCATATACCAATGGGCAGTCAGAAATGTTTTCCAGACGCGGTAGATGGCGTTGTGCGAAAATCCCGAGCTTTCGTGTGTTGGGAATCTTGATTTCGCACACGAACGCCAAGTTAGTAGGATGGATGATTACACGATCGCAGAGTTACCCGATATGCATTTGGCGTACGGGGGGCTGCAAATTGTAGTGGGCCAGCCGCACAGCGTTTGTACACGGAACGATATCCGACGAGGCGTATCCCCAGTCATAATTTCTTTGCAAGACAGCACCAGAGGTTGGCTGAGACAGGTTCATTAGAAAGAGCTGACAGGGACAGGGTAAGAACAGCACGGACTGCAGACGTCGAACAGAATGTGCTGCAGCATGTACAGGGGAATCCAATAACGAGTTCAAGAAGTGTAGCAAACGCAGTAGGGGTTTCCCATTGCAGCGTCTGGAGGATTCTCCGAGAAGACATGCATCCGTTTCACGTGCAGCGTGTCCAGACACAGCAACCGGAGGATTATGCACCTCGTATTGCTTTCGCACAGTGGTATCTTGGAAAATGTGCTACAAATCCCCTTTTTCCTGCTGAAGTGTTGTTTTCCGATGAGGCATCCTTCACAAGGGAAGGAATTTTCAACACGCATAACGACCATATCTGGGCGGTCGAGAACCCGCATGCAATACGACGTCGTGCAGCACAGATTCGATTTTCGCTCAATGTATGGGCCGGTATTATGGGAGATCACCTCATCGGACCTTACCTGTTACCGTCTCGTCTAACCGGACCTAACTACTTGCTCTTTCTGCAGCAAGTATTGCCATAACTTTTGAGAGATGAACAGATTTCTGCATCGACGCAACAGACAATGTGGTTCCAACACGATGGAGCCCCTGCCCATTATAGCGGAGATGTTCGAAACTACCTGGATGTCACATTTGGTCAACAGTGGATCGGACGTGGTGGTCCCGTGCGTTGGCCTGCTCGGTCACCCGACCTATCATGTCTTGATTTTTATTTCTGGGGTCATCTGAAATCGCTAGTTTATGACACCCCTGTTGACAATGTTGAGGAGCTGGTTGCAAGAATTGCAGTAGCTGCCGGAGAAATTCGAGATATGCCTGGTGTATTCCAGAATGTTCGGATGTCCATGCGTCGGAGATATGAAGCGTGCATTGTAGCCCGTGGACGAAACTTCGAACACTTACTTTAATCCATGTACCTTTCGCTTCTTTTCATGTATTATTAAAA
Source organism: Metellina segmentata (assembly GCA_947359465.1). Classification (NCBI taxonomy): domain Eukaryota; kingdom Metazoa; phylum Arthropoda; class Arachnida; order Araneae; family Tetragnathidae; genus Metellina; species Metellina segmentata. The sequence continues at coordinate 138,835,103 of OX375872.1, read as the reverse complement.
CGATTTCTCACTTACGGTCTCTTTTCTTTACGGTGCTTCTGGGTACAACACCGCTTCAGGAAAGCATTTCCGACCCCACACTGCAAAATGATTTCGAGCTGTCAGGATGTACCCTACCCCTCTTAGAAGTTCTGAAACTGTTCACTGAAACACCCTGTATACATTTTTGAGGTAAGTAGGCCATTCTTTTAAAAAATGAGCTAACGACCTTTTTGTTTAATAAAATTAAAAAAAACTGCTTTGAATTAAATGCAAGAAAATGTTTAATTTGACACGTCAAATGATTTTTTTTACCCAGCTAAAATACATTTTATATGAAACAGCTCTTTCTGTTTAGGAAACGAAAGGGGTTTCAGGATTTTATATTTTAGGGAACGGCGCGCCAATAGATGGTAGTATGGTCACATTAGCTCATGGCACATCTCGACGACAAGCCTCATTCAGTAACCAACTAATTACGAAAGTTAAAACCGCAAGAAGAAACTTCTCCCGAGTGGCGGTGTGATCTGATTCATTGTTATGATCGTAGGATCTAATCCCACTCCAGGCAGCACATTTTATGGTCACTCAATAATTTTTTATTTCGTGGTAGTCCGGTTGGGGAGAAAAAAAAGAATAACGGATTAGCAACCAGAGGACTTCGAGTTCGAACAACGCACAAGAAAAGACCGTGGTGCGCACGGGGTATTGCAATTTTTAAAACTGTCGTGTCCTCAGATATCATCACTTAGGTATGATGCGGATGTATAGAGTGTGGTGCCAGCTCATTGACCTTGGCTCAAAGTTATGTGGAGTTATCCTCGGACCTTCCCGTTCTGTGTTGATCCCGGACGTTAATTATCTACCAAACCTAACCGTGTTTTAATAGTCTACTTTTGTCATCATTTTTAAAGCATCAACTCTTTTGTTTTAGGGAACTCAAACCATAAATTACTTCATTTTAAAAATAGCCTGTTGCTTTTCTCTAGGGCGACGTTCAATAAATACTACGTACCTTAATTAACCCTACCTTGTTTTTAGACCTTCCTTTTCTTCGTTAAAATCAGTACAATCGAATTAAGAAAATATACATTTCAAATTTCGGATACCATTGTGGCCCGATTGAACGAGTAGCGGATTAGCAAACGGAGAGTTACGAGTTTGAAACTCGCCTGAACCAAAGACCGTTATTTAGGTGGGGATGGGCATATTAATTGTCTCTTGAACTCCAATGTTCTCACGTTGGTTTCGAATGGATTTTGGAGAGTGGGGGGTGCCAGCTCACATGTGACCTCGAGATCTGACCGTAGTTCAAAATAACGCCTAGTCCACTGGTACGAGAAATATCATCCAAACTTCCACACCATGCCAAACTGGGCACATTAGAGACCACGAGAGAATTAGCATGCATAACCTGTATGTAAATGACGGTCTTGGTAAAAACGAGTTTCAAACTTGCAACCCTATGGTTACAAATCCGTTACTCTCTCAATTCGGGCTGCAGTGGACCCTCTGAAATGAGTATTAAAATAAGGGTTCGTTTTTAGGTATATAGGTAGGTAGGTATTTTAATTAACGTCGTACTGGAACAACACAACGGGCTATTAACGACCCTCCGGGATGAGATTAGTAGAGGAATTGCTTAGATATAAAAGCTGATGCTTTAAGCATGATTATAAAAATAGATTAATCAAACACGGTTAGGTTATATGGTTAGGTATAGGTTATTAGTTGTGTTGTAACACAACGGTATATTGACGAGGTTCGGGATCAACTCCGTAGGTTAAGGTAAGGTAAGCTAATTTTAATTAACGTCATACTAGACAAACACAACGGGCTATTGACGACCAACCCCGAATGAAAAAATCAGTAGACAATACCAAGTAATTTCAACCACGCTCAGATGACGAGGTTCACGCCTGAGCTGCTACTCCACTCTTCAGACTTCCACATCATACAAGCGTAAAGAAATTTGAAACAACGACATATTTAACGTGCACTAGATTTAACGTTCCCGACGGTCTTTGGTTGCACGGGGTATTGAATTCGCAATACTGCGTTTGCTAATATGCTACTCTTCCATCAAAGCAACTGTGAGCAGAAATAAAACATTGTAAATTGCGTACGAGAAAAAAAAATCGGACGAAAAATAGAAATAGCGTTCATAAAAAAATACAGCCAGGAGTAGGATTCGAACCCACGATCACAGCAGTGAATCAGATCACACGCCACTCAATAGAAGTTCTTCTACCGTTTTACCTTTCGTAATTAGTTGGCGCATAAATGAGGCATTTATCGGTTGGAGAGATCCTATAAAAGCTTACGAGCTGTTGTGGAATTGCCGCTTGATCACGGTCTATACTGTTGCTGCAGTCCACATTTGCCGAGATTCTCGGTCAAACGAATTGCACCTTGCTGTTTACAGACGAGCAATATTTTATTTTTATTATTTTTTGTCTTTTATACTGTTATGTTTAAACACCTATATCAGAACCAACCAACGGAGGAAGAAGCTTCTCCAAGCAATTGGAGTCCGATGCCATAACCACTCGGCCATCCTGGCTCCAGCAGTACAATGAAATTAATATTTTTAGTGTGGAAAGGTAGGTGGGTAATTTATTAAAATCGCACTATAACAACACAGGGGCTATTTTCGACGGTCCTGTTATTGGTACTTTGTTATTTTTTAATTAATGTCGCACTGGAGATCATGAACTGGCTATTTGTGACGGTCCTATTAATTAGGTAGATATTAAATTAACGTCGTACTAGAGCAACACAACGGGCTGTTGACGATGGTCCGGGATCAATCACCTAAGGGAAAGATCTAACGATCGTACTAAAAAAATATAACAGTACGATATTTCATCTTGTGCGTTGCTTGCACGAACCACGGTTTTTTTCTGTGTAAGCGCAGTCCAAATTCCATAGAAAATTAATCCCAAACGTGTTGTTGCTATGTGGTTTGTTTACATTCGTTGTTTACAATTTCCATATGGGGAACACACCTAATAGTAGAGCCGACCAACCAGTATAGTGGCCACTAGATCGGAAGGTTTTTGGTTCGGGCCCGGGCATGGATGTTTGTAAATGTATGGTGTAGAGGCGGCTGGTGCACCTTAAATCTGTCGAGGCCGAAAGTCCTCACGTTGGGTTGGCGTGGAAGTTTGGAGAGTTGGGTGCCAGCTCAGGTGTTGCTTCGTCATCTGACCGTGGTTCAAAATTACGAGGTGTTGTCCTCGGATCTTTTCCTTAAGGGACTGATCCCGGACCGTCGTCAATAGTCCGTAGCTAGTACGAACTAATAGTACCATTACCATTACCATTGATTCATAAAATATAGTTTTTTGCGGCAGTTTGGATAGTGGGGTGCCAGCTCAGGCGTTGCCTTGTCATCTGACCGTGGTTCAAAATTACTTGGTGTTGTCCTCGGATCTTTCCCTTAGTTATTTTCATTTTTTTTGACGGGTGTACAGGTAATTGGTAATTTTTAGTTAACGTCGTACTAGAGCAACACAACGGGCTATTGACGACGGTCCGGGATCAGTCCCTTAAGGGAAAGATCCGAGGACAACACCTCGTAATTTTGAACCACGGTCAGATGACGAAGCAACACCTGAGCTGGCACCCCACTCTCCAAACTTCCACGCCAACCCAACGTGAGGACTTTCGGCCACGACAGATTTAAGGTGCACCAGCCGCCTCTACACCATACAGACGGGTGTACAATTTTGCGCATCAGAACCAATCAATGGAGGAACAAACCTCTCCAAGCAATTGGAGTCTGGTGCCATAACCACTCGGCCATCAAGGCTTCTGCATGTCTATGAAACTAATGTTTTTACGGGGGAAAAATAGGTTAAATTAAATTAAAGTCGAAATTAAGCAACACAAAGGGCTATTTTCAACGGTCCGGATAATGTTTTTTGAAATTTTTAATTAGCGTCCCACTGGGAGCAACTTAACGAGCTATTGGCGGCATTCCGGGATCAAACCCGAAGCTAAAGATCCGAGGTAATTGGTAATTTTTGTTAACGTCCTACTAGAGCAACACATCGGGCTATTGACGACGATCCGGGATCAGTTCTTTAAGGGTTGATTCTATGAGGAGAATCTATGAGGATCCGAGGAGAACGCTCCGTAATTTTGAACTATGGTCAGATGGCGAGAACAACACCAGAGCTGGAAAGCCACTCAATTTTACTGTAGGAAAAGATCATACCGTGCTTATGGTCAAAGGTCTTGATAGGCCACGTAGGTAGTTAATTAATGTAACTGATTTGGCAATCTGAGGGCCGGCCAACCGGTCTGGTTGTTAAGGTGTTAGCCTCTAGATCGTAATGTTTTTGGTTCGAATCCGAGTCAATGCATTTATGTTTGTAAGCGTAGGATGGAGAGGTTCACCATAAATTTGTCGTGGCAGAAAGTACTCACGTTGGGTTGGCGTGTAAGTTTTGAGAGTGGGGTGCCAGCTCTTGTGTTGCCCTCGGCACCTGATCGTGTTCAAAATTGCGTGGTGTTGTCCTCGGATATTTCCCTTAAGTGGATTGATCCCTGACTGTCGTCAACAGCCCGTTGTGTTGCTCTAGTACGACGTTAATTAAAAATTACCAAGTTAACCGCACTGTTTCAGTAAATAATTTGGTAATTTTTAATCGTCGTACTATTGCGACACAACGGGATATTGACGACGGTTCGGGATCAATACCCCAAGGGTAAGGGTAAGGGTAATTTTAGATAACGTCGTACTAGAGCAACACAACGGGCTATTGACGACGGTCCGGGATCAGTCCCTGAAGGGAAAGATCGAGGACAACACCACGTAATTTATAACCACGGTCAGATGACGAGGCAACACCTGAACTGGCCCCTACTTTCCAAACATGCACTGTTTTGGAGTGCCACTTGTTGGACTACAACTTTTGAAGGGCTGGCTGGAATACACGGTCATGTTGGAACATCGGTCTTAAGTTTGCGCCGATTGAGGAAAGACTTGAACTATTTGAATGATTCTAGACTGTCAAGATGTGGAACCAAAGTGAATAAAGTTCTAACTGTCTCTGTTGCTCGGCTGCAAAATGTCAAGTGGACTAATTTTGAATCCTCTGTTCAGCTGCTTCGCCTGATGATCATACGCTTTCACCAGAATTTTATTCCAGCGTAAATGCTTTCGAGACTTCAACTTAAACCCGAAGTATTGTTCTTGTAGTGATTGTCTGAGCTTTCGGTATCACGGGGTATTGGACTTTCGACACCTTTGTATCTTGGGCTTGGCTAAAAATGACTCTTGCGCCATAAAACCCGAAGACAACCAACCTTGTTATCGTGGTAGCCAAGGGCCTGAGTTAATCTGATTGCAGTTCGAGAATTGAAGGTGAGTGCTGCATCCTTTTGACTGTTTATTGTTGATGGGTATCGTAATAGCTGGGTACCTGACCATATCTGACTAGTTCTGGTTTTGAGGGTGATTCTGCTGCATCCTTTTCGTCCCTGGTCATAAAACGCGAAGACAACCAACCTTTGTATCGTGGTAGTTGAGAGCCTGGGGTAAACTGATTGCAATTCCCGATTCGAAGGTTAGCGCTGCATCCTTTAGATGGTTCACGTTGCTGGGTATCTTGGTAGCTAGACACGATCTAATCTGAATAGTTCTGGGTTCGTGGGTGAGTCTGCTGCATGGCTTTTGACTTCATTGCTGGTGGGTATCGTGGTAATTGGGCATCTGGGCTGGAGCTAGCTAGTCAGATTACTAACTAGTTATTGTTTCTAGGGTGAGTGAGGCATCCTTTTGACTGCCTATTGTTGCAGCGTATCGTGGTAGCTGGACACCTGAGCAAGTATGGCTAGTTCCAGATTCGAGGGTAAATGCTGTATCTTTTTGACTACACATTGCTTCTCTTGCACACAACCTCAAATTCCAATATGGGGTACAAATAAAATCAAAATTAATACTTGAAGTTCTGAAATTTGGCCATATATAACGCTCATTAATTTACTCATTGAATAGACAAGTTCGATTCCTCCCTGGGTTTATTTCTTGTCAGTAAAACTTTGTATGTCCGATACTTGATATTGTCAGTCTTGTGTATGGACTAGCATGGTCAAATATGGTCCTTGCACCGCAAAACCCGATCGATTGCATTCAATAGATTAAAAGTGGGAAGTAGTTAATACTTCGTTTTCTTCGGTATTTCTGTGTAAGATTATAACTAATCTTTCAATCTATCTGTTCTCGTGAATTATTGTAAGTACAGAATGTTTTTATTTGGTAGAACCAATATATAATTATTTAAAATAGTTAAACGATGTTAAGAAAGGTTTAATAGAAAAAACTGTAAATTTTTCTAATAACATTTGCTTAGTATTTAGATCACCCTTTCTAGTTAAGCTAGATTTGAATGATTAAGATATAAAAAATTTGGTTTTATTGACCTTCAGATCTGAATTAAAAGGCTGATGACTTTGTAGTAGATTTCACGACAATTTTGTTGTAAAACTGTTTCCGTCGCGATACGTTCCGGAATTACGTGAAAATATGGTGGTATTAAACGGGTTAAATGTGTTGGGTATAAACTTAAAAAACCGTTTCATGCACGTAAATTCTCTTAAATTCTACTTTTTGAAGTGGTTATGGTGATTATCATTTTAAAGTTTAGATACAAACGGTACAGGAGAAACAAAATTTTTTAAACATCCTGCTGTAATTTGCACAAATCTAATTAAAGTACTCCTACCTCGCGAATTTGGAATTTTTATTTTCGGCCCATTTTCATTATTGGATATTTTGGAATGTTCCATTCACTTCCGATTTATTGACCTTCGATTTCCTTATGCCCTCAGGGGCACATCTTCAGGTGTCTGCTTACGGGCTTCACGAACCCGAGGTAATCTAGAGATCTTTTCTCCTACGGTACCCGAGAGATCATTTTTGCTTCAATCATGTTGCTCTATTCCCAATCCCTTTCACGACGTTCATTACTTGACATAGTCTTGTGTGTGTGGAAACAACCAACCAACTTTTGATTTCATTGGTTCTATTTAATTTTTTCCCCTTGCTATTTTTTCCGTTATAACGTCCTTTGATTTCGTTGGTCGTTTTGAATTTGTTTTTTAATTCTTTCCCGTTTCATGTAAATTTGAAGAATTGAAACTGTCGGTTTGTATTTGAAACACCGTACAATGCAGTCGCATCAGGTTGCATAGTTGCTAAAGCGTATTTATTTCAGCTGAATTTAGTGAAGTGAATTCTAGGTGCAGTTCAAGCGTGGACAATGTTATAAAACATTAAAAAAAGGTGCTTATGTGTTCTACTTTAAGAGTACTGTTTAGTGCAAAATGTAGAAATGATCCCAAAAGTCGATAGCCCAAATTATATTTATAGTAGTTGCAACATAAGTTGACAGCATAAAGTCTAAACTTGTGAATTGTATGTGTAGCTAAAATTGTTATTCCTTATACAGGTGGTTGAAATTTTCACAAAACCTCATAGACACAAAAAACATTTGCGTGTAAGGTCTTACTAAAACTCTTATTGTAGCCTTTGTATCTATTTTTCGGATACCTTTGCATTCTATTATTTTTTTTAAAACATGACCGCATTTATTTTTAATTATTACTTAAAATTTCATAAAACTTATGCTTGTGTTTAAAGAAACTTTCAAATTAAAATCAATGCTCCATTTATAACTATTATGATACAAGATATTGGATAGTATGTAGTATCCGATACGTTAGAACTTATGAGCGATTTATCGCCAAATGTGGTAACCTTTCAGTTTTTGCGAGTTATCGCGCTTTTTATCCAGTTTTAAGGTAAAGAACAAAAAATTCTGCATTGCTTCGTTCGTTAGATTTAAGTTGATTCTGATATTTTTTCGTTGATTCTTTCAAGTAAGTTGCACTATTATTTTGCTTTACTAAGGTTTACCCCTCTCGAATTTGCGTTTTGCAAGTAGCGCTTTAAAAAGTAAAGTAATATATCATATACATAAATGGGAATAATTTTAACATGTCCTTTAATTAAACATGTCCGTTATTTTAAGTTTCAACAATTAGATCCAGCTTTAACTTCTTGATTTTTAAAAATTGCAGAAAAGATGTAAAAAAGTCGGGAAAAAAAACACCGCTTAGAAAACGTCCTTTGTACTGTTTAACTAATCGTATTAATTTTTATTTTTTAGCCAAAATGTTTGAGTGCATACATTTAGAAATTCTAAAGAATATTAAAGTAATTTATATATCTCAAACACACTGGATGGCATTTGTCTAGTAAATTCTCAAAATGCACAATGCTTAGGAACCAAAATGAGGGTGACATTGGACTATGCCCGGGTGGGCACTTAGTACAGTGGTTTATATGTATGGAAGCCAATGGTGATCGGAGGTCTTGCATTATACGCTGTGACTTATCTTTTAAAAAAAATTCCTCCCGGTACAGTGGTTTATACACATTCAAACCTCGGGCGTTTCCCGTCTTTATTAATCTTCATCACCCTAAAGTCCTATTTAAATTTATTTTCTACCCATGACACGACACCAACCTCGGACGTTATTAGCTGTGACTTATTTACAAAAATTTTCCTTCTGGTACCGTGGTTACAAAAGAATTCCTCATTTTCAATTCCATATCCTCATCTCTGACCAGGAATATCCCCACATAATGCTAAGTAAATTTCTAGAATAATTCTAAAATGATATTCCATCTCACTTATGGATAAGAGAACGAACTCCGTTGCTTTTTCTCTCATCGAAAAATATCTGGTTAATTATCAGGATCATAAAAAAGGACCAATTTATCTACAAAAGAATCCCTATTTTCAATTCCATATACAGTACAAATTCCCAAATCTGGACGTCCGGCTTTATTTCAGTTCTTTACATCTTACCGAGAACTTGGTGAAAAAAAAAACAATTTAAACATGGACTTAATTGATGAAACAACGCAAAATAACGGACATGTTTGGAGTAAAGATCACACAGAAAAATTTTAATATTTGCAAGTGAAATTTGTTGCTTTGTAATAAATAGGTTTCTTTTTCTTTTTAATTATTCTTCTTTATCTACTGTATGCAAAGTTTCACGGTGTGAATTTTGCCAAATGGCGGCCATCTTGGAATCCATCGTGGATTTACTTAGATTAGCCGCCATCTTGATTTGGCGCAAAAAATTAATTTGGCTACTAACGTATCGGATACTACAACTCTCTACCAAAAAATATGTATTAAAAAAAAACTGAGTTACTCTTTATCCTAAAATAGAAAGAAATATTCCTTACTATAGATTTTAGTGTTATTTTTTTATAGAGGTTAAGAAACCCTATCTTTTTTTAAAGTAATTTGTAGAAGTGTAGTCTTCATTTACAGTAAAGTTTATAGAAAAAGTATGTTGGCATTCTACCTGAACCTGCAATTTCCCGGTAGGTACACCTATTTTTTACAAGCCTTGCTTAGCAGCGAAAGTGCCACTTATTCATGCAACAATTATTCCTTTGGCAAAAAATATGACGTTGAAATACATATTTCTACTTAATTTTGGTGCAGATGTAGTATCCGAGACGTTAATCGCAAAATTAAATTTTTGCGCTAAATCAAAATGGTGGCCGATCGAAGCAATTACAAGATGGCTGCCATTTTGCAAAATCCACACCGTGAACCTTTGCATACAGTACATCAATAGGAATAACTTTTAAAAAGGGAAAAAACATTTAATACAAAGCAACAGATTTCACTTGCAAATATTTTAATATTTCTGTGTGGTAATGACTTCGAACATGTCTGTTATTTTGCGTTATCTTATCAATTAAGGGGGTCTGGGACACAAAATATGAAAAAAAGTTCATTTTTTTTTTCTACGGTCAGTAGAATAGGAAATATTCAACTTTGTATAAACATGATAGCTGCAAATCAAACGAGCCTTCATAATTTTAAACTCTCTTTTTCACTTTTGTGTTAAATGGGATTTGAATAGTGAACATCGATATAACTTAAAAACTACCTGTCATAAATGAACGAAATTTTTTACATTTAATTTTCAAATATATTTCTTTAATTTGTTTTCAACTATTGTGTGTACTTATATAATTTTTTTTTCTATAAGTTTTCGAATTTTGCACACTGTTTTATGTAGTTTTTGAACAAATTATTTTTTAAATTGTTTCTTGTTGTTTTAACCAAAAATCACGACAATTTATAGTATGAACTTTTAGAAGTTATATTCTGCAAAATTGAAGTGATTTGTTCTAAAATATTTTAAGATGTATCAATTCTATACAACGTCAAAATTTTGACACTTTAAAATTTTAATGTAAAAAATTTTAAAGTTTTGAATATACAATAATTATAATTTCAAAATACAATGTACACCAAAAAAACATCTGAAAACACTTTAAAGTTAAATTTTAGAATTTCAAGTCCTGGACCCTAGTTAAGTCCAGGTTTAATTTTTTTTTTCAAATTCTCTGAATGATGTAAAGAACTTTAAAAAAAACACAAGCAAAATGGGACTTTGTACTGTACATGGAATTGAAAATAAGAATTTTTTTATAGATCAATTGATCCTTTTCTATGATCCTGATAATTAACGAGATATTTTTCGATGAGAGAGAAAGCAATGGAGTTTGTTCTCCTATCCATAAGTGAGATGGAATATCATTTTAGAATTATTCTAGCAATTTACTTAGCATTATGTGGGCATTTCGATGGGGATATTCCTGGTCAGAGATGAAGATATGGAATTGAAAATGAGAAGTTTTTTCTTACCACGATATCAGAAAGAAAATTTTTGTATATAAGTCAGCTAATAACGCACGAGGTTTCAATGCGTATAAACCAATTTACCGGGAGGAATTTTTTTTTTCATAGACAAGGCACAGCAGTATACGGGTCACTATACCGTCTTTTTCAAGATAACTGCCGTTTGTTGAGGTAATGATTCGCGAAGATTGTTGATAAGGAGTTGGGATTGACAACTGATAAGGAGAGGGGATGACGTTTGTTTACATTGTGGTGGAACAAGATGGCAACATTTTGTTGACGTATTACCATGGTGATAAATGATTGGTAGCGCCATCTGTTAATCGAATGAGCAACTATATTTGCAATTAAAAAAGGACCATTTAGTCCGAGAGCAGATATGCTTTCCGTTAAGCTATCAAGCAGTTGTGAGAAAGAGGTGTTTAAATGTACTAATGCAATGTGGTAGAAATGGACTTGTGCATATTTTGGAGTGGTGGGGTTTTGATTTTGATGAATTAATTTTCTAATTAATTGGGTTGAAGCTCTGAACGACTATTAACGCCATCTAGTAATTTTTTAAGCAACTAATTAAAGGAACGAAGTTGTATTTAAATATAGGTTTGATTTTCTTGCATATATATTTTCTAGTGTTGTTTAAATGACAGGTACCGCCAACTATTGGTGGAAAAAGTAACGATTAGTTTTAAAAGATTTAATTTCTAGCTGTAGACTTGTATTTTCGATTTAAATGGTGAATTAATTTTAAGAAAATAATAGGTGGAATCGAACCCAGCAAACGGTAATCTCGGCCAACCGCTTTTACGCGACCACCTAGAAAATTCTTACCCCTTTTATACAGGGGTTTCAGTGAACCGTTTCAGAACTTCTAAGAGGGGTAGGGTACATCCTGACAACTCGAAATCATATAGCAATGTGGGGTCGGAAATGATTTCCTGAAGCGGTGTTGTACACAGAAGCTCCGTAAAGAAAAGAGACCGTAAGTGAGAAATCGTTTTAATAATACATGAAAAGAAGCAAAAGGTACATGGATTAAAGTAAGTGTTCGAAGTTTCTTCCACGGGCTTCAATGCACGCCTCATATCTCCGACGCATGGACATCCGAACATTCTGGAATACTCCAGGCATATCTCTAATTTCTCCTACAGCTACTGCAATTCTTGCAACCAGTGTACTCGTTCTTGGATTCCCCTGTACATGCTGCAGCACATTCTGTTCGACGTCTGCAGTCCGTGCTGTTCTTGCCCTGTCCCTGTCAGCTCTTTCTAATGAACCTGTCTCAGCTAACCTCTGGTGCTGTCTTGCAAAGAAATTATGACTGGGGATACGCCTCGTCGGATATCTTTCCGCGTACAAACGCTGTGCGGCTGGCCCACTACAACTTGCAGCCCCGTACGCCAAATGCATATCTGCTAACTCTGCGATCGTGTAATCATCCATCCTACTAACTTGGCGTTCTTGTGCGAAATGAAGATTCCCTACACGAAAGCTCGGTATTTTCGCACAACGCCATCTACCGCGTCAGGAAAGCATTTCTGACTGCCCATTGGTATATGATTTTGGTTCGTCAGGATGTACCCTACCCCTCTTAGAAGTTCTGAAACGGTTCACTGAAACACCCTGTATAGCTTATACCAGGTCTCGAAATACCTGGGTGCACATGAAAATAAAATTGTGCACCTAATTTTTTTCCCGCTGGGTGCACGCAGTGCACCTAACGTTAAAAAAAGTTGTATGAAGCGTGTTTAATGTTATTTTTATGTTTGATCAAAATATTAGCATCGACCTCTCTCGCTCTAAAGGAACGTAATTAAAATTTCAAAATACACACTATGCGAAAACCAAATCGCTGGGGCGTAACGGGTTTATATAGGAGGAAGGTTTACTTGTGCCACCGCCACCAGAACTTTCCAATGACCGAAACATTTTCCAGATGGCTCTGTTGAAGCGACCGTTGTGACAACCGTGCCCCAGAGAAGGGAGAATTTAGATGTTTAAATATTTATATTTACTTTTTCTTCTACTAACCCATATAAACACACTCCACTAATAAAGTAGTTTACATTACATTAATACTCTTATATTACCTTTTTTTTAACTATGCACCTAAAATATAACCTGTGCACCTAATTTAAAAACTTAGGTGCACAAAGTTCACCTGTATTAAAAAATCTATTTCGAGGCCTGGCTTATACAATCACAAAGTATCGGATAGAAGCTTCTGGAACTGGTGACTAAGAAATAATAGTGCCTAATACATGAGTATTGTTGTACCCATAAGGCAGTAAGATAACAGTGACTAGACAAAATACGTAGTATGAAAGATTGAAAAGTCTAGAAGCCTCTGGAGCGAGTAAGAATATTACTAAGGATTGTGTTTTTTCACTTGTAGGTTAAAGAGAAGAATGGACTTATACAAGGAGTCACCGATAAATGTGACTCAAAAGAAAATTAATGATTAGCTTAAACTACCGAAGTACGTGTTGTGGTATCTGAAAATGTTAGGGACTAAACAAAAGATAGTGATTATATTGCTTCATAAATAAGAAGCTTTTAAAAGTATAGTTCAACTTGTTTCTTGGGTCTTTGAATAACTTTGCTTCTCTGGATTTTTGACCTTCTGTTTTTAGATACATTATGGATTCTAGTGATATTAGACCTGTAAAGAAAATGCGTACAGAAAAAGAACAGTGTTTTCAGAATGCTGTGAAGATTCTTTATGCTATGAATATGGTAAATTGCTTACAGATTGTGATGGCTGGGCATATTACCGTCGATTGGAAAACGAATTAAAGTATTTAAAGAAAGAAAACTACTATAGAAATTTACGGTAAAAAAATACTGTGCCACGACAACTTATAGCTTATAACCTTCGTCTCCGTATACTACATCTTTAGTGGATCTTTTATTGCAGCACAGCACTGGTCTCCTTTACTGTTGGAAATAAAGGGTGAAGTGGAACGAATAATTGGTGCAAGATTTCATTTTGTGTTGGTGAACCGTTATAAAGATGGTAAGGACTGTATAGGTGCACATAAAGACAACGAGAAGGACTTGGATCTTAATGCACCCATAGCGTCTGTTTCATTTGGACAAAAAAGACGGTTTGTGTTTTCTAGAAAGAACTACAACTCTTTAAAAATTGATCTGGAAAATGGAAGCTTGCTTGTAATGAAATATCCAATAAACCAATTTTGGTTACACTGCTTGCTCCGTGGAAATGCATTATGCCCTAGAATTAACTTAACGTTTCGAAAAATTCTTGTATAAATTAGTGATAATCTCAATATGTACCCCTGAGCAGGGCCGCCCATAAGGGGGGACAAACCCGACAAATGTCGGGGGGCCCGGACGTTTAAGGGGCCCGCGGCCCCAAGGTTTGTTCAAGAAATTATCTGCCTCATTTTAGGGTTATTTTCTGAATTTGACAAAAAAAAATATCGAACAGAAAATAGTCTTTTCAAGTCCTTAAAACGACCCCGTCAAGGTGGTCTCACATTTTCACCAGTCTACGACAACGACTAGTTGGTTTACATGCCACAAGGAGTAATGAGTATAGCACATATACATATTTAATTCCATTATTACTTACCAGTTCATTATTAATATATTATGGGTTTGCTTGTACATTTCTGAAGTTGGGTATTTGTAAATATATGGATACTTGGGAAATTAAAACTTCCTACACAAGAAAAAAGCTTAGGGGCCCGCCCGAAAATTTGGTCGGGGGGCCCGGGAAATTTATGGGCGGCCCTGCCCCTGAGCTGGAACCCAGTGTAAATAGGGATGTACACTAAACGATATTTAAAAACGTTACAATTAGTATTTATGCCTTTGTGAATATTATTTTTTATGCTTGCATCTTATTGTTATTTTAAAGAAACTTTTATGCGTGTCTTACCACATACTGTATTTTCGATATTTGTTTTAAATTAAATACTAGTTTTATAAATTGTCTTTTACAATGCAAGATCTAAAATGAATTTTTTTTTTGCAATAAATATTTGTTTTTTAATTTAGATGCTTTTACTTAAACACTAATTATACATTAGATGCTATAGCACATATTTTATAGCAGAAATTATTTTTAAATACTGTGCACTTAAGTAAAAATACAAAAATATTTTTCTTTTATTTGAAAACTTTGCAAGACTCATACTATGAAGATGTTTCCTTGTACTTTTGAAGCAGTGAAAATTAGTAGTATTGATAAACTTTTTATCCTTGAAGTTCTAAATTAAATGTTCTTTTTTCTAATGCTTTTGCAAACCATACATTTTACTAAACATGAACTTATTTTTATTTATTTGAAAAACTTGTGTATATTATGCAGGTTAAATTGCAGAGTCAAATACCAATTTTGTACAAGTATTTTACACGATACTTTGTATAGGTCTTTTATTATTTTAGATATATAATTTGCTACGTTAAATGGATAGTAAGTGGGTTTTGTGATTCTGAAAACGTGTACACTTCTATATATGCTGCTAAACAAATATACAAATCAATATACTTTTAGTATATTGATTTCTCTTGATTATTCTGTTTTATTTTTCTAAATTTGCATCAGCAAATTGAATTATTTATTCATGGACACAAATACTTTTTTTTTTGGCCTTTTGTTGAACAGAAATTAGTATCTTTGACAAGTATCAGATTTTTAAAAATTGACGAAGATAACCTTTTTGAGGGGATTTAACTCCATAGGCCCTATAATTTTACACTTAAGAGTAACAGAGCAGTATACTTTTTAGAAAAATGAATAACCATTATGTAAATTTGAAGCCAAAATTTCCAAGCATGTCTTTGCTCAATAAACGTAGATAGGCGTTTATTGAGCTTCAAATGGCTTCAAATTTACACAAGTAGAAATAATTGTTGCATGAATAATTGGCACTTTTGCTGCTAAGAAAGGCTTGTAAAAATAGGTGTACCTACCGGGAAATTGCAGGTTTAAGTAGAATGCCAACATAATTTTTCAATAAACTTTACTGCAAATGAAGACCACTTCTACAAATTACTTGTAGAGAGATGTAGTATCCGATACGTTAGTCACCAAATTAAATTTTTGCGCCAAATCAAGATGGCGGCCAATCTAAGCGAAACCACGATGGATTCCAAGATGGCCGCCAAATAGCAAAATCCACACCGTGAACCTTTTATATAGTAGATAAAGAGGAATATTTAATACAAAGCAACAAATTTCACTTGCAAATATTTCAATTTTCTGTGTGGCATTTACTCCGAACATGTCCGTTATTTTGCGTTGTTTCATCAATTAAGTCCATGTGTAATTTTTTTTTTATTTCAAATTCTCGGTATGTAAAGAACTGAAAAAAACGTACGTCCGGATTTGGGATTTCGTACTGTAAATGGAATTGAAAATAAGGATTCTTTTGTAGATAACTTCGTCCTTTTCTACGATCCTGATATTTAACAAGATATTTTTCGATGAGAAAAAGCAATGGAGTTTGTTCTATCTATTTCTCCTAGTGAGATGGAATATCATTTTGGAATTCTAGCAATTTATTTAGCATTATGTAGGCATCTTGATGTGGAATTGAAAATGAGGATTTCTTTAGTAACCACGGTACCAAAGGAATATTTTTGTAAATAAGTCACAGCTAATAACGCCCGAGGTTGCAATGCGTATAAACCAATGTACCGGGAGGAATTTTTTTAAAGATAAGTCACAGCGTATAATACAAGCCCTCCGATCACCGTTGGCTTCCATACATATAAACCACTGTACTAAGTGCCCACCCGGGCATAGTCCAATGTCACCCTCATTTTGGTTCCTAAGCATTGTACATTTTGAGAATTTCCTAGACAAAGGCCATCCAGTGTTTTTGAGATATAAATTACTGAAATATTCTTTAGAGTTACTAAATGTATGCTCTCGTCAAACATTTTAGCAAAAAAAATAAGAATTAATACGATTAGTTATATAGTACAAAGGACGTTTTACTAACCGGCGTTTTTTCTTTTCTACATCTTTCCAACAATTTTTAAGAATCAAAGAGTTAAACCTGGACCTAATTGATGAAACAACGCGAAATAACGGACATGTTTAGAGTAAACCACACTGAAAAATTAGAAGATTTGCAAGTAAAATTTGCTCTATTGTATAAAAAAGTTCTTTATTTTTTTTAAATTATTCCTATTTATATATCTGATATTATACTTTACTTTTAAACGCTACTTGCAAACCCAAACTTCAAGAGGGGTAAACCCTATTAAAGCAAAGTAAAAGTACAACTTGAAAGAATCAACGAACAAATGCCAGAATCAACTTAAATCCAACGAACGAAGCAATGCAGAATTTTTTCTGAACAGGGATGATTTAACGGATGAAAAGCGCGATAACTCGCGAAAACTGAGAGATTACCATATTTGGCGATAAATCGCTCATAAGTTGTAATATATCGCATACTACTTACCATCCTTGAAAACTTTATCAATTATTTTATGTTGATAATGTGTATTTTAACTAAAACAAAAAAGTTTTCTATTTTAATTTGCATGGAAGAGAAAGTCTTCTGATACTTAAATAAAAAGAAATTAGTAAAGTAATACGAAAACAGTTTCAAATAAATTGTTTATACGTTTTTACACAAGCAAAATATAATGCAAAAACTGCATTACAAATCAATTGCTGCGATATTTAAATAATGATTCATAGAAGAAAGAATATAAATAATTTATATAAGATGACTAAATGATTTTATATATGTATCGATATATACACATCTCTTAAAACACGATTATGTATAATTATATATAAATGCATATTTATAATTCAAAATTATTTGATTGAGAAATTGATGGATTATATGTGAAACTTTTGAAGTTAGTGCTTTTTCTCAAGGTTCCACTTTCTTTTTGTTTAATCAAGTTATCGTTTTTATTTTTGAAGAATTTTTTTAATAATATATTTGAAGCAGACCAAAGCATGCATTTCATTAAGTTTTTCCCTAAGTGTTTACAAGGACAACCACCTGTTTCTATGAATATTTCATCAGAACACAAAATTCTAAATGTTAAAAACAGAACGTTGGTTATTTATTTTTAAGAATCCAGTTTGTTTTGACTGTAACTAACTTATCACTAATTATGTAAGTATATAAATTATATATTATATCCTCACATGGATACTTTAATTGTCCTTTGTCCAGTTTTTTAATTAATTTAAACTGATCATCACAATTTCTAAATCATCGTCCATTAAAATTATATTTCTGCATAAAGAACAATTTTTCACTCTTGAGAGCTATATGACAACAATAACCTGCTGCATCAATTAAGAGTAATTGACAGTAATCTTTCTAAATGGTCCATGTCTCAAAAACAAGTATGTTCCTGTAAAATTGACTGACTGATCATCTGGTTCTCATTAAAATACTTGACAGACTGTACTCTTAACTTATTTTCAGCCTCAAAATCTTGTGTTATAGAAATTTTATAATGTGAACCTGTTAATCGTCTATATTTCCCAAAGCGATCTTCTAGCACATTTGTTTGAAGCTTACCTGTTAAAATATACTCATGCTTTAATTCTTCAATACAATACCTTGTAATTTCCACAACTGCATATGTAGTATGCTTTAAAGCCACTTGAGTTTCTCATGTGAAAGTACCGCTTCCTAATTTTAAACCTTCCCATGTTGTCAACCAATTCAAAAAGGAATCTAAAAATTTCATTTTGTGATCATCATCCTACAGGGTAAGGGCGCCTTCACACGAAAGAGATCGATCGCTCACACTGGTCGCATGTGATAGTCGTATAGATTCATTTCCTGCAAACAAACGATTCGAGCGAAGAGAAGCAAAACAAAATTTTTAACCGGCCTTGTTAGTTCTTTTTTTTGTAAAATCGGCATCGTTAAAGATAGATTGAAAATTTCAGCGAATTTGAAATCTGCGGAAAATTTTAAGCGAGATAGAAACCTTACATTTGATTTTCTTTAAATAAATAATTTTTCAACTGTAATTTTTGTGAATATTTATTTGGCAATACGAATATGGGTGCGCAATCGACAAGGACGTCACGACTTTTACGTCCTTTGGAATCCTGTCTGCTTTCAGAATGGATTAGCTGAAAATGCTTGCAGTATGGTATTTAAATCATAAGAAAATTGTCAAAAGGAAGTATTGGGTACACCCTATCAATAAATTTCGTGTGCAGAAAGGTTTATATCATGTTCTGTATCGTGAACTGTCAGTAGCTTCTTTTAGAGAACACTTCAACAGGATACATTAAGGCCACGTTCACATGAGGCGTTTCAACGCGCGTATGGCGAGATCCCGCCATGAAATTATGTTTATTTATTCCTCTAATTCAAGTATCTATCTTTGCAACCTTGAAGAGCCACCATTGAGGTCAATATGGTGGAAAAAATTTACTACAGAATAAAAGAGTATTTAATTACAGCCTTTCTAGAGACCGCCAGTTCATTGACTGCTCTTTTGATATTCTAACTAATAAATGGAGGATTTTCTATAGACCATTGAACGTTAATATTGATTTGCAATTGACATAATAAAAGCAAGCGTAATTCTGCATAATTTCGTACGAACGATGGATGGTTATTCACACGAAGACACCTTAACGCACACCGGTTTAATGGAAAACGATGATAATAATGTTTTAATGGTTACACTGGACCTGAGCCAACGGCTCTTCGAGATAATTTCCGTCGGTGTTTTGTAAATAAAGGCGATTTGCCATGGCAGTATATGAAAATATAATAAAATAATTTAACAGCTTATTTAAAATATTAAGTTAACGTTTTGTCGCTTGTACTTTTTTTACTTCTTCGTATTCTTACTATAAGTTTATTAACATAAATTGGTGTTAAATTATTTTAAGAAATTAATGTAACTTATTTAAAATATCAAGCTATCGTTTTGTCATTTACTTTTTTCTCGTATTCTTACTATAGTTTGTCAACATAAATTAATGCTAAATTATTGTAATGAAAAAATAAAGAACTTATTAAGTATATTTTTCTTTTGTTTATCACATTCTTGCATTTCTTCGCCATAAATAAACACATCACCGCTTTTCTTTTTTTATTTTGCTTGCATAATCTTCGTGAGTTTTGTCCCACAACGAAGGGTGCATTTGCAAAGCAGTAATTAACTTATCAAAATCTAAACTTTCCAAAACAAGAAAAATATAAGACAAAGAAACAAGGAAAACAAATTCAGAACGGCAGCTGATATCGCTAGCAATCAAAAATCGACAGATGATAGTCTCTCTCGTGTGAATGACGCAACACCTCGCAATGTAACATCAGACTCCTTCAAACAAAAAAAGTCGTCGACGACTGAACTTCCTTGGCAACTAGTTTTTGGTCTCTTACCGATCTCCTGCCAGTCTTCTCGTGTGTGAAGTGCTCCTATAGTTTCTAATTAAGTTCAGTCGTCTTCAGACCGGTCTGAGCGATCGATCTCCTTCGTGGGAAGGCGCTCTAAGAGGTTCTTGAAATACATTACATTTGTGATTTCCCTTAAAGGGCGTTCATACATTCATAATATCAAACCAATGACAAATAACTTCAATGAACATTGAAGTGCCTACATAATCTGAAATTTTTCTTCACCCACAATTCTTCACTCACAATTCTTAAGCCTTCAACAACATTAAAAAATTTTAGTGCAAATTTTACATTTTGCCGTTTTAAATTGCTTGGATTTAATCCATTGAGCGTTAAACCATAGCCATATTTTATAAAGTTGCTCTCTTCAGATTAACCATATATTTCCACCTTTGTAATTTCAAAAAGGGTTTAATGTGGATTTCATCCAATGATAAAACAATATTTTTATCATTTTCATTTTAAAAATTAAATTTTTTTGCAGCTTTTGCCAAAAAATTGCTCAGTTATAGGATTGACATTATATTTTGTGCACATTTTTGCCAATGTTGATGGATGGGGAACAGTAATTATGCCAGAATGTCATAAAAAATCTATGACAATGGTGAGATATAGAATAGAGTAAACAGCATAATATTGAAAACTCATGAGAATATTTCATATGATTTTTATGTGATGTTAACAGATTTAGTTGCTCTGATAGAAAATGTACCACATTTTCTGTTCATTATGTGCTATATACAATAACTCTTCAAACAGTTCATTTAAAGCACTTACCTTATACGGAAAATTCTCTAATTCAGGTGGTAATCTATTAACCACTCTACAATATTACATTTTTCACTTAATAGCACAGCCATACCTTTATATTGACAAAGTTAATTTTTACAAACATTGGTAAAATTTTGTCAATTTCCACTGATGAAATAATTTTAGGCACAGAATCCGGATCAATGTTCACAATAAGCACTTGATTGTCTTTTCGAATAATATTCCAACAAGGTGGTAAGCTTGTATTCGTGAATGTGTTCATAAGTTCATCAAGAGAATTAAAAAACTATCATAAAATCCTGTGATGTCTTAGTACTTTCTGCAAAAGCAGTTTGCGTGTGGTCATTTTCTAACCTCAAATACTTTTTCCGAGGACTTTCACGAATACATTTGTTTGAAGATAAATGATCTGGATAATTGGGCAAGATTGTCGGCACAGTATTTTCTTGTAAGGGAGGTTGCTTCAATCCTTTTTCCAGTGGAAGAATCATAACATGAACTAACCCGACGTACGAAAGCTTCTTGAAAATGTACTTCACAAACCTAGAAATAAATGGGTTTTTTAATTTCAGGATTTAAAGATTATTTTATTGTTTAAATATAAAAAAGAAATGTATTATTAACATAAAAGCATTAATTTTTGGACCAAAGTATTACGTGTATTCTGCAAATTTATACTCAGCTAAAAATGTTATTTATAAATTACGTTATATGCTTAAACTCCTTAGTTTTAAAATAATTTAAATACACTTATTTTAAAGAACATTATACCAAAAAAAAAATATAGCACACATAATACACCACGCAATTATACATTTCTCACTTACTTTTTTATCTTGCTCTCTTCATTATACATTTACTTATTTATATATTATTTGTCTGGTACTAAATACCTGCTTTTTTAATATACTTAATTATAAATTTGTTTATAACTAAGTGGTACTAGCAAAATTATCACGATACAAATGATTTTCGTATGATTATTTTCAAAAAGAAATAAAGATTACTTACTTTTGCATGTTCAGTAACTTGGATATCCTTTGGAATTGCAGACAACCATTGTGACCAAAGATCTTCATTCTTTGAAATCCAAATAGCGAAATGTGTGGCGTGCCAATATAATTTCCACAGCACTAGGGAATACAACACTTGTTCACCATGATACTCAGGTTGCTTTAATATAAATTACAAGGAAAAAATTAACCAAATATAAGCCAGAAGAGTCAACAATTAAGTGTCAAGAACGGCATAGCTTTCCTTCATGCATTTAGGCTTATTGGGGAAGCTGGCTGGACGAGGTGACGAGTCGATAGCCCAAATTGTGTGACGCCGGAACCTGTTCTGCAGCAGGTTGATGGGCCTTGTTTGAAGGAGGTGTTGATAGTAGCCTGGCTGGAAGTGTACTAGATTAGCAAGCAGAGAGTTGAGAAACTTGATCTGTGGTTAAATCTGTAGTGTCCTCAAGTTGGCATTTTGTGGAAACTTGGAGAACGAGTGTAAGCGCAGGTGTTGTCTCATCTTTTGATCATGGTTCAAAATTATGAGGCGTGGCCCTTGGTTTTCTTTGGAATTGATCCTGAACCCTTGCCAATAGCCTGCTGTGTTGTTCCAGTACAGTGTTAATTCCAACTACTCCTCTTTAAACTTTGCACTATCGAGATTTACTAGTTCAAACATTTGCTGATGAGAGCTATTACTAGAACTTCTAATTGCCACTTTTGTTTCTGTATATTGTTTAGACATCATTGCATGCTATTTTTAAAAATGTTGCTACATTTATTTTAAGTACCACTTTACAAAACTTAGGCTTGATTTCAATGAAATGTTCGATTCAAAATCTTTGTTAATGCCTCTTGTAGCTGTTATAATAAATACAAGATATTTTTTAAAGTCAGACATTATGCATATTATTAACCAATGTCAAAATTTGTTATTTAAAACTGACTTTACCTTCAGCCTCAAGATCAAATAACTGATACATATTTACTACATACTGTTTCTGAAATATGGGGGCTACCATGGGTCAGTGTATTTGCTCATTGCGCTAGCAACCTACGAGTTATAGGCAGCCTAAATTCGAGTCCTCCTTGGGTGTATTTCTGTCAGTTAAACTTTCTTTGTGTGTTTTGTACATTACTTAACGTTGTCTGCAATGTGTTTGCAGCTAGGCCAAACATGGCTTTTGTAGCATAAAATTTAATACAACCAACTAGAAATATGAAAAACTTTATTAGAAAAAAAAATATGAAATGCACAATACACAAATAGAAATTTTTAGTGATGTTAAATGTGTATACACTTTATGAATATATTTGTTCACTGGGAATGAAGTTCTTGAATGTGAGCCAAGTGGTAAGGTGATGGCTCACTCTTGCTGCCCACATGCATCTAGCTGTTTAGGAATATAGCATTTTACTACATTAATGCTAGAGCTAGTACAAGCAACTATCACAGGATAATCCATTTCATATGAAACATCAAGTGCTTTGATGGGTGACCTATCAAAACATATGCTGCAAGTGAATGCAGCAACATTAAGAAGAGATTCGTTGTCTGGAGCACTAACTAAATACAATACTCCATCATTATCACCAAAGGCTAAAATAATGCCCTTTAGTATTATACTTGAGATTTCATCATGCACCTTGTAGCATGTGAACTTGTCTTTTTTCAACGAAATGGCTATTTGCTTTTCATCTAGAAAAAAAAAGGAGTTTTAACTTAATATCTGTGTTACGATTTTAAGATAAGATTTATGATATTTATATATACAAGTACCCAAGAGGTAAACAATAGTAATTCTAATTTTGTCAATGTAGAGATTGACAAAAGTGGAGTTACAATCGTTTCTCTTAGGGTACTTACATGTATCAGTTTGTATTTAATGCTGAACATTAATATATTTTACATATACTTTTGTGGCTAAATTTAATGCAGTAAAAACCTAACTCAAGTAACATAAAATATTGTGAGCTTTCGAAACAAAATAAATAACTTCAAGATTTTGTGCAAAGTTAAAAACAGATGGTTATGTAATTAATGCCTCCTAGTTAATCCAGGAAAATATGGTTCTTCATGGATACATAAATAATAGACAATTCATCCAGTACTATCTTGTTTCAAATAAATGAGAAAAATTAGCCCAATCCCCTTGGCAGTCAAATAATTGCTAAGATTTTAATTATTTTGTACATTTTTTGGCACTGCTGGAATATTACCCATGTCTATATGGATGTGCTTCATAAAAAGGATAGGTTTATCCAGTCAGTTTAAGGCAATTTTATTTTTGAATCATTATTTTGTATACTTTGGTATTTCTGTGCGGAGGACAATTGTGGATTTCAAGAGTGAACTTGGGTTGATGTAGAAAGGAGCTCTTAAATTTTAATACTAAGAAGGTATGCTTTGGTAAATTCTAAACTAATAAAATGAAAATTTTCAATTTGCCATGACAAACTAAAAAATATTCAATAGCATTTTAATTTAGTAATTCAAACTTTCATTTTAATGCAGAAAAATGCATGCTTTATATTTTTGTCCTTTCATGATTTCTTTCAAAAGGACATACTTTTGTTGATAAAATAAGCTTTCACACACAGTTCAACAGAAATTGAAAACAAAACTATTTTTGTCAAGATGTTAGGGGCAATAAAATTTTAATTTTGGGATAACACTAAAAAGTTAAACTGTTTTCCTTTGTGTTTATATAATCTAGATCTTGTGTTAGCAAGTAAAATAAATTGGTGTTCAGACAGCAACAGTAAACAAATTAAACTATTATTACAATATTTAAGTTACGATATCTAGATGGCAAATACAATTAATATAATGAGATAATGAATTTTTATTTTGGTGCCAACACTATAAAAAGCAAGCTGTACTTTTTGTTTTTTATAGGTCATGCAATGTCAAGCAAAGTAAAGAAATTCAGAATTAATGAAATGTGCTAAAAGCGAAAGTTTAGATTTTCAAAGCATGGAAATTAGCATCTAAAATCTTGACATCAGAACAATAACATAATTGAATAGAAACTTTATAGCGATACAGAACAGGGATGAGTGACTTGCATACCATTCAGATTCATTTATCGTAAACACATCCCGCTTTACTTTTCATTGTATCATGCAATAAAAGCTATCGAAAGTGCTATTGAATACATAAACAAGAAACTACACCAGCAATCCTGTTAAACTTAAAAAATGTCTATACATATTATTTTTGCTGCAGAAAAACGCCAAAGTTACTTAAATAAAAAACAATTAAGGACTTTTTTTTTAAAGTAAGAACTCTTTAATTATCGTAACAATATAAATTACATGTGGTGTTTCTGTGTAACTTTAGTATTTGTTAAAATATACATTTAAACCTACACAATTTATTTTATTTACAATTTTCGCTTTAACCCAGTTTTTTGGTTATCCAAGTTAGTCTTGGTTCACATTAACGCGGATAATCGGGACTTTACTGTATATTTAAATAATCCAGCAAAAAGAAAATTGCTTCCCCACTATATTTATGAGCAGATTTAAAGTTTTCCAAGATGAAAAGAAATTTGCTTTCAAATACCTCGTTTCTCATTGAGAATGGCGTTAGATATTTAAAACCCTTTGGTACCAGCTGAAACATGAAAAACCCTATTGTACTCTAAAATGAAATTTCGTGGGTTATGGCAAACTTTTAAATGAAGTATTGATCAATGGTGTTAGAACTTAAATAGGCAGTGTTATTTGAATTAGTGTAATAGTAAATGCCTTGGCGTTAAGACATTTTGCCTTATGAATCTTTATTACTTAGGTTCATTTAGCAAGATGTAAAAATTTGCAAACTTTCTTCTAACACTCATTGAGAACATAAGTATCTGAATAACTAATCGGTACAATTAACACAATGTGGCAAAACCATAGGTTCATGGATTTGACTTAAGTAAAAAACGAGGTAATTGAAAAATTTTCTGAAATTTTCAAATGAACTTTAAACTATCCTTTACATTTGAAGAGGTAAAAAATGCTAAACACAGTGTGATAATTTAGAAAACCTGAGATTGAACATACCTGTTACTATCACAATCGCTTTGTTCCGAACAGTTTGACACGTTGTAACTGCTCTCAATGGCGCCCAAAGCTCCTTAAAATAAGCCTCTTCAGCCCATGTATTGTCATCACTATTATAGAAATAAAGTCTCCGCTTTGTAGTTACACAATAGATCTAAAATTAATTAAAACAACATAAATTACTTCAAATAAGTAAGTTTTAAGTAAGTAAGTAATAAGTTTAGTAAGACCACATGTAGAATATGCTGTACAATTCTGGGCTCCATATATGAGAAAGGACATAGAATCAATTGAAAGGGTTCAGCACAGAGCTACAAAAATAATAAAGGGGCTAGCAAATTTCGACTATAATGAACGTTTAAGTAAGCTAAACATGTATACACTGGAAAGAAGGAGGGGGGATTTGATTTCAGCTTTTCAAGTTTGTAAAACAAGGGGACACAGAGGGCTTAAATTTCAACAGGGATAACAGAACAAGGGGCCATGGGTATAAATTGAATAAGACACATTTTAATCGGGATTTAAGGAAAAACTACTACTTTAATAGGGTAATAGACAGTTGGAACGCGTTGCCAGAAAATATAGTTAATTCAAAGGGAGTGTACGAATTTAAGACACAATTGGATAGTCAGTGGGAATTGGGGAATTCATAAACAAAGGACCAGCCTTGTTGGGCTTGAGCCTGTAGCTGGTCGTCAATATTTGTATTTGTATTTGTAAATGACTACATTAAATTTATTAAATACTATTTTCTGTACAAAATGTGAAGAAAATTAAAGTAATCAAAGCTTTTTTTAGAATAAATTTGTAGAAAAGTTCATCTTTTAAACTGGTCTCATTATTTCTAAACAAATGTGAAACATCATTATTTTTACTTACATTCAAGGTTGATTAGAGAAAGATTCAATTACTACTGCACGACTTTTAAAGGACAAGTGATTGGATAAGTATTTTTTAAATGGCTAGTGATTTTACTCCTTATTAATACATGAAGATAATTAGAAATATGAGTTCGATGGTTTTTTTTTCTTTATTTTGTAAAGAATGAAACCATTGCCAAATGCTATGAATTCAGTTAAAATAATGTATGTTAATTAAAAAATTAGGCTCAAGAATTCATGCATTTTTCAGGTTTTGGGATCATTCTTAGGCTTTTGTTAGTCATTCGTCATGTTTTGGATGTTTTAATATAGTTTTTGTCTTTGGGATTAATTTACTTAAAATCTTGTTTTCCGTAAAGGCTTCATTTTAAGCTGAAATATTTTTCCATGGGCAAATTTTAAGATTAAATATTGCTAGTTTATTTTAAGTATCCTATAGTTCAGTAGAAGTCATTCTCTTCTGAAAATCTGCATATCTGGTTTTTGTTCTGCTTTGGAATTCATTATAAAAAAATGGAAGGGACTGGCAGCGGGTTGGAAGAGTAACAGATTAGCAACCAGAGGGTTATGAATTCAAATTGTGTACAAAGAGAGCTGGTGCATGTCAAATCTGTCATGGCCAAGTTGGCCTAATGAAAGTTTTGAAGAGTGGGGTGCAAGCTCAAGTGAGACCTCATCATCTAACTGGTTCAAAATTACATGGTGTCGTCCCTTCATGTTTGAGACTGGACAGTTAACAATGGGTCCTTGTGATGAAGTTAATTGAAATACCAAAGAAATAGAAACCATCAATTACCAAAACAATGAAAATTATTCACCTAAATGTTAGATATTAAATTTATTTTTTACTTTACATAGGAACTGTCGGAAATATTGTCAGATGCATTTGTATTTTATATAATTTTTAATATTATCTTCATTCTGCCTTTAATAGACTACTTTGAATTAACAAAATAAAGATTGGTATGGCAGAGAAACTAATGATTAAATTGTATTTTTAGATTCTCTTATTGTTATTTCTTCATAAACATTTTTTATAAAATGTTTAGCACAAAATATTAAATTTTTTTAGTTTATTTTCTGTGGTATTTTCAGGCATGAGTGGGAAAAGGACAAAAAGTCTGAAAATATGTGTAAACTCAAATTTTGCAAAAAGGAAAAAGTGCACATGAAACTGTATCTGCAAAAAAAAAAAAATATCTTGGCAACTCTGTAAGTAGTATAAATAGTTGCATGAAGTTGAAAATGTTATTTTTATGCATATTTTTGAACATCTCACCAATGGTGCTATTTTTTTTAACAGTTGCAATTTTTCCAAAACCTTGATACACAAATGAAATTAAAAGGAAATAAAAACGCTGTAAAACAAAAGGGTAAATAATATAAATACTAATTTTATTAAATAGCATAAATGTTATATGAAAATAATAAGTCAACACTAAAAAACAAAAATTAGCATAATTATAGCTAACCATCGATAATAAAGCACTCAAATATACTTAATTTAAAACAAATCAACCTGTTTTGGTACAGCTTCAGTACACGTTGATAGCGGTGACAAGTCTTGTGCTTTTTTTGGCGCACTTCTAGTAACGAGTAATGACAGGTTAATGTAACCCACCTGTATTACGGTTACTGCGTATTTTAAGACAACCTCGTCAAGCGGAAAGTTTAAAACTTTCATTTTTAATATTCTAGAAAATTCTTTCAAAATCTTTTAAGCTGTCGTTTGATTTCATTGTTTCATTTGAAATAAATCTTTCCTTGGCAATTAAAGAAGTGCGCCAAAAAAAGCGCCAAGGCAGTTGCCACCGCTATAAACGTAGACTAAAGTTGTACCCTTGTGGTAAATAAAATATAACCTAATTCAGTTTAAATTTACAACCCATTTTCGAATATAAAATACCTTTTTTCAAAATCTAATCAATTTCTGTCGGCTTATTTTTCAGTAAATACTCTTATTTTCTAATTAAATCAACTTTAATCAAATAAAACTTAAAATCAATTACCCATATTATCCGAGAAAAAAAAATTTAACTTATTAAAACAATCGTAAATATCGCCCTTAAAAAAAGCATAATTTTGAAAGGTCATCTGATCTCAGCTGTGCGGCATCAATATTAAAACTTCACCCAAATAGTTTCAATAATGGTAATCATTTGATGTTGATAGTACGAGTTTGTTATGGCATAGTTTATGATTATAAAAATGCAAATTGCACCAAAATCTAATTTGAGTCAGGTTGGCATAATTTGCAAAAAAAAAAGTACCAAAAAATTGGTAACTTTCAAAGTATTCAAATATCTTTTAGCACACTTTAGTTTCACCTGCCAGTTTTCAGTTACTTCTTTCGCCTTAAAGTTTTGTGACACTGTCGGAAATTTGTTTTAATCGGTGTGTGGGTCAAAAGATTTTAATTTCAATGACATCAGTGATGCAGGAAGAACCAGATTGATCACACTACTTAAGATTGTACTAAATTTCTTATGCTAGGGACCTAAATTGACTTATTTAACATATATTTATAGAATTCTAATAATTTTAAAATACAAATGAACAATAGAAATGTAACTGCTATAAAGGAACGCAAAAGGTCTTAATGTCAGATTTATATCAAAGATGGAGGTTTGTGATTACAAGGTTTGCACATGGCTTTTGTTGTGGATTGTAATTTTGTACTGATCACATAAAAACTCTAAGCTCCATGGCAAACTAAAAATAATTGCAAATAAAATGCAAATTTTCAATTTGAACAAGAATTGTCGGAAAAAGCGAGTTGTATTTGAATTTCTTTTCTTTCAAAATGCTTAGTTTAACTACATAAACAATTTGAAACATGAACTACACATGCATTTCATTTTGAAGGGCATTTCTTCAAGGAATAATTTTTAAGAAACATTTTAGTTTAGTACAGAAATTGGTGGAAAAAAAATTACAATTTATTGTTTTGTTTCAGATGTATGTTGGTTGGCAACAAAGAATTGCATTTGTCATAATTAACAGATAAAATAATTTTTTAATTCTTGTTTCATGCAATGAATTTTTAGATGGTTTTGCATGGAAATTATAATACTGAAAAAATCTTCGACATTTTCTTAGTTTTTGAATCTAAATGCATCTTTTACAATGTATTTTATCAAAGAACACAAGTAACTAATACTATCAGGACTGTTAATAAAGTATTTGCATTGAAACTTTTGTGCCAAAATAAATCTTGAAATTGGAAAATTTGTTTTTTAATATTATGGCAGCCTCTTGGCAATCAGTCGATAAGGGTAAACGTAATGTGATAAGATGATTTAAAAACATTATCTCTACAGAATTTGCAACTGGAATGCAAAATGAGCCTATACAAATAAGCAAATCGTAATTTAAAACTGAGCATATATGCCTCTTGAGGGTTATATACTAGCATAAATGCCTCAAGAGGTTTTAAGACTAGTAGTCTCAACAATGTAACATCAAGATGTATATAATATTGTTGAGACTACTAGTTGCAAATGGGATTTTTAGGTTGGGGTAACTGCTCTAGCCATAGCCAATTGGTCAGTTTGTTCATTACCATATACCTGTGACTTATGAGCCAAAGTGCCTTGTTGGGGAAAATTATATTGAAATGGCTTTTTTTTTTAAACTTATGCACAAGTACTGTTGGTCAGTCACAGGAAAATGTGACACAAAAGTCAAGCCTACAATTGCTTTATGAATTAAGAATTTAAAAAGTCAAAGTTTATTGTACTTTTAACCTGGTTTGTTCAAAGAAGGAAGTCACACCTTCTTTCATTGAGTTCTAAACATGTTCTACATAATGCATTACTTCATTTTTAAAAACTATTAACTTCTCAGCTTCATACACTTATCATTTATATCACTTTGGGAAAACTTATGCAGCATTAAAAAAATACTGTGATTACTGAATAAACTTGTCTTGTAACTAAATTATCAGTTTCACTGTCATTATTAGTTACCATCTAAATCAGACGAATATCATGAATCATATCTAAATCAAATGGTGGGTAAATCAATGGGGGGGGGGCTAGTGGGTTATACCCAATGCACTAGCAACCTATTAGTTGTATAGGCAGCACAGGTTTAATTCCTTCTTGGGTGTATTTGTTTTCTGTGTCACTAAAACTTTCCTAGTGCATGCATGTCTATTATTTGATATTGTATGCTTTGGAAAGCACAGCACAGCATAGCCAGATGTGGCCCTTGCACTGTACAAACCCAACCAACCTTGATGACCATGTATAAATAATTTATCATGAATCATACCTGTTAGGAAACCCTTAACTTTCTTTTGTGAATTTTACTAAGCCAACATATTTGACACTTGTACTTTTTGTAAATCTTGTCATAGTTATGCAAATTTTATGCAAAACTTATGTGATCTTTCATACTATTATAAAAGTGGTTGAAATCTGTTCAACCAGAATTCCCGCTCTCCCGTTTTTGATTCCCCCCTCTCACTTGTTTGATCACATACCCACTTACTTGATCTCTCTCGGTCAAGTTATTAGATTTACTTTAACATGTTATTAGTAACTATGGGTAAATTGTAATATTTTAATTTTAACTTAAATTCATTTGTTATCGTTTTTGAATAAATTCTAGTTTGGATATTTAAAGACTGTCATGTGTACTTTTATTAACTTAAGTTTATATCAGCCTAATAGAAAGTGATAGTTTACTTTAACTCATTGTGTGAACACTCAAATTGTTCTTAAAAGTCAATTAATACCTACCTAAATAATTGAAATGGAAACAGTTAAAGAAAATACATAAAATAAGAAACATCTGGATTGTCTCAATCATTTCAGAGAATTAACTCTGTTTATAAGTCAATTTGTTGGAATGGTTCTTCAAGCTTGCTTTATAATTAGTAACAGGTGGTACCTATAACTCATAATTTTTTTTCACTAAAACAAGAAAAGTTAAAACGAAGTTATTAAATTAAATTTATTAAAAAAAGTAGTGAGGGTCGGTACAAGCATCTTAATGTGAAATAGAATCGGTTATTATTTAGAAAGTTAAGAAAAATTTAAAATTTTTATAGAATGACATAAAATTAGTGCATAAAGAAAACTTTAAAAAATCAGAAATTTAAAATAAAAATTATAAATTTTTAAAAATTTAATTTAATTCTTAATGATAAATTTTAGTTTTCTCAGAAATTTCGATAAATGTTACATTTATTTCCAGATACCCTTATAGGCTTAAGAATAAGAAACACAAAAATATTAATACCTCCTTGTGCCAGAGACCGACACTTCTCATGTGTCCCTCAGGTCCTACAATTTTCTTTAGAAGAGAGCACTGAAGGTTAGGATAGTCTTGCATACTTAAATGGAGCAAAAATATTATATCTTTAAATTGCACCAGCAGCTGATCTCCAAACACCCTGAATTAGAAGATAAATTAGTTATCTCAAGTTGATAAAATCTTTTTTAATTCAGATACTTTGTTTGCACATCAATAAATCAAAAGTACAAAAATTGCCAAAATGCACAATTTTACTATTTTTTTCAAGTACCAAATAAACTATATATGATCGAATTGCTACAGGGCAGAAAAAATGTAATATAAAAACTTTAAAAATCAAATATTTCCCATTCATGTATAATTTTCATAAATGCACAAAATTTGCCAATTTGTTCTCCCACTCACATCATAACTTTACCATTGTATTGATAAGGCGGCAGGTTCCATGTCAGTAAATCTTTCAATGTGTATGTCAATTACTTGATATTGTATGTCTTGTGTCAATTACTTGGTATTGTGTTTAGCACAGCAATGTCGAATATGGCCCATGCACCATAAAAAACCCCAACTAAACTTTGTATTGGTACATGAGGATTCAATTGAAGGCATTAGGTAGCAATCAATATGGAGTACCTGACCAAGCAACCACTAAAATTGTGACAGGTCTCTTGAACAACATAACAGAAACCAACAGCATACATTTTGATGACCACAAAGATGATACTAATTATTTATACAACATTCAAAACATTGTCATAGAATCCACATAAAATATTTAATATTTTTTAGCCAGGTTCAATTTATACCAACCATGTATCTACTCATAAGCTGCCTTAGAAAATGCTAACCCCCTTCAATTGTCAAATTGTAATAGAATTCCATAACACTCTATAAACTGCTTCAAGCAAAACTATTTTGATTGCTTCTCATTAGATTGGCTTCTCAGCTCATGTAATTAAGTACAAAGCCTAATAACGCTAGAGTTTTTAGATGCCTCATCCTTACTCTTTTGAGTTGGTAAAGAGTTCCCTCATCAACATATTGAAATTTGTAGGATACCTGAGAAACTTAAAGGAGAAAACTGTAATATTCTATAACAGTTAAATTGTCAACAATATTCTCATTTGAAGAACTCCAAGCAAGTATGTGAATGTAATATTGCTTTGTGAAATAATCGTGTTAAACAAAAAAAAGGCTAAAATTAGGTAATATATTTTTTCAGTGCATTCATGAGAGAGAGAGATGTGGCCCTTTAATGTGTGCAGGGTCCCATTTGACTGAATCTGAATTAGCTTAAGGTCAACCCAGTAACCATTGCTCGAGTAAATAGAACATAATTAATATAACAATTTATCTATCAGAAAAAACCCTTTGGCAGACATTAAAATGCATTTGATATGATGGTGACAGGGAAAAGGAAAAATAATCTTATCGATTTACTCGGGTATATATTATTTGCATTGATGTGTTGGTCATCTACACTTAATGAACTGCTATTTACGTATTTACCTAAACACAGAAATGTAGATATAAGAAAATCAACCAATCCTTTGTGTGGCTTAAATTTTAAAAATTACAAGTTATCAGCTTTCAGACCATTGAGGATACAATTTCAGATGTTAGTTGCAAAAGCTTTAAGTAAAAGTCAGACATTTTTGTCATATCAAAGACAAATGATTGGAAATGAATTTATAGATTTTGGATTTGCTATTCTGTGCTCTACTTTTGTATTACACATATAGACTTGAAAGGTAACAGTTTCAGTAACTTTTGATGTTTATTTTTCTAACAATATAAGCTTTTCTACATCCAATTTTTTAAATCTTTATTAATTGATGGCCATAAAAAAAACCAGGAACTCGGAACATCTTTTAGGTAGATTTGGTTGTATGGTGTGCTAAATTATTTAATGAACAGAAACATTTTCTATAATCTTTCAATCTGTAATCATCAACTTGTATGGCCTGCAATTTCTACACAAATCAAAATTTGCAAATGAAAGCAAATGTCACAGTATGATTGAATTTTAGTATTTGGAAAAAGGGACTTGTTTTAGTTTCACAGGAGTAGTGACTTCCCTACTCTGCTGCTGATACTATGCTTGGCTGCAATTGGTACTTAAGTAATCAATTTCACAAATTTGAAGGCAAAATAACATAAAGTAGGTACTAATAAGCACCAATAAAAATCTTTGTTTCATTGTATGCATTTTCAAATACACAATTGATAGTTTGTATATAATTTGACAATGAAACACTTATAAAAGCTGATGAAAAAAAAAAAATTTAAAGGATTTTTTTTTCAGAAATAAAAGTCCTTTAAAGAAACTACTTAAAGAAAGAATTGTATACTTGAAGAAAACATAATTATATCAAACACTAGCTAATACCTTTATACATGAAGTATATAATCTTTAAGATCATTACAGAAAATTGCTTTAATGTACTAAGAAATAGAAATGAACTTGAATAGAACACATATATTTTAAATAAACAATATTTTAAATTTGACTAAAGACTTTTTTGAGCTCCATGCCTAATGTCAGAAAAGGAAAATAGATGTAGTTATGAGAAGTAATCTGCGTATTTTGGGTATTCAGGAGACGATATAAATAAAAAATGTTACAAAATAGGAGAAAGTCTCCCACTCGGTGATAAAATTCAATGGCAACACAGCTATAAATATTGAAAGAAGGAAAAAACCAATCTTGAGTACAACTCTCCTTCCTATCTTAAAATTAAACTTAACTTTTGTTGCACCTTTGTAAACTATTGTTAAACCTTTGAGCATTTACATCAATGAGTCATAAATCACTGGTGTTTAATATTACTATTTCCTGTGTTTTCATTACTGTTCCCTGTAGATGTAAATTCTTATCAATTTATTTGTCTGCTGCAATCCTTTTCACATGATATGCCTGGGCTTAGGCCCTAGACCAATTTTAAGCCTATTAAGAATCAAATTTTACAAAAATATTTCTTGGCGCACCTCTACAGTATCAAGAATCGCCATGCAAAATTTTAGTTTCCTAGGTCTTGTTCTTGAGCTACAGTGAGTAGTATTTCGATTTTATATAGATTTGCAGCAATTTATTTTTTACAGATGACATTTGCCATGAGTGATGTTTTGACTTCAAAAAAGTTGATCAACAAGTACTTAAAATTAGATTGCTTTTGGTGCCCCAATCTTTGTTTAAATTCATTTTTCACAAGTTGGAATGTAGATCATAGCATTCCTTTCCTATAATTCAGTAGCCTAAAGGTTAAAGCAATCTGCGAATCTCATGATGACATTCTTTCAGCAATGGCACCTTAATTCCAACATTCATGTCACTTGAAATTTTCGTTTTAAAAATATTGGGGAAAATATTTTCTGTAAGTATGAAACGATATGTTAAATACCTTACCTGACGAACATTTCTCACACATTCATTCGGATTTAATACGTCCAATTCCATTCCTGTGTAGATTTTACTAGTTCCTTACACTGACTGACCGATACCAGAAATGACACAAAGTTATTTCTGTGATAGATCAGACAATCGGCAGAATTTTTGAAGTTTTAGTTTGTACCTGCGTTGCTCAGTTTGAAGTGCAGAAAATAATTCCAATGATCAAAGTAGAAATTTTGAATGATCTCTTTAGAAACCTTGCCAAAATCTTTGGTCGTGAAAAATCTCACACCACAGCCTATAACTCAGCAAGTAACTGGATTATAGAAAGATACCAGATGACTGAAATCTTCTTTTACATGCTGTTTTCTAGAACTTTCTGAATATTGGGGTTTGAACAACAGGGTGGCAACAAAATCCTCGAAAAAAAATTCCATAATTTCCCCGATAGTGTCGCAAAAATTTCCCTGATTTTACAATTTCTTTAAGAAAGATCGTGATCCCTAATTGACATTGATATACGGTATCCAACGGCAATATTTTTAAATATTTAGGGTCAGATGGGGTAAAATGATCATTTTCCATAAATATTTTGTATTTTTTCTCTTCAAATATTTTACTTGTTATTGTAAGGGTTGAAACCTTTAACGGAACGCTTACAATAGCAATTGAAAAAACTGGAGAAAAAATTCAAAATATTTTTATTATGAACTTTTTACACCTGATACTAGGGATGTCAACTCAGAAAATAACCGGTTTTCGTTAAACCATTTTTTTCATCCTGTTATAAATGCCCCGGTTTAACAGAGTAAAAAAAACGGTTTTTAAACTAACCGATTTTTAACCGATTTACCGTGTTAATATTATCTATTCAACCCAATACTTTTGATTTACTCTGCTCATAAATGAAATGCTCAGGGTTCCTACTCTTTTTTTCTAACTAAAAATAAGGACTTTCTAAGCACTTTCTTGGACAAAATAAGGACTTACATAAAACATTATAGAAACCCTATTACACAATGTAATATCTGACTTTCGACCAAATGGGGATGCTCTTACAGAATAGTTAATCTTATAAAAACAGTAGGATGTAAAAAATTTAATATTCAAGTCTATTTTCTAAAAATTATACACAAATAATGCCACGTGAAAATTGAGATTTTTCAAAATAAGCAGTCTGATTTTTACAAAATTCAGCAGTTAATATGTAAGCATTTACGTTTACATGTATCTCTACTATTATAAAAGGAAGTGTTTGTCTGTCTGTTTCTTGCCCGCGAAGTCCTGACGAATCTACGACACTTTCAGTAATGAGATTTGGCACACAGGTAGTCCGAATTTTTTCCAATTTTTGGGTCGAGGTGATATTTAAAATTCCATCTAGAACATTTTGAAATGAATTTAAGTTTTTTTTCACCATTCTTCATTCTACTGCGGTAAATCAGAGGAATGAAGAAACATCAAAATTTAATTTAGACTTTTCGCCCTTTTGTGTCACCTTGACGTCAGCCTTTGGAACCATCCCAAGTTTTTTTTCATCTCCAAGGAGAGAACACATTCAAATGACCTTTGTTTGTTTCAAGATTCATTCATTTTGATTTCCTGCAAAATGGATTCCAGTAAAGCAAAAGATTACTAAAGTTATCACTGGGGTTCTTCAGTGCTTTTTTCTATCTCAGCAATTGTTAAAGGTAGAATAAAAATGTTAACGGATTTGAAATTTGCGAAAAATTTAACACCAGATAACAACTAAACATCACGGCATTGGCTGTGGTGTTACACACAATGCCGGGCTAGCTACGCAGTGGCTAGTAGTTAATATATGTGAGTACATATACAAATTATAGAATGGAGACCGCAAGAAAAAAACTTGGGATGTTTTTCATTTATCTCTGCAGTGCATTCGCTTTTATAAAAAGGGAAAGAAAGAGTTAAGTTTTATGAGGAACGGACTTGGTGTTGTCGATCTCAAAGTTGCTGTTGCAAGTTAGATTTAGTTTTCTTATTCTTTTCATATTGTTTTGTTTTTATTTTTTAATGGTCTTTAGGAGAATGTATGAGCTTTTTTTAAACATATTGCTGCTCATGGGTAGGAGACACCATTTTGTGTTGTGTGGGTCAGACTCCTCCCTGATCCACCACTTTCATTTTTGTTTTTGAAATTACAGTGCTTACCTTGCTGTATCTGCAGCTTCAGCCTGCTTACGAAATGGAAATTATCCACCCCAGTAATTATTTTATAATACACTTTCATAAAATCATAATGAAAATAAGAAGTAAATTCATTTATTGGTACATCGAAGGTTTCAATAAAATATAATTAGTGTCAAACTATTAATTTACTAAAAGTATGTAAAAGGATTGCAAGTTGCATACGCTAGAGTCAAATTTGACTGGATCGGAGACCGAACGAGTTTCTAAGAAAATATTTTCCCGTCAACCAAAACAGATCATAAGAGTTATGCAAAAACTTTGATAAATTTATAAAAAGTTTAAAAAGATAAAATACAACTTTATTGAATAGATATTCAACTAGTTGCCACAGTCCCAGCCAAAGCCATTCGGTGTATTGCGACATAATTTTGAACCACGGTCAGATGACGAGACATCTGAGCTGGCACCCCACTCACCAAACTTCCACACCAACCCAACGTGAGGAACTTTGGCCACGACAGATTTAAGGTGCACCAGCCACTTCTACACAATATGCTTACAAACATCATTTTAATGAAACAAAATTAATTTGAAAATAATCATCTTAGCTGACAATGGAAACAGATTGCACATGGCATAACAAAATAAAGTGAAATTCAAGCACAGTCTGCCATTGAGTATTTGTCCCCCAGATACAAAGAGAAAAAAATTATAAAGCATAGAAAAATTACTTTCGTTTTCGGTCAGCAGCGAAATACGATAAGATATTTCCAGTTTTCATGCGACTTTTCCCGATTATTGAAATTTCCTGACTATTCTCGGTTCTCCAGCACTGGTTTACGTTTTGGCGATCTTTTCCTCCAGTGTTTTTTTTAAACGAGTGGGCTGGTTTTCTTTTGGAACTGATAACCGATTCCTTCAAATTTTCATAGCAGAATCACCCCTGAAAATCTTCAAAATTTTTCTTTTTTTTTCTGGGATAGCTGTTGCAAAGAATTAGAAGCATAAAAAAAGCTAGATTAAAAAAATAATAATAATCACTCAGATAGCAGTATCAATTAAAATAAATTATTTTTATATTGTTTTCGATTCACCTACAAACTTAAAAATACACTTCCCCATAATTATAATAAATTTTTAAAACATTGCACTTGCGGGTAACTGAATAAAACAAAATTAATTAACTTTTTATGATTGTATTCTAGTTTTTTCTATCAGGGCAACTATTTTGTGCATTGCGAGAGCCACTCACAAGTCGAAAACAGACGGATTTTCATGGGTTTTCAAGTTTTTAAAGTGTTTTTTGAGATCATCAAGATACGATCGACGATTTGTATACCGCATATCAAGGGTTGCCATTCAAGCAAGCCAGTTCCCCAATCATCATTAAAACCGTACTTGTAAGCAGTTTTATGGCCGATCAGCCGCTATAAAGAGGTCGAAAATATTGTGAAAAATATCGTCATTTGAAAACTGAATTTTGTTTTCAAAGGAAAATAAGCACTTTCTAGGGACTATTGATGCAAAATAAGCACTTCTAAGGGCCCTTAGAAATGGAAGGTCAAAATAAGCACTTTCTAAGCACCTGTGGGAACCCTGATGCTCTCAGTTATATGCTGGTTAGTTCGATTTCTGTCATCCAAACCAACAGAATTCAGAGCAGATACTAACCTTTCAGATAGCACTGAACTTCCAACAACTGTCAAATATTTAAAAGCTATTAATGCTAATGCAGGCGAACATGTCTTTCTTTGACCCCAAAATTCAAGTGAACTACTATCCCTTAACAACAGAAGCTGCAGCAAATATAGTTTGCGCTCATTGGGAAAGTAAGCATCTACACCCTGCGATTTTGGAAAAATGGATTTTGTCAAATTTTTGTCATGTGTTGCCCAAAGAAAGTTTGGGTTAGTTGAATCGGAACTCTGGAATTGCTGAAGGAGGCGAATTTGTTCCTAATTGATTCAGGCAGTGCATTAACTCTTTGCTGACTTGGGAAACTGCTTGGCTAGCAACTGTGGATGACATATAAAGTTTTTTTAATCTGAGGTCAGAAAGAGACGCTTTGCACAGAAGAGGGTTGGATAAAAGAAGAA
This sequence comes from Metellina segmentata, assembly GCA_947359465.1. Classification (NCBI taxonomy): domain Eukaryota; kingdom Metazoa; phylum Arthropoda; class Arachnida; order Araneae; family Tetragnathidae; genus Metellina; species Metellina segmentata. The sequence goes on along the minus strand of OX375872.1, from coordinate 138,795,387 downwards.
ACTTTGCGACAACTTTGCTGATAACATTTTAGAAATATCATGAATAGGAGTAATTTTTTTGCCAGTGATGCCTTATTACATGAAATAAGAGGGACAACTAGACTACCAGTTAAATATTCACTCCCACAAATTTCTGCCTTTGAGTATTTTTTTTGGTTTGTTCAAAAAAATTCCTGGTCCAAGATACAGGCTGCCAAAGATGAGGCCTCAGGCGCTATTTCTCACTTGCGATTTTCGGCAAAATTTTAAAACTCTATTTCGGAAACGGTTCAAGATATTTTGTTGCAGGTTTTTTTTATTTAAAATATTATATTTTTATGATTAAAATTATATCCTCCATTTGGAAATATGTGTTTAAGTTCTCTTGCTGTAGCCTTCTAAAATTTTCTTTTTGAAAAATGCCGGTCTCAAAATTTTTTATTTTTTGACTGTTGATTACAATACCATAGAGTACTACATTCCCTGAAAAGGAGAGCTGCCACTTTTGAGTTTAACAGGTTTTATAAACTATTTAAAATTTCATGAAATCAAAATCTAGTCTCATATGACGTGTCATTTTAATTCTTTGTAAAGATAAGTAACAGACACAGCTTTCGAAACATCAAAGCTTCCAAAAATATGTGCACAAGTTCCAAAACATATTACAGGTTCCACAGCATACCACTTCTGCACTCTGCTTAGAACTGAAGTTAGCAATTCAATGAACTAAAATTTGTTGAACTGCATAAGTATCTTCCTTTAATATAGAGTGATGTCTTTCTGTTGAACCAATATGAACTGGGCACCCACAATCTTGAAAACATTGTGAATTGGAAATGAGCACAGGGTTTGCTGTTTTGCAGCTGGAAATCTATATCCAGCAGACGGTCCATGTGGTAGCATAAAGTTCATGACGATTTCATTTAACTCGCAACTGATATCTACAGGGTGGTCCCGAATTCATGGTACAAACTTTAATGGTAGGTACAGGACATTGTAACAATGATTTATTGTATAGGAATGTATAGTCGCAAGTGACGCGGTGAGGCGTAAACAGGGGAAATAAAAGGAAAGAGAAATGGAGTGATCGGTTGGTATCATTGCCGGTAGAGGGCAGTAGATGTCTAGCCGCTGTTGAACATGATGCATCGCAGTAGGGAAAAGCGCCATTCACAATTGTGCTGCCGTAGACGATGGGTGACTTTACGTATGCAGAAAAAGCAGACATGCATTACATGTACGGCCGTGCAAATGGTAACGGCAGAGCTGCGTTACGAATGTATCGCGCGGAGTATCCTGATCGACGAATGCCGGATCATAGAATTTTTCAACGGTTACATCGTCAACTTTGTGAAACAGGTGCGTTCGACGTCAACAGACATGGCGCTGGTCGAGTAAGAGCTGTACGCACTCCAAGGCTGGAAGAAAGCATCTTGAACATTGTGGCTGATAGACCCGAGTCAAGCACAAGAACTGTTGCGCGTGACGTAGGTGTGAGTCATCAGACTGTATGCAGAGTGTTAAACGAAAATCGCTTACACCCCTTCCATTTTCAGAAAGTACAAGCATTGAATCCGGCAGATTATCCTCGCCGCGTGAACTTCTGCCTGTGGGTGATGCAGCAATGTGCGTTGCAGCCGGATTTCGTAGATTATGTGCTATTTACAGATGAAGCGACATTTTCACGCGAGGGTGTCTTTAATGTGCACAATTCCCATGTGTGGGCAACCGATAATCCACATGCAACGCGTCGACATGCGTTTCAACAACGTTTCAGTATTAATGTGTGGGCTGGTATTGTGAACGACTTTTTGATTGGCCCATACTTACTACCCACGCGGCTCACTGGCGGAAGCTATCTTATTTTTCTGAAAGAAGTGTTACCACAACTGCTACATGATGTTCCGATCGCCATTCGTAACCGCATGTGGTTTCAGCACGATGAGGCGCCAGCACACTTCAGCATTGATGTACGGAATTACCTGAATGCCACGTTTGGTACTCGATGGATTGGGCGTGGTGGACCAGTCCCTTGGCCACCCCGATCTCCCGATTTATCGAGCCTCGATTACTTTTTATGGGGACATCTAAAGCATCTTGTTTATGAGACTCCAGTTGACTCAGATGAGGATCTCGTCGCTCGCTTATCTGTAGCTGCTGCAGGTGTGCGTGAAATACCAGGCATCTTTGAACGTGTACGCCAATCGCTCCACCGACGCTGTCAAGCATGTATCGATACTGGTGGACGCAATTTTGAACAATTACTGTAAACATGACACTTGTCAACAACGCTTTCAATAAAATCTTTGTTTTTCCTTTCGGCCGTTATTTCCCCTGTTTTCGCCTCACCGCGTCACTTGCGACTATACATTCCTATACAATAAATCATTGTTACAATGTCCTGTACCTACCATTAAAGTTTGTACCATGAATTAGGGACCACCCTGTATATAAAATCCAGAAGAATAAAAATATTTCACCAGTTCCAACTTTGTTTAGTTTATCATTTTTATTCCATCACATTGAGCACATTGGTACAAAAATGGATTTCTTAAAGAAATCCATGAAAAATTCCAGAACCAAAGTGGCAGGTTCTCCTTTTCAGGATATGTAATAACATTAGACGTAAAAATACCAGAATTTTTTAAATAAATAATTTTTTTAATACATAAAAAATATCAACTATGGAACCTAAAAAATTAACATTGTTTATAAAACCTGTTAAAATTAAAAGTGGCAGCTCTACTTTTCAAGGAATTTAGTACTCAACAGTCAAAAAATAAAAAAATTTTAGAATTAGCATTTTCAAAAAAAAATTATTTATGATTTTTTAAAAAGTTTAGAAGGCTACAGCAAGAGAACTTGGACACATATTTCCAATATATTATTTTAATAGGATATCATTTTAACGAGAAAAAATATTATCTTTCAAATAAAAAAACTTTACTAAATATCTTGAATCGTTTCAGAGATAGAGTTTTAAAATTATGCCGCCTGAAGAAGAAATGCAGCCTGAGGCCCAATCTTTGACAGCCTGTATATCCGGCCATGAATTTTTTTTTGAACAAAACAAAAAATACGTGTTTTTTACTTTTCCTGAATTTTAATGCAAGTTAAATTCAAAAATATCTGAGACAATGATGGTAGGCTTTTCCTCCCCCTCCTCTGCCTAAATTGAGATGGTACGTACCTAACCATTAAAAAAAATCTTAACCACTTTTAATGTCTTTATAATGAAGTTATTGTTTCAAATAGTTTCCTGTAAAGGTGGCAGAGCTTTCAGAACTAGATTTTTTTTAAATGGGAATGCTTAAAAATATAGCTTTATTACAATCTAACAGCTATAAGAATTAATAGCTTAAAATATTAGAGATGTTAGATTTTTTTTACCCAATCTGATGAAATCTCAATAAGTTTTTTTTCGTGTTATAGTTAAATGTAAATTAATAAATTTAAGTAATGATACAAAATCCCTCAATTTTTATTTCTTAGATTTTTAAAATTCTTAAAGAAAAGATAATACTATAACAAATATAGTTTTTATGTTAGTATAAAAAATATGTTATATAGACAAGTAGTAAGTTTACAATAATTTAAAACAAACCACTTGCATAACAATTTCAATTCCCATAAGAGGTTAGGTACAAAACAGTATCATTACAATCAATGTTTTAAATGTACTTATTCTTATAAACTCCAAGTTGAAAAAATATTTATTGAGCACTTGTTTTAAAAATAATGTTCTGTATATTTTTTATATATAAAAATATTTCTTATAATAAATCAACAAAAAATACATTTTTAGAAGTAGAATGTACGTAGGGAATTCCTTACTTCAGTCCACGAACTGCAGTAGAGTGACTACCTGCTATGGCGTCATCAGCAGGAAATAATGGTTTAAGTAAAGACATAATCTTAAACGTGCAGTCTTTTGAACCGGTTACTAAGTGATGATGAGAAAAGAACAAGCCGCCTTGCAATTTGTATGGACCTAGAGAGAATTAAATTTATGATCAAAATGGCATGTGTTATTTTAGACTTCAGAGTTCTTATGCACTACACATTTCAAGTTAAGAAATAAGTTAAATAAGCAGGTTAATGTAAAATTCCAATCGAAACTAAAAGCATTTACAAAAGTCATTTCAGAAAACAAAGTAATCAAATTTGTTCATTTTTTCTTTTCCGGTTAAATTATTTGATAATAAATAAATACCCAGCAGAAATTTATTGTTTATGTGTTTGAATTAGCCATGATAATAGCATATAATTTTGATGTAAATATATGTTCATAAAACTATATAACAAGTAATTAAAGAAGCCATTAACTGAATTATGTTCGTTGACCAATAGATTTAAACACAATTGAACCACAGCACATTTTTCTACAGGGATGAATGTAATATATTTAAGGCATGTCTAAACTGTATTTAAGACAAAGTCACAGCTTATAACAGGTTTTAAGGTGTAAGAAAAAGAGAAAAAAGTGACTAATCGAACAAAAAAGTAACTAATCAAACAAAAAAAGTGACAATCGACAATAAGGCCAAATTTATTCAAGTATAAAAATGGAAAAGAAAAGATACTCCACAGAGTACATTCTAAGGTTTGCTGCGATGTTTTCAAATTTAAAAACTAATAGTAATCGGGTGCATAAATGCTTCGGGTCCTAATATTTACCCAGAACACAATTTGTTTGGTCCGAAATTTCCCCGAAAACGTCCTTGTATTTTCATTCCAGTTTAAGCGACTATTAGAGTACAATCTTGCTGATTAAGAACTCTCTTAAAGACTATTACTTACAAATATATATATATATTTTTTTAATGTAAACTTAGGCAAAAATTTCCCCACAGCTGCCTGAATTTCCCTGAACTTCGTTTGCGCGTTCGGACATTCTGTACCACTAAAAGAAAAAGATATAAAAATGAGGGTAAGTTACGAAAAATCCCCAATTTTTCCTGATTAAAAAAAAAATTATCAAGAACCAATGAAATTTCTAAAAAACTTGACATTGCGTAAAAATTCACATTTAGAGGTGCTCTGAAAATTGACTGAAGGCTGAAATTTTGTACGGCTTTTGCCCACTCACATTAGAAATTTCACTCTTTCAACTTTGACACTTAATAAACCCTAAACTAATACCCGCATCTAGGGAAAAAAATCTTCGTGCTCCCTGGACAATTTTGAACAATCGTGTTCATTTCGTAATTTTCTGATCCGTATTTTCTTGGGAAAACATCTAAGAATCAAGCAAAAAAAAAGCGAGTTTTCAATCGTGCAGCAGCAACTTTTTTAATAAAGAGAAAAGTCTGAAATATAAATTTTGTCTTTTTCTTTTCAAGAGAAGAAAGTGCATTTTTTAAAGTCTGTCTTTGCTGACCAACAACATCCGAGACTTTTGCAACCCCTTCAATCATTGCCTGTGCAAGTACTGCTTCCTTGAAATCTTTATTTTTTTATCACCTTCTTGAGCCTATCATTGGCTTCCTTTAACAATTTTGAAGCACTGTCCAATGCCTCATCCTCACGCATACTTTTAAGTTTTCATTCTTCCTCTATTACCTTTCTTTCTTTGGTTGCTGCTTTAAATTTTTTTTCTCTGCTTCCAGTCTTTCTTTCCAGTCCTTATTTAATTTTTATTGTGCCTTCCGTATTATATCTTCTAAATAGGCAGTGTAGGCTTTATATGCAAACCTTTCCATATCCATTAGCTTTTATGTGATTGGCACCAAATAAGGTTGATTGTCAAAATTTGTCAAGCTTCTTTTGATCGTCATCAATGCATTGAGTGTGCATTCTGACATCAATACTCTGAAGCTGATAAGCCACGTTCAATGTCAGCACTACCATGAGAAAGTGACAGAGCAGCCTTCATTAGCTTTGACATAACTGGGTATTTAAGATCCACACCACTAATTTCTTGCAGTCTGAAGAACTGGTCTCAGTAACTTCAATAGGCTTCATTCTTTGGAGTAATTTCCACTCATCCAGTAGTATGTCTGTTGGGACCTCCCATGGCATTGCTCTTGCAACTTCTAATACTTATACACTCTAACCATTGAGTCTATCAAGAGGACCAAGACAGGATAAATGTTTAAGGAGAGATGAACTGAAAGAGGACTTCTTCAAAAGATATTTTACACTAGCAATGTAATGCTTCTGAGCCCTTAGAAAAAAGAAATTCCTTTCCTTCAAATTTCTAAAGCGCTTCAGAATGTGAAAGATATCTTCAATCATAATATCAGCCAGAGGCAACAGTTTCTGAGGACATATATCTTCCATTTTATCCACCTTCAAATCTCGAATAAATTTCTCATTGTAGATCCTACTTAAAATTGTTCTTATCAACAATTCAAGTTTAGAATGAAGGTTATGCATTAAGGGTACCTTTTCTGAAGAAATTCGGTCACAGGATTATATATACTTGCACTTGATACGTCAAATATCACCTCAGCCTTCATAATTTCTCTTTTAAGTAAACAATTTTCGTGTAGCCTGGTCTTTGAATCATGTTTGGCTTTATTGGAATGTAGTGAACGAAATACTTTTGCACTGTAAACCACTGTTCAAGCAACCTATAAGTAAGCTGACTTTAGGCGTAGCCACCTGCTTGAACAATGATTGATGAAATATTGTGTCACATGTAAACGTAACCTACTAAAAACCTAGTCTGCATTATGTTCAAATTTCAATTTCTTACAAAGTACACCAATATAATTGACCACAGTAAGATTGCAAGAAAATGGTCTGAATGGATACTCTGGAGCAAAAAAAATCTAAAAAATATCAGAGACCATTGTGGGCTAAAAAAAAAAATCAAAATTGGACCATTGGAGACTAAAAGGTTCCTACTTAGATTAAGCCAAATTCAAACTTTTTGCTAACGAGAAGAAAGTTTGGCTTCAATACGTGGATGAATGTAATTAGTGTCTTAACCCCACTGTCAAGCATGAAGGTGGTTCTGTGATCGTTTAGAGCTGTTTTGGGGTATAACAGTGATGAGTGTGGTTTTACTATTTAAATTAATAACTACCAGCAGGTTTTAGATAAACACAACAGTTTATTTTAGACTAACAAGAACAAAACATACACACATTAGAAACTAAACATAACTGACAGTCAAGCTGCCATTGCCAGATGCATCAGCTCTATAAAACGATATGATTGCAATTAAACAGGGAGCACTTAGATTGCACTCGCAACATATGGCAGTGCAGTTTGTAATTTGTGCAAAATCAGTTGAATTTTGTACCAGCCTGACTACCATAAGTCTCGAACGGAAAGCATTATCATGTGAGAAGTACCTGATTGGATGTGGATTTGCTTTATCAGGAAGACAATGAGCAGAAACATTCTGTGTCGAAATTATATTGTAAAAAATAGACACAGGCTAAAATCATGCACCAACCATCCTAGAGTTTGGATCTCAATCAAATAGGGTTTCTGTTGGATAAACTTACCAGAAAATCTGACACCCAAGTCTTTCGAACACAAATCAACAGTGGAAAGTTCTGAAGAATGGAAACAAATCACTGATAAATATTGGAAAATTGCTTCGTAAAATGCCTTGAGTATGCAACGCTATGATAAAAGTATGAGGAAGATATATTGAAGAATCAAAATTACACTTTTTCCTTATTTGATGTGATTAAGCTAAACTATCTTTAATTTGAATAATTAAATATTTAATGTGATATGATCATATTTGTTATTTTATTTGGGATTTAAGTAAATGTGCTTCCAAGCTCATGGATAGGAGTGTATTCAAAATAATCTAATGACATTTTTTACCTATATTAACCTAAAACAGTTTTAAAAAACTAAAAGCCTAGGCACTGAAAATCTTAAATTAGGTTTCACAAACGTAAATATCCAGGTCCAATGATTATACATAACGCTTTGTCCAGGATAGATACCCTACAATAATGGACCGGACGCCAGCGGATTTGATGCCATCCAGTGCTTGCACATGACCAGTTAAGGTTAAATACAATACACAAAGTGGCAACGTCGTTAGTTCTAAGTGACAATATGTCGAAACAAAAGGAACTTAGTGACTTTGAAAGAGGTGTTATAGTTGGTTGTCACATTAGTAGCAAATCTATTTAGTAGAATTGTACAGTCACAGTCAACTGTTGTTAATGTCGTGAAGAAGTGGAAGACTACAGGAGTTGGGACACGAACTGTACATGTTGGTCGTCCCTTAAACTAACCGAACTGGATTGGCGTGTCCTGAAGCATGAGGTTCGTAAGAACTGCAAGAAACCACTCGAAATCATCAACAGTGAGTTTCAACAGGCAGCAGGGATTATGGTGTACCCCAATACTTTGAGGAAAGAACTGCATGCCCTCAATATCCAAGAATGTGCTGCCACAAACAAACCAAACACCATCCCATTTGACAAAGACGTCAGACTCGCTTGGTGTTTCCAACATCGTAACTGGGATATGGACCACTGGGAAAACTGTTTTATGGAGCGACGAGTCACGCTACATGCTCTTCCATCACACATTCTGCTGCCACTATACTAGCATCACTGTCAAGGTATTATGCACTGTAGAACAACACTACCTCAGAACATATGTCCTTTCCACAGGTCGATAATGTGTCTTCATTTGAACCTTGTAATTTGCTTGTATGTCCTTTGACGTCATCAAAGCCAATAGAACAGCTTTCTATCAGCTGACGATGCAATACTTGTCTGTCTCCCCAACAGCACTATAAACCTCTCATGACCATTCAGATGGCAGTGCAGAGCCTAGGCATATATATATATATTTCACTGCATTTCTAATCATTTGCATACCATACCTTTCTTTACATTTTCACTATAAATATCATTCAAATCTGATCATTTCTTCAGTTTTGTGATTCCCATAAACATGAGGGTATGTAAATGTATTGAATTCAGCAGGAAATGTATTAAAGCAGACCATTAACTTATTATGATGCATCTTATGTCCCATAATATATTGATTGGATAGTACAGAAGCCTCAACTTATTTCCCTCGGTAAGTTCAGTACTCTTCTGCAAGTAACACTATAAACACATTTTACAGGATAAAATATCAAATTAATTTTATAAGGTTGTTTTTACACTTTATCATTGAGAAGCTAATTTCAACATCCTCAAAAACGAATACTAACAGAAAGGAGGCTGATAGTAATCAAATTTGGTAATGATATCAACTTTATTTCCAATAATGTTTAGTCTTATCTTTTCCATTATAAAGCACATGAGTAAGGATTGATTTGGAAAACTCAAATAAAAACATGCTCCATTTATGGGTGCCAAAGATGGCAAAAAATGTCTACTACAATAATCCCTTATAAAATAACAAAAATATAAATATTCAGGTATAATTCTCTCTGAGGTGTCGAGTATTTTCTCTTCAAATTAAAAACTTATTTTATGATTTGAATATGGAAGACATTCTCTTAACAAATTTAGCATTGTAGAACATCTGCCATCTATCTAGAAAATTCTAAAAGTTGATTTTTAAAAAAATGAAAATCTAAGCACACCAAGCAATTGAGTTTTAGGTAGCGGTAAGTGAAAAATATTACCATGAATTATATTTTGTAATGTTTTGATATATAACAAAATTTTTTGGTAAAAGTATTTCTGCCATTTTTTCGTTACCTTTATAACTACAGCACCCAAGTATTCATATGAATTAATGTACCGACTGCTATTTAATAATCTAAGTAATTTGGTATCACTTACCAATGTTAACAAGATCAATCAAAGCCAAATGGGTTACATTTTTTGTATGTATCGTAAATTCCTGATGAAAAGCTCCGGAATCAAGGTGCCATACACAAACTATACCAAAATGGTGGCCAGTTATAACAAAGGAACCTAAAAGAAATAATAATTTAAATCGAATATACACATGCTTGAAATAGCAGGAAAATATTCATTAGTAACTATCAACTTTCAAATCTGTTTACATGCTATTTATATTAAGACATGCGAGCATTAATTGCAGAGTGATTCAAACCTGGTCCAAATTTAAAGGTGGTAGGGTGCACCAAAATAAACATTTGTTGACAAACATTGTATGTCAAGAACTGTTGTGCTTAGGTGTTTGATGACATTGTTTGGACTATCGGCACAGAAAGCACTCATAAATTTCATCAGTTGAAATTCTGATTTCAAATATGAAAGCATTACACAAATCCCAAGATCGCTGGTTAGATTTTCTTTTCACTATACAGTTGTTTAAAGTCTACCTCAGTGGCAGATTTATACAGAGTGTCCTAAAAGTTCCCGTACTCCAACTTCAAAAAATTGTTGCCCATGTTTTGTTTTTTTTAATTATTAAACTTTATTGTCTGCTTATAGTTTTATCGAGTCTTTAATATTTACCACTTGGTTTTCTTTGTGCTCAAGTTGTGCGATAATAAAGTTCCACATCATTTTGTTTTTCATTGCAAAATGAGTTTATCACGCATTCAGAGAATTGCATTGTTCGAGGCTTATTTTTAATGTAAATCATATAAAAGATAATGATACGCTACGCTATATCAACTTGTTCAGCGATGACAATTTGATGGAAATCAAAACACAGGAGTGGAAGACCAAAAGTCGCTACACCAGACTTTATGCAAGAAACTCAATGAAAGATATTGCAATCCCCTTATCAATCTGTGAGGCGTTTGTCACAACAAATGGGCACATCACAGGGATTGATTCATAAGGCTTTAAGAGCTTTGCATTTTCATGCTTATCATGTAAAATTGTTAAAGGAGCTACAGCCACTGGACAATGAGAAGCGGCTTTATTATTGCAGATGTTATTGTGATCTTATTACTTGCAATCAACTCATCTCAAGAAACCTTTGGCCACCTCATTCCCCTGATCTGAGCATCCCGACTTTTTCCTGTGGGAATATTTAAAGAACAAAGTTAATGAAGATAATCACCAAACAATAGGTTATCTGAAAATTGCCATTACTCAAAGGATACAAGAAGTCACTCCCAGCATCTTGAAATGTGTTTCTAAAAATATGCACAAACGACTTCAGATTTGCCTCCAAGAAAAGGGTGGAAATTTTGAACGTTTATTATAAATGTGTAAGTTCAATTTTTTTTCCTACATGAGGTTAAAATTGCTTTTTACCATTAGCAGAAAAATAATTGTTTAAAAGTTTGTTGTTTTTGTATAGTAAAATTCAAGAATCGTCAGTACGGGAACCTTTAGGACACTGTACTTCTGCCACTTATGGGCTACCAGCAACTTGCCTTCCCTCAACATGTTTATTTTTAAATTGTGGTTAACAGTTTCATTAAATTTTTTTTTTATTGTTGCAACTTGTGCCTTTGGAAAATTTTCAAAAAATTTTGCCACCCTGGGGCATTTTCTTAATCAGCCACTGGTATACCTATTAGTTTTTAGGTAAAAAAATATAAATCATAAGTGCCTTGACAGTGCTACATTTTTTAAATAGATTTCAATGACTTGTTATTCCTCATAATAAAAATAAGCATTCAATGAGTCAAAAAAATGTTGGTAATTAATTCACTGCAAAGCTTGCCTTTTCATCGTTCTTTATTTTATAATATCCTGCATTTACAGCCAACATTCATCACTTTACCTTTCTTCAAAATGTGGATATTTTACTAATGTTCAACTTTTTTTTCTTGATGCTTCATTAGTAGAATTTGCAAAAAGACATTTGCATTTGACATTAATCTTTTTGAAAAAAGTCCAATTCAGAATGTATTAACAAGAGAATATTAATATATTTTATTTATAACTTTCATTATTTTGAAGTGACTGGATATAACTCAAAATCAGTGATATTGGACATTGACTCTCTGTCAGAGAAATAATAATGGAGATTAAATATTAATTTAGTTTTTTAATGTGTGTAATTACCGTACATAATTAAAAATGTTCTTAAAAATCAAGACATGCCACACATAGAATATACAATATAAAAATTTTAGTTTTGTTAAGAAATCAATACCAATATTTCCTGCACCTTCAATCATCTGGTACTTTTTGGCCATGGATTTCGCACATAGCTTTATAATATCAATTTTATAAAGCATACAAAGGTTACCTTATATCATCATTAAATACTATGAAACTTTCACAAAAACCATTATTTAAAGAATTTGTACTCATTCAAATTAAAAATAGAAAATGCATGTTATGAATATTCTTAAAAAATTCAAAATACTTTAAAATATGGTTTAAATTACAGAAATCAGACCAATCATAAGTTTTTAAAACAATTACTCTTCCAAAATGGATTAATTCTTTAAATGTAATTTCAAACTTATTCTGTCATCAATAGCCCGTTGTGTTGCTCCAGTATGACATTAATTAAAATACCTACATTGAACAAATGACTTAACACCTGTATTCATTTAATATTTAGAATCTCATAGAGCAGCATTTCCAACAGTACTTACAACTATGTCCGAGCCACATAGATTGACTGATACTTGTATGTAAGTTTCTCTCTCGCTATGTGGCAACAGTGCGTGGTTGTTGACTTTTGAAAAATGACTTGAAGAAATGGATTGTGCCCTTTTTGTGATCATCATTTATTAATCTGTTCTAAATTCATTTCATTCATATATTACTTATTTGCATATTTAATAAATCTCAGTAATTTGAATTAACGTATTTTTGTGGTACTTTTATTTGAATATCTAACACGTTATCAGCACGGGTTGGACTCTTACTGAAGAAACGAAAGTACCATTTTTTTATGAAGCATTGTTGAGGAAAAGATCTATTGAAAAACGAACTTTTTTTTTAAGTAGCAAATATTGATATTTGTTGATGAACATTTACTTAAAAGCGAAGTGCCATTCATTGATTTCGTCTTGAAGAAATAAGACGTTCAGAAGAAGTCGGAACGTTGAAATAGAAGAGACGCAAGACTTTCCGAAGAGGTAAAAGGCATTTTTTTTAGAAGAAAGCTTTTGTTTATGTAAATGATGGCGGCTCACGAAGAACACAGATTTTGCAAATTAAATGGCGAGAACTATCACACATGGTGCATTCGCGCCAGGGCAGCGTTAGTCCAGAAACGCTGTTGGGAGGCCATTCAACCTGGATTTGGTCCGGAACTGACGAATGATGAAAGAAGAAAAAACGAAGAAGCATTGGCACTATTACTCCTAATAGTTGAAGACACATTTTTGGACGATATAGGAGAGTGTCTCCGTGCTGCCGAAGCTTGGGACATTTTGAAGAAGCTGCACACCCAATTCGGACTTTTGCACATTTTGCAGTTGATGCGTGACTTTTTCAACGTTATCATGAAGCCTGGGGAACCAATTAAAGATTACTTAGGAAGACTAATCGACATTCACAGAAAGCTTGCTAATGGAGGATATGCATTCACAGATAGAGAAGTTGCACTAGTGATGCTCATAGGCTTGCCAAAAGCATATGAACCCTTAATCCTAAGCCTTGAAAAAGATGAAGAAAATCTGACGACGACGACAGTAAAGGCAAGAATTACTGTAGAAGAAAGAAGAATATCTCGTAAAGCAGAAGAAAATTCAACTCAGATCCCCGATGAAAGAGCCTTAACTACAAAGAACTTCAAATGGACGAGTAAATTCTCTAAACGACATGTACCAAAGAAAAACACAAATAACTTTGAAGGATATGACACCAAAACTAAGAGGAACACTCGTTGTTTTTCCTGTGTTGAATGGGGCCACATATCAAGATTTTGTGATGAATATAGAAGAAACCAAAATTCGGCAAAAACTGTAATAGATGAAGAAACCCATCATGCTTTAACAATAAACCATCCTGGAATTGACGACTCAAACTCATGGATTTTAGACAGTGGAGCCACTGAGCATATGTCATCACATCGGCACAAATTTTCAAACCTGAAATCTACATCATCGATGGTTGAAGTTGCTAATTCTGAAAAAGTTAGTGACTGGGATTGGAGACATTTCACTGAATCTCAGTGAAGATTGTGGCTCAAGGAAGATCACATTACAAAATGTCTTGTATATTCCTGACCTCGGAGCAAACCTACTATCAGTTGGCCGGATAGAACAGAAGGGATGTGAAGTACGTTTCAAAGAAGGAAAGGCAGAGGTTTTGAAACATGAAACTGAAGAACTTATCTTGTCTGCATACCGACATGGAAGACTATCGAGTGGATGAAATGCCTAAATCCACCTACTTGACGAGATCGGTCAAAGAAAAATTGTGGCACAGCAGATTGGGCCACCTTCACATGGAAGGAGTAAGAAAACTCAATACGAACTTTAACACCTTGAAGAACTTGACTGTAGAAAAAAGTAATGAAGATACAAATGAACTGTGTACAGTATGTACTCTAGGAAAAATGAAGAAATATAAATTCCCTACTAAAGAAGCAGAACGAGCCTCAAGACCACTAGAAATCATCCACTCAGATGTCACTGGACCAATTTCACCTTTTTCGAAGGGAGGGTCAAATTACCTGGTGACCTTTATTGATGATTTCTCAAGATATATGTTGGTGAGGCCGATGAAATCTAAGAGCCAAGTATTGGAGAAGTTTGATGAGTACAGGAAACAAGTAGAAAATATTCATGGTGCTAAAATCAAAATTTTACGTAGTGACAATGGTGGAGAATACATTAGCCATGCATTTGATGATTACCTGAGAGAACATGGGATTTTTCGTCAATTGACTGTACCGAGAACACCACAACAGAATGGTGTTGCCGAGAGAGCAAACCAAACTCTGTTCGACATGACACGTTGCTTGCTTATACAGTCAGGCATACCGAGTAATCTTTGGGCTGATGCTGTTAATACTGCTTGTTATATTCGAAACAGATGTCCAACAACAGCATTGGATGGAAATATACCAAATGATATCTGGACTGGCAGAAAAACAAACATTGAAAATCTTCGAGTATTTGGCTGTAGAGTTTTCTCTAAACTTGACAATAGTCAAATTAGTGGAAAACTAGCTCCCCAAGCAGAAGAATGCATCATGATTGGATATGTGGAGGGAGTTAAGGGATACAAGCTTTGGAACGTTAAGAATGATAAATTCTTTGTAAGCCGAAACGTGACATTTGAAGAAACCGTTTTCCCTTTCAAAGAAAAATTATCAATTTCAAACTCTGATACAAAAGAGTTTACACTCCATGTACCTGATAGAGACATCCCAGATGAGACACTTACCACAAATTCCTCCGATGAAGGAAATTCGGATAGTTTTGAGGTAATGCAAGATGGTAATAATGAAACAAGTGAAATTGAAGAAGAAGCAAATGAAGATACCAATTCAGATGCATATCCCACAAATGCTGATGATCTAATTAGAAGAAGCAACAGGACTCGAGAACCACCAAGGTACTTAGAAGATTATGTTTTGTACAAAGTGAAAGAAGACATGACAGCTGAACCAAATATGTCTACACTAGATGAAAAAGACCCTGCAAATTTGAGAGAAGCAATGAAATCCCCTTATGTAGAGAGATGGAAAGAAGCTATTACCGAAGAACTTAATAACTTGAGACGTAATCAAACTTGGGAACTCTAGTCACAAAACCACCAAATACCCAAGCTATTGGTTCAAGATGGCTATTCCGGAGAAAATACGATGAAAAAGGAAACTTCTCCAAATTCAAGGCACGATTGGTTGCAAAGGGATATTCCCAAATCCCTGGTGTTGATTTCAATCAAACCTTTTAAAAAACAAAACAGTAATAAAAATCAAGTCCATTCGTATGCCACTAGCATTGTCCATTGAAATGGATTACAAATTACATCAAATGGACATAACAGCTGCGTACCTTAACGGCACTCTGAAAGAAGATGTTTACATGATTCAACCTGAAGGGACAGCTGAAAGAGGGAATGAACATCTTGTTTGCCATTTAAAAAGAAGCTTATATGGTTTGCGACAATCGGGGCTTGAATGGAACAAGTGCTTAGATGAATTTCTAAGACAGTGTGGCCTAAATCGTTCAATTGCAGAGCCATGTATATACTATGACGATGAAAGAGAAGTCATCATAGGTGTATACGTAGATGACTTACTTATCCTTGGAAAGAAGAAAGCAAAAATTGAAGCTTTTAAAGTCAAGATAAAAAAGCGCTTTGAAGCTAAAGATCTGGGTGAAGCAAGGCATATATTGTCCATGAGAATAGACAGGAAAGAGGATGGATCATTGACTTTGGATCAATCCTCTTATGCTGAAGAAATCCTCAACAACTTCAAGATGGAAAGTGCCAAGGGTGCGTCGACTCCATTAGACCCTAGTTTGAAATATCGCTTACCAGATCCTGACATCCAAAAGGCAACTGTACCCTACAGACAAGCGGTTGGAAGTCTACTATACCTAGCCTGTGGAACGCGGCCAGACCTGTCATATCCCTCGACTTTTATGAGCCAATTCAATGAGTATCATACTGACGATCATTGGAGAGGTATTAAACATATATTCAGGTACCTGAAAGCAACTAAAGATCAGCAACTAACGTACAAGAAGACGGGAGAAATATTGAAGATATACTCTGATGCGGATTGGGGTGGTGATCGAATTGATCGGAAATCCTTTTGTGGATACGTCATAGTCCTGGCAGGAGCAGCTGTTTCGTGGTGCAGTAGAAAACAAACTTGCACTGCACTCTCGTCTACGGAAGCAGAGTATGTCGCAATGTGCCATGCTGCAAAGGAGGTTCTATGGATCATAAACTTGCTGAATGAATTACAGATGAAGATGTTCATTGGTGAACCCCAACCCATTTTGGTAGACAATCAAGGAGCAATGTGTATTGCCAAGAATCAAGAAACCTCGGAAAGAAGCAAACACATCGATTTGAAGTATTTCTTGCGTGATCTTGTCAACAAGGGAGTAGTGAATTTTGTATACGTCCCATCTCAAGACAATGTTGCTGATATACTTACGAAGTCTGTAACAAAACAAACTTTGTGTAGATGTAAGAGTAAATTGGGTATTTAGATTATCCTTTTCTTTGCGAGTGGACACATATCAGCAAGGGTGGGTGTTGGAAATGCTGCTCTATGTCCGAGCCACATAGATTAACTGATACTTGTATGTAAGTTTCTCTCTCGCTATGTGGCAACAGTGCGTGGTTGTTGACTTTTGAAAAATGACTTGAAGAAATGGATCGTGCCCTTTTTGTGATCATCATTTATTAATCTGTTCTAAATTCATTTCATTCATATATTACTTATTTGCATATTTAATAAATCTCAGTAATTTGAATTATTGTATTTTTGTGGTACTTTTATTTGAATATCTAACAAGTACTGCCATACTAAATTTGACATTCATTTGAAGTAAACTATTGCTCTTTACTTCATTAATTTCAGTAAGCCTTAAACTTAATTTAGTAAAAGGATGGATCTACCTGTAGTATTTTTTGCTTTTTTTGTTTCCATCTCACTTCAAACAGGAAATTCTATCTGATGAAATCTAAAATTTTGGGGTTAAAAAAAATTTGGTTTATCTAATATTTACCCCCTGAGAAATTCACATGCATAATTTCACCTTGCAAACCTGCAGTCTCCCCTGTGTGACCTTGGACCAATAGAATCTCTCCAATGGATTAGATTAAAGAATATTAGCAATATAATTTTTCCAGAGGATTCTATTCCAAGGAAAGGGCAAATAAAATATTTCTGAAGTTAGAAAGAATTCAGGGATATTTTTTCATGTAACAAGTATAAAACATGAGTATTTTGAGTTAAAAGCATCAACTCCCCTTGTCAGGAGGAAAACTAGAAACCCTCAACTCTGCTACAAAGTATTGCCTCACTACTCACATTTCAACTACTTCTCATCTTCCCTTAGAAGAAAAAGCATTAGAAGAGACGCTGATTTTGATGCAGTAGATGTGCTCTTCAGTGCAACAACAAGTTTTGTTTTGCATGATTGTTTGAGAAATTTTGTTGAATTTTCAATTGGAACAATGGTGAATGAAATTGTCGATACATAAAAATATCAATAGAAATGTTTTGTATTATAAGTAACAGTTGTGTGTGTGTGAATCCTTCATTCCAAATTTAAGAACACAGCTGCAAAATTGGGGTAAATATTCAAAACACTTGAGGTGTTAACCCCACTTTTTCATTATTAGCAAAGTTTCCCACATATTCTAATTTATATTAATCATGAACTGCATATTAAGCTTTTGTTTCCTGAATAAGTGAATGAATTGCATTTTCGTCATTGCTCTTCCAGGACAGTGATATAATAGAGCATATGTTCATCCATATAACTTATTTATATTTGATCACTACTTTCTTTAACTGGCAGTCGAACAAGAAAAATCACACAACCTGAATTTGACAAAAAAAAAACTATAAAATTTAGTTTTTCATATCCTGCATATGATAGGTGCTATTACAAATTCAATTTATTAGAATGCTTGCTATTTATGAGTTATAAAAACAACTCATAAATAGCAAGCATTCAACAAATAGATAAAATATAGATAGTAGCAACAGATAAAATATATAACCAGGATGAACGAAAACAAAGAAAAATCATTTAAAAATTTACCTGAAATTAGTACACATTCTATTGGTTTATCTAGACAACGTCCTATGGTATTTGAGACTAGGTTTATTTCTTTTGATATGGGAATTTTTCCTTTGTACCATCTTCTGTACACAGACATCCAATCAATCACAGACCTACGTTCAGGAATCTTTTTGCAAGCTATCAGTTCTTCAATTATGTACAGTGGAATTTCCCTCAAACATAAAGTTTTCCAATGTTCCTTTAACTCCATTTCTTTTGTGCAATTTAACCATCTTTTGCAAACTTTTTTAACACTGCAGAAATCTTCAGCATTTAGAGAATAGAATATCCTCTCTGATATTTCATCTGGGACCTTTGCAAATGACATTCTACCAGAAAATGAGTTAAGTGCTGATAAAATGTGCAGTTTCCTGGTTTAAAGAAAAAAATAATGTTTGTATACAACATATAATATCTTAAACATGTGAATATAGATATTAGTTACACCAACATATGCAGTAAAACCTCAATTAGTCTTCTCTGATGGGACAGACGGATTCTTATGACTTAAGCATAGTAAAACACAAAAATGGTCATGTAAATTTAGTATATTCATAACCTTGTATCTTGAAAGAAAGTACCTCTTTCTTTCAAGGTTATGAATATAAATGTGATATAAGGTGATGATAATACAAGGTTATGAATATAAATTATTTCCTATTTATATTATTATTTCTAAGATTTAAAGAACTTGTGTTTTGTTAAGTAGTGAAAACAATTTCTAATTTTTGCTTTCATCACTTGCAACTTTCATACTTTTCTTTTAAAAACTAATTCAATTGCTCATGGTCACATGAGAACAGTGACGTAGTTATCAATATCTGTGTAATCATTTATGCCAGGAATAGTGCATCCAGTTTCATTAATGATTTTAAATAAATTCAATAAAGAATCGGGCTTCTAGTCCTCATAAGTGACTTCATTTTGTTTGCATTTGGACACACCCTGTTTTAAGACCTTTCCGGTGATATCCAGGTAGCATTTGAATCCATGACAAGGAAAAAGGGTTTAACTACATCATTATCTGAAAATAAGACAGATTTGAAGAAAATTGATGATACATTGAGATTTATTATTTAAGAATAGAAATAAGGGCTTGTTATTAAAATATACAAAAAGAGAAAGAAAATAGTCTGTTTCTTGAGAGTTGGGTCTTGAACCAGAGATGGTTTTGAACAAGTCTACTTGTTTGAATAAGGGGATTGCAGATTAAACATGAGCAATGTGTTCCGATAATTAACGGGCTGTGGAGCTTAGTTGATAGCATCACGGATTAGTAACTGGAAAGTGGGCAGTTTAAAACATGATCCAACCAAAGACCATCGTGAATGTAGGGGCTGGAGCACATTAAATCCATTATGTCCCAAATGTCCTTGCATTGGCATGGTTTGAGAGAGTGAAGTGCCAGCTAAGGTATTGACCTCATCTAATCCTCAGTCCTGGTCTCGTCTGATCCAAAATCCTCAGATCTTTCCCTTCAGGATTGATCACAGACCGTCGCCAACAGCCCCTTGTGTTGATCCTATGGAACATAAATCCAACTGTCTACCCACCCACAGTAAACATTTTTTAGAGTGGTTTCTAGCCCAAGTTTATTGTCTTCTGAGGAAAGTGACAGCAGTGATTACCAGCTGGGGAAGCAAATAATCACCTAGGGTGGTCTCCACACATGATTTTGCTACTCCGTGTACCCTGTTCTCACTAAATGACCAACAGCTTTGTCACCATTTGTAACAGAAGTGGCGGATTAAACGATAAGCTGACTAAGCAGGCGTGTAGGACCACAGAATACCAAAAGGCCCCGTAGGAGTCTCATGGTCTAAAAATGTCTTGATTAGGGTTCGAGAAAAGTTGTGGCAGCGTCTTTACAATGTGCATCTTTAAGTGCAGTGAATAGTTTCTAATACAAGATGATCAGCAAGAGCAAATGCTGTATTAGCTATAAAACTTGGTTTCACCCATAAAAAAGCTTTAACTGAAATTTGTAATTCAGAAGAAGAAAGTTACCATAGTGGAGGCGACTTCACTTCTGAAGAAAATGGACAAATATCAAACCGACCTAAGGAGTTATTTGGAATACTATATTACAAAGAATAAAAGCTAGTAGTAAATCACTGCAATCAGTGGAATGCAAATATTGAAAGGATCTATCCTACTGAAGTCATTAAAAAATTGTATCAATAATTTCAGAGAAAAATTTGAAAAAGAAGCAACTAATTTGTCAGGGCTATCATTTAATGTGAAGATGGACAAACTCGCAGACAACAAGAGAAAAATGATTTTTTGATGAAAACAAAGAAGTCAGACATGAATTTACAATATGAGAAAATTTCACTCAATTATCTATCAAAGAACTCGGGCGTAGAAAGTTGTTGTGAAGCCTTTTCCTTTATTTTTTACTGGGCCGGGTTATTTTCCTAAGAAAAAAAACTGAATACGATAAAGTTGAAGGATATTAACAAAAATGACATTGATGGTTGTACTTTTGAAGATGAATTTGGCCATTTTTTTTTCAATATTTCTAAAAGAAAACTAGGACACCATAAAAACCACACCAGACATCTATCGAGCCGCCAAAGAAATGCACATTTCACAGGGTTCCCACTCTTTCTTTCTAACTAAAAATAAGCACTTTCTAGGACAAAATAAGGACTTAAATAAAACATTGAAGAAACCGTATTATACAATGTAATACCTGACTTTCTACCAAATGGGGATGCTCTTACAGATTAGTTAATCTTATAAAAACAGTAGTATGTAAAAAATTTAATATTCAAGTCTATTTTCTAAAAATTATACACAAATAATGCTACACAAAAATGAGATTTTTCAAAATAAGCTGTCTGATTTTTACAAAATTCAGCAGTTAATATAGTTAGTAGTTATAGGCATTTACGTGTACACGTATGAGTTATGTGCGTAGATACATAAACACATTATAGAATGGAGACTGCACGAAAAAAAATTTGGATGTTTTTCTTTTATCTCTTTGCAGTGCATTTGCTTTTATAAAAGGGGGAAGAAAGAGTTAAGTTTGATGAGTACTGGACTTGGTGTTGTTGGTCTCGAAGCTGCTGTTGCGAGTTTGATTTCATTTTCTTATTCTTTTCATATTGTTTTGCTTTTACTTTTTAATGGTCTTTAGGGGAGTGTATGAGCAATTTTTTAGCATATTGCTGCTCATAGGTAGGAAACATCATTTTGTGTTGTCTGGGTCAAGCTCCACCCTGATCCACCAACACTTTCATTTTCGAAAATTTCCTAATTTTTTTATTTAAAATTTCTTTTAGTTTTTTTTAAAATTACTGTGCTTACCTTGTTGTGTCTGCAGCTTCAGCCTGATTATGAAATGAAAATTACTCACCTCAGTAATTATTTTATAATACTCTTTCATGAATACATATTGAAAATAAGAAGTAAATTCATTTATTCGCACATTGGAGGTTTCAATAAAATAAAATTAGTAGCAAACTATTAATTTACTAAAAGGATGGCAAGTTGCATACGTCAGAGTCAAATTTGACTGGATCGGAGACCGAACGAGTTTCGAAGAACATATTTTCCAGTGAACCAAAATGGATAAGAGTTATGCAAAAACTTTGATAAATTTATAAAAAGGTTAAAAAAAAATATAATGCAATTTTATTGAATAGATATTCAACTAGTTGCCACTATCCCAGCCTAAGCCATTCGGTGTATTAACACATAATTTTGAACCACGGTCAGATAGATGAGATATCTGAGCAGGCGCCCCACTCTCCAAACTTCCACACCAACCCAACTTGAGGACTTTCGACCACAACAGATTTAAGGTGTACCAGTTGCCTCTACACCATACACTTACAAACATCATTTTACTGAAACAAAATTAATTTGAAAATAATCATCTAAGCTGACAATGGAAGCAGATTGCGCATGCCATAACAAAAGCAAAGTGAAATTCAAGCACAGTTGGCCATTGAGTATTTGTCACCCAGATACAAAGAGAAAAAAATTATAAAGCATAGAAAAATTGCTTTCGGTCAGTGGCTAAATACGATGAGAGTCTGAAATTTCCAATTTTCAAACGACTTTTCCCAATTCATGAAATTCTTCAATTATTCTCAGTTCTCCAGCACTCTGGTTTACGTTTTTTCGGAGCTGATAACCGATTGCTTCAAATTTTCAAGGCAGAATAACCCCCGAAAATCTTCAAACTTTCTTTTTTTTTCCTGGGATAATTTTTATAAAGAATTAAAAGCATAAAAAAAAGCTAGATTAAAAAAAATTTGCAACACATCGGGTTGCCACTTAGATAGCAGTATTAATTAAAATAAATTATCTTTATATTGTTTTCAATTCACTTACAAACTTAAAATTACACTTCCCCATAATTATAATAAATTTTTAAAACATTGCACTCGAGGGTAACTGAATAAAACAAATTTTAATTAACATATGCATTGCAAGAGCCACTCACAGGTCGAAAACAGACCGATTTTCATGGGTTTTCAAGTTTTTAAAGTGTATTATGTGGTCATCACAAGATACGTGCTCATCAAGAGTCAATCAACGATTTGTATATCGCGTATCAAGGGTTGCCATTCAAGCAAGCCAGTTCCCGAATCATCACCAATACCATACTTGTAAGCAGTTTTATAGCCGATCAGCTACTAAAAAGAGGTCGGAAATATTGTCATTTGAAAACTGAATTTAGTTTTCAAAGGAAAATAAGCACTCTCTTAGGACTACTGATGAAAAATAAGCACTTCTAAGGGCCCTTAGAAATGGAAGGTCAAAATAAGCACTTGTAAGCACTTTCTAAGCACCCATGGGAACTCTGTTTCAGAATGTTGAAATAGTATTGAAATTTTTTTTAACAATTCCCTTATCTAATAAGTCATAGTCAGGACAAAGATCGTTTTCTGTTTTAAGGAATATAAAATATTATTTAAGTAGTACTATGGGAAAAGAAAGATTAATTAATATGGCCATTATGTATATGAAGCAAGAAATTTTAAACCAAATTGACACTGCTAAAATAATTGACGAATTTGCAAGTAATAAAGCAAGACGTAAATTCACATTAAGAATGTTTTTTTTAATAAATTTATCAAGTGTGTTATGGTATGAAATTTTTATTCCTTTTCTTTTTTGTTAATAACTTAATGAGAGTTTTCTTGAAACTTTTTTCTAACATGAGTTTGAGGGCCCAAAAATTTTAATTCTAGGGTTTCCCACCTGACTTTATCTGCCACTGTAACAGCCCAATTTTTTGAGCAAAGCTAACCACATGATATGCTATACAGGGACATATAGATGGTTGCAAGAAAGGACTAAATTTTTTGAGGAATAAAGCACACATCCCAGGATTCTTGCCCAGAGCTGCAAGTCACTTGCTTTCAACTTCAAATCGAACTACCTGCAAAGACATAACTCTGTACTGGAGTAGTGAGATCAGTAACTGGTCCCCTTTGCAAACTGAATGAAATAATTGGAGACTGCCTCAAGGACTGCCCTAAATGTCCCGACAATGCACACCTACAAATACAGTAAGTAGCATTTTTAAGCCATATTCATTCACTTCAGAGCTTTATTGGGCTTCTTGTCGACTGATGTTCGAGAGCCTAGAGATGGGCATAGGATTGAAAAATACATGACTTGGCACCCAGCAGCCCTTTTCTTGGTGACTCTTACCAACGTTTTACAAATAAACTTCCCCAAAGGCATGTGCCTTCTAACTGAAGCTGCACCATTCATCAAAACAGCACTAAAAATACCAAATATACCAGGATAATGATATAGCAGTGATAATAAGTTGGGGAAACCAATAGTTACAGCAGTCGTGATTACATGTATATACACGATTTTGAGTTCGATAGCCCTTTTACCTGGCAAGCCTACCCTTCTAGAAATAAACTCTACTGAGGTCATTGATTTTAAATTATCTCGTGTGCACACTAACATGCATATTTATGATAGGCAATAAGACAAAATTTTCTTGATTTTAAATACTTTGCAAAGACCAAAGTTCAGTAAGGTAATACTTAACTTTATGTGAAAAAGTAAAACCATACTCCTATTTTGATGGTTAATTTAATAAGTGGTGACTTCCCACATTGATCAACAAATATTACATAAGAGAATTTGACTATCAAAAAGTATGGACGGCCTGTTATCTCACACCAGAGGAAGCAAAACCTTCTAAAAAAATGTTTTGAGAAATCTGAGCTGAAAGCCAAAATTACACAATTATTTTTCAGCTACTTTTTAGTTTGTTTTTGTAGAATCTTTAAGGTACAATCCCCAAGGGGCTTCGGTAGCCCAGTTAGAAGAGCAATGAATAAGTAACCAGAGGGTTGTGAGTTTGAAACTTGATCTAGCCCAAGACCACCATGTTCATGGAGGCTGGTGGTACATGTTAAATATGCAGTAGCCTCAAATGTCCTCACATTACCATGGTGTGGAAGTTTGAAGAGTGGGGTACCAGTTCACGTGTCAACCTTGTCACCTGACCGTGGTTCAAAATTCCAAGTCATTGTCCTTGGATCTTTTCCCTTCTGGGATTGATCCCGGACCATCGCGTTGCTTGTTGCGTTGCTCCAGTGCAACATTAAATAACAACCTTAAGGTACTGCAATGAAGTCAAATTCTATACAACGCAATTTCGGAAACTGCCAAACAGAACTAGCAAACAGTAAACAGCTTTCGCACTGTTCTTTTGTTTTCAACCTACTTTTAAACATTAAATATTTTCAGGGTATATATTCATAACCACATCTTTTATTATAAGCCCACAGAATTCAATTTCAGAAACTACCATACACAAGTAGCAAATAGGAAATGGCTTTTGCAATGCTCCTACTTTTGTTATCAATCTATTTTTAAACAATACATATTTTCACGCTATCTGTATTCAATACATCAGTTATACGCCAAGAATATTAATTAGAATTCTAAAATAAGCCCTCTAGACTTTAGGAAGAACCCAAACATTTGAGTTGGAGATTATTGTAGGGGAAGACGGGGTACAATGAAACAAGGGGTACAATGAAACATTACTTCTAAAATCAGTAAAATTTGTCACAGAAAGTTGGAACGTATAGTTGCATAACATATATATAAATTTCAATTACTGATGTGATTTGGATACATTCGCACTTCTACAACATTAGCAATAGAAGATTATTGGTTTTTCACCATTGAAAGTAAGTTTCTTTACTAATAGTAATTTTGTTTCTTTTTCCTCATTGCTATATGTAATAATTATTTTTTCTATACATTGTTATCTTTGTGTTGTTGTCTTCATACCTCCAAAACCAAAATTAAAAATATATATATATATTAGAAGTTCGAAAAAGTTTTTTATTTAGTAACCTCAGTATGGGGTACAACGAAACACTTGCAGACAGGGTACAATGAAACATGTTTCATTGTGCCCCTGGGTGAATGCATTTACTTGAAGTAATATATCACTGGTAAATATAATATCACTGATATAAAATAGCATATTAATGGTTGTCACTAATATAAATAAAGCACTTTTACTTAGGAAATGGCAACACCTAACATTAATAGGAAAAGGCAACACCAAATCAAAACAATAATTTTGAAAGCATGCCAAATTAGTTGTTTTTTCCTTCAAAAAAATACAGATTTTAATAGTAAGTTAGTTTTTTTATATTCAAAAACATTTAAGAATAGTTTATTTATTTCATTGGCCTAAACTGCACTTACTACAGTTCACAATCCTCCTAAAGTTCTCAGCCAAAGGGGCCAAAAACAAATAGGTCAATTAACTTCTGGTGAAAGGGGTGTTCTTGTTACTAAGTGTGGATTTATTAATGCTGCTGGAAATTCTATACCCCATTATTTAGTATTTCCTAGAGTAAATTTCAAGTTTAGAATGTTGAATGGAGCTCCACCTGGGACTGCAGACGATGCAACAAAATCAGGATGGATGAATGGAGATATTTTTGTTAATGTTCTAACACATTTCCAGGCACATACACGCTGTTCGAAAGAAAATCCAGCTGTACTAATAATGGACAATCATGAATCACGTATTACGATTTCCAGTCTAAATTTTACCAAAGATAACGGAATTGTTGTTGTAACCCTGCCTTCACATACCAGTAACAAATTGCAGCCTTTAGACAAAACTGTGTTCAATTCACTTTTTTTTTCAAAATTTCTTCAATCTAGCTACAAACGATTGGATGCTATGTAATCCAGGTCGTTCAATCTCTATCTACGAGATATCTTTTTTGCTTGGCACTGTGCTTATTGTAAGTCTTTCACTCCACAAAATATTACAAAAGGTTTTTCAGCGAATGGAATATGGCCTTTCAATAGAGAAATGTTTTGTGAAGAAGATTATTTGTGTTCGTTATGTGTTAGATAGGCCTTGTCCTACTGAAAATTATTTCCATGGTCAGGTTAATGAAACTGAAGACCAGACATACAAAACCTAAGAATCAGAAGTGGTGGATCTTGCCATTAGTAGATCAGAATCACCTACTGCAGGTTGTGCAGCAACTGTTCATACAAAGCTCTAAACCTGTGAGGAAATACATTTCTCCTCAAGAGATAAAACCTTACCCCAAGGCTGGTCCAAGAAAAGAAGTAAAAGTAGGAAAAAAGAAATGAAAAAAAAAAAAATTTCTAACCACGGCAGTAAAAAATGCTCTTGTTAAGCAATTAGATAGTAAAAAGAGGAAAAAAAACTTAGAAGGTATTGTTTTCAAAACAAACTACCTCCTACATACCCAAAAGATGACGATGATCCAGATTATTTTCTAGCTCCAGCTGATCACCGAAATACAAAGAATGAGATATCCGCACATAACGTGTGACACAAGCAGTATCTGTATAAATGATTATGTTTTAATCAAGGAGAGTGAACTGAAACGTAAGGAAATATATTCTGTTGGAGAAATCATAAATTTAAATGAAGTCGAATGTGACTAAAATAAACTATATAGGGTGAAAATGGCTTGCATCATTTGGAGTGTTTCATTATACCCCAGTATGTGTTTCATTATACCCCGGCATACGGGTTACAATGAAACACTGTGAGACATTTACTTTTTGTTATTTTTCAAACATAAAGATATTGTTTAGAACCTAATAAAAATTTATTTAGATGGGGAAAATACAAGATTAAAAGTATGCATTAACTATATTTTTGTGCATGCAAAAAATTGTGGATAGGAAAAAATAATTAGTAAATTTTGTTTCATTGTACCCTGTCTTCCCCTACAATATTTTTTCATAGTTTTGGAAATTCTTAAAATTTCCAAATATTAACGTTTTTTTTAATTTAAAAGGAAATTTTTAATAGGACTAAGAGCATTACAAATATGCTATTTCTCAGTGAGCTATACTGACCCTCTATAGGTGCTGAAGGAATCTTGGGACAATACTGACCCCTGGGGAATAGGGGACATTGAGGAGTCAGTGGCTAAAAAAATGTGTTATTGAAAAGATGTATTAGGCAAATGTTTATCCATTTGACCATAGGGTTATTCCACGCAAAACGAGCAAATCGGCTGTGGCTGACACATCACCAATTTTAATGAATATTAATTTTTAAATAGATCACATAGTATGGAGGAACTGCCAAATATAAGATGTCCAAAATGTATATTTTAAGTTTTATTGAATTTTAAAGTTCAAGGTCCCAAATGTAGATTTTTTTTAGCACTAATAGTAGCCTGTTTGAGCACCTATATTTCAATAAGCTATTGACACAAATTAAAACATTTTATACTGTTACATTCTTCAGTAAAAGGTCTTAGGAAATTTCAAAATTTAGTTTTATATCCGTCACTGCTCATTCTCTGGGATCAGCGAAAATAAAGATTTTGCCTATTTGATACAAATTTCAAATTGCTCTAGTACCTTTAAAAATAGAGAAAGACGGTATCAAAAATTATTCTTAACAAAGCACATCTTTTATCTAAAAGTTTGGTATAATTTAGTGATTGTGTTTCTATTGCTTAGTTAAGAAAAAAAGTAATAAAAAAGTAAAATAATTGAAAACAGCAATTCTATTTTTTAAATACAAATTTTACTGTGAAGGACAACTTCGAAAACTTCACAAATTTTCAGTATTATGTGTCAAGATGTATATTATCTGTCCTGAAATTTCCATCATTGTAATTTGCTTATTTTAGTCCCTGGAACATTTTTAACTAGATGGAAATTATCGTTTTATTTTATTGCATGATGAATCAAAAATGTCAGGAACATGCCAGTAAGACATCCATTTCCGCCTTTGAACAGCTGCTATTACATTCAAGGACAGATAGCCGAATAAAGAAACACTATTAAATGAATTATGTTTATTAATGTGCTTGGTTTGCTTAACTAAAAGCTTTCGAACACCGGTGAATGTTCTATGGCAATCCAGAAGTGTTCCATCAGTGATTGCAGTCATTAAAGGAACGCTAACTATCATTGCTACATTCCTACGTCACAAATTTGTGTTTCATATTTGTCACGTCCAGCCTATATCAATCACCAGCAAAAGAAGTAAAGAATTTGGCAACACAATAAAATCATGTTTCAATTATAGAAGATGCAAAATTTAACATGGGAGTTTTATAATGTAGTGAATTTGAAAAGGTAATTAGTTAAAAGTCATTACCTATGTAACCAAGTTGAAATTGTAAAGCTTGTTTCGACACTGACTTTTCTGCTTTTATAATTCACTTTTAAAGTTAAAAATGATTTGGTATTTCTTTGTTGATTTAGGGTTAGGATTTTAAACTGTATTCCTGTGAAATGTTGGTTTTATCAGAGCTGTCTTTCATTTGATTTCTTATGTTATTTAGAGTAGAAAATTGTCATTTTGTTATTTTATCGTTAGCTATTTTGAATATGAAAGAATTTGAACGACTTCCAAACTATCAATATTATCATACCTAGCACTGTAACTGGCATAAATTTAAAATATGTCATAAAATTTCTTTATCCCATAGAAATGTTTTTTAATTTTGTCAAAATTGACAATTTTCCATTTTTTGCACTAAATTTTAGATTAAATATGTTAAAAATTTTTGTTGCCAAATTGAAGAAAAGACAATTTTGTACAGATTATAAAGATGAAAAACATGTTTGTCTATGTTAAGTAGTTTTTGCGTAACAGAACTTTAAACATGCAACATTAAGCAATCTCACAACTGCTCTTCAAAGTTATAAGTCCTCAAAATGCCTCAAACTTTGAAAATATTCAATTTTTAACCTAAATTTTTTGGATATAGTTATTTATGCATAAACTAAACCCCTGTACCAAATTTCATGAAAATCCATTACCACACGGCCACTGGTTTTTCCTGATTTTTGCTCATTTCACGTGGAATGACCCCATATAAATATACTCACTACAGTGATGCATTGTAAGAATTGCTCATAAGTCGAAAATATAAGGTAAAATGCAACTGACTGGTTTAAAATCAAGACAACAGATCATAACAAGCAAATGTTAGCATACATGTATTTGCACGCACTTCCAACTTAAAAGTTCAGTTATTCCATCATCCTGCTTTGTTGGTCTTAGATTTAGTGCGATAACGAGTCATTTTAACTTGGAAAAGGAACCAACTGCAAATAGATTTTTAAGAATACACACTGCTGATAGAAATAGAGTCTAATACAGACAAATTGATAGCACAACACCAGACCCATACTTCTCAAAAGTAATTATTTTTTATTTTAATGACTTTTTATACTAATTATCAATAATAGAGAACAGCCTAGTTTATGTGCTTTCTATTTTTATTTCATTTGAATAATTCCAAGTTTTGTTTCCAAACTAGCTTTGAAATTCTAGTCGCACACAGCTACATATTTTGGTGAAATTCAAAAATTATACGCACTATGCTTGCGATTTTTCTTATTGCATACAATTATGTGAAAAAGTGTACTTAGCCTGATATTTTCATTTTTGAGTAATCTTGCCTTTGCAGTACCGAGATAATTGTATGTAGTTGGTAAGGTTTAAGACAAGGACAATATTTGGTCACATATGACAAATAATTTCAAGTTATGGACATACACACATAAAGAGTTTTACAAACACAGAAGAGAAATATACCTGGTTGAGTTACAAGAATCAAACCTGTGCTGCCTACAACATGTTGCTTAGTGCAATGGACAAGATTACTGAGCCCCAAAATATAGTCAAGTTCAGTACATATTAGCTTTAAAAGATTATTAATAATTCATAAAGGCTTTAAAATATGTAAATATTGATAAGTTCCGAGAGGGGAAACAAAACTAGTCGCCACTTATCAAGGGATTAAAGAAAAAAAAAGTTTATAGTGTTGTATTTTCCTTCAGCAATCAGGCAAAATCAGGTTTACAAAAAAGTACGTTTCAATTTCTAAAATCTGATACGTTAGTACAGATAAAGATTTCCGCTTCAGGATATTCATCATAAATTTTGCTTCCAATAGTCCAGTTTCCCGTCCGAAGATTTAAAATAAAATCAACAGATTGTAAATATTTCTTTTTTTTAAATGATATGTAAGCAGACTAACATATTGGTCTAATTAATGAGTTTTGTTTCAACATTCGTTACAAATTTTTTTCGTTGAGCATATCTTTTCTCTTAGCTTGACACAACACAAAAGTATGTGTTCCGAAAAATAGTTAATTAACCATTTCTTTACATTAATATACCAATTTTGTTTTCATGAGGAAATTTTTGTCTGCGCAAGTAAATCGAAAATAACTATATTAGTTTTATTAACCAAGAGTAAGCTGAATGAAAATATCAACAACTATTGTAAAAAATATTCCCTGCTATTTATTAGAATTACTTTCGAAAATACAATTTTTATCTATTGACTACAATATTGATGTTCAAACTGTTGATTATTCAAAACAAATTGACTTCGGACAACAAAATAAAAGAATAAAACGGCCAAAATTTTCAATTCATTCAAAAATGCGTTAAATTTAAGTCATTTTACTCACCAAGATACTTAGCAAGACTTACCTACACGAATGCTCCGGTTCTTTTGAAAAGACCGGCTCTTCTGCTAATCGCTGTTCTAGTTCTGTTCCCCGAATCCGATTTGTAATAGAGGTTTGTTGCTTTATCTACTCGATTAAATACCGCCATTGACCTCAGAAGTGCTGAAATAAACAGGCGCCTCAATCCCATGACAGTACTTTACGCAAGTCCAACTTGATTGGCTAATCGGATCACATGACCAAGATACGTAGTCATGAGAATTTTTCTGTTGGCGATTTATCTCTTCCTTTGTGCTTTCTTCTTTTCAGATCCATGGCTATGGGTGGGTAGAGGTGGGAGCCAAAAATTGTATCCTTTTATAAAAAAGTTAACAATTATATAAGTTAGTGTTTTATGTATGCTTTTTGTTACATCAGAATGGTCCTAAGCCAGCGGTGGATACGACACAATCATCCTAAAGCAAAGGGGACAGCAGAGGGGCGGAAAAATATCAGTTGGTAGTGAGTTCAGGAGTGGTTCTTAGATTATTTATGTAAAATCAACGGAAGCTTGGAAAAATATAAAAAGGGTATTAAAAATTGGGAAAAGTAAATTAGAATGAAAAGGAATTAAATTTGAATTTTTTAAAAATAATTTGGAGGATCTAAAAAGTTTTCCGCCAGCTGGGTTCGAACTTGGGTAGTCATCCTCCGCTGCCGACGCTAAACTGAATGTGGGTGACTTTAGCCGTTAGGCCATCGTTGCTTCACGAAAAGAAGCTCTTTAAAGTATAAGTACCCTTTAATATAAGTTTGCAAGAAATACTACTAACAACAACCATACAACATATATATGAAAATGAGGAGCAAATCAGAGTCAACTTGTCGGACACTTACGCTGTACGCTGAGGCGCTAGTGTATGTGTATATTTCTACGAAACAACGCGCATATTCAAAATCAAATGGTTGCTGCAACAATCAGATTGGCGAGATATCCAAGTGAAGCCAAGCCCGTGAAACTAGCCAATCAAATTGGACTTGCGTAAAGTACTATCATGGGATTGAGCCGCTTCTTGAAATACTTGTGTGAGAGCGATAACAAAATAATTTCTCCAAAAACTGATTTTGTAGAGAAATGGGATCAAATAAAATGTATAAATACTGTTTTTGCAAAGGACTTTTATTGAATGTTCCAAAAATATTAGCTTTCTGTTAAGCTAGAAAATATACAACTGCTATGTGGTATTTATTGGATGTGTAAAATTTCGGCAAAAAATTATCACCAAAATCATGTAGATAGTTTTTTCACGCTATCTACCTGTTAATCGTTTTGCAAACAATATTTTTGAAAAGGCTTTTTCTCTTCCAACATTGCTCTACATGTGAATGCATTGCTTGCATTACTTCACTATGTCTGTCAGAATGAATTTATTCTCCAATGTTTCATATGTTCGACTTCCCAAACACGTGCAATCAGTTTTACAGTTGAAAAAGCAATGCAGATTGTTTGGCTTTGATTAAACATACCAGCTTTAGAGATAAAATAAGAATGAATCAAAAGGAAATACTCTTTCTGATAGAAAATAAACAAGTTTAGGAGTTAATGAAGACGGTCTAAAAAATGGTTTGACAAAAAGAGATTTGAACAGATCTGACATTTATTTAAGAAATTTTCAGAATTTAACTAGTGAGGAGAAAGATTACCAATATTAAATCTAGAAACAGCATTTACTGAATAGCTTAGAGTTTCAGGACTTTCCAACTTTGAACGGAAAAATCACAAGCGGCTAATTTTATGAAGCTTTGCAAGATTGATGTCTTGATATGTACAAATTCTTGTACAATTGATACAGCTTCTATCTTGGAGCAGATAATAACTAAGAAACTTTTTTCTCTCATAGCCAGCGGTAGTCTTAGCGGTCATCCAGTGCGTCACTTGACGCCGAGGCCCTTCCTGTTTTGAGGCCCTAGGTGCCAAAGGTAATGTCAGCAATTATACCTTGTTGGCGCAGAATTGTTTGCGACATGGGAACGTGAAAAGCACAAAGGAAAAAAAACGCTA
Source organism: Metellina segmentata (assembly GCA_947359465.1). Taxonomy (NCBI): domain Eukaryota; kingdom Metazoa; phylum Arthropoda; class Arachnida; order Araneae; family Tetragnathidae; genus Metellina; species Metellina segmentata. Next base: position 138,761,854 of record OX375872.1, on the reverse strand, counting down.
ATTAAGAAACAGGAATTGAAATTATGTTCTCCGTAATTGGCTAGCATTCTCATTTCGGAAGCATTGTACAAACTGTCATGCATTGTTGTTTGGTGGTGCAGAATCCAAAACGTTCAAATTGGTCATTCACATATTTTGGTCATTAATAGGTCGTAAGGGGGATGGTTACCCACGTGCTGCAATTACATTAGCAACCCTTCTGGGCATACTTTAAACAAGGTTTTGATACACAGCTATGGGTATTTGTGTCCATTCCTGCTGCAAGAATGTCGCCAGCTCAGCTGTAGATTTCGGACGTGGTTCCCTGGTTCGTAAGCGTCGCTCTAACTCGTCCCACAAATGTTCTATGGGGTTTAGGTATATAGTTCGTTGCTTGAACATCTTTTTCTTCATCATCGTTTGCATGAACTTTTCGTTGCACCATTTCCTTACACTTTTTAAACTGCAAAAATTTTATCATTCGTACTTTCCAACTAAAATAGTCAGAACCGTCAAATAGCGGTATACTAATCTCACTGCTTCTTGCACACGCTATTTTTTACGCTTTTATCGGTATATTTTTAAGCAACACTAATATTCAATAACCACGGACCACTGCTTCCATGTTAAGTAAACTCTGTTAACATATTGCTTGATGAAATAATTATAGATGCATATAACTTCTTTATCTATTATTTATTAGAACTTAACAACACATGAAGAGCATAACAACCATTGCAAACACACAGCGAAGAACAAGGTGTTGCTAACATGGCAAAGATAAATGTACTCTCAAACAAACAGTAGGCCCTAGGTACAACTTTAAAGCTGAGGCTCTTTGCCCTTAAGACCGCCACTGCTCATAGCATGGCATTAATATTGTGAAGCTCTAAATTGGTAAGAGGTTTTCTTCGACACTCCTGAGGTTGCATTCTCAAATTATTTTTCAAGCTTACTCAGCCTTTATCAGAACGAAAAGTATAAGGCGGGTTTAACAGATGACAATGCTTAATTTCTTATGCAATATCTATGGAAACAACGTTTTCTTAATAGCCTCTTATTGATATAAATAAGAATGGAGTGTTTGTACATTGAATATTTTCGACTCATTTCAAATTTTCTATCCGTTTTGGACCCTTCTGATGCCAAACCCGCTTGTTGGGTTTTGGGTTGGTGGTCACCAGATGGCAACAGAGCGGTCATCGAGGGATCAGCGCCCAATCCCTATCGCTCTCCCTTAGGGGGTCAGGGGGACTGGTTTTTGTAGTAGATCCACGTGCGTCGGTGATGTAAGAGGTTGTGTCCCCTTTCGTGGCGTTAAAAATAATGTACTTGTATAGAATTATTTAGTCAAGAATAAACTTACATATACCAAACATCTGCATGATAATCTTTGCCATACAAGCTTTTAGAGGAGCAACCAGCTACCCTGTATCCCGAGGTAAGTGACTCATGCATACTTCTCTTAAACGATGTTGCCTCTGCGATCACTTGAGATTTTGATGAAAAGTATTTTTAGGGTATAATTAATTGTACTTGGCCCCGGATGGTATCCGGCTAAACCAAGATCCTTGTGTCCTACGCAACACATAGTGGGGAGCCAGCCAGGATAGTATAACGCCTGTTAGAAATTTAGTTTAGTAGTGATATTTATGTTTGTTTATTGTTGTGTTATTTAAAAATGGATAAGTTAATAAGAAGGAGAATACCTCATAGAACTCAATTTACTAAAAATGCTCGAGGGATTAGAGATATTCTCTTATACAAAGAATTGGATAGAGGGGTCCTATAGGACAAATTTAAACTCAAAAATGGGATCGATAGCATTGTTAAATTAGATGAGGAAATATTTGACTTGCTTGTAGACGAAGAGGTTTGTTCGGATGAGGACATCCAAAAGGAAATGGAAGGAAGAGATGTGTATAGAGACGAGTTCATTACAATTGAGCGTCAGGTGAAAAAGATTTTAGAGGCTAAGTTCGCAGGTACAGGGAATGGTAAGCCGAATGTGTGTGCGAATAACAGTTTTAAGCTCCAAGAGATAGAGTTGAAACATTTCGATGGAGCTCTTATAAACTATTTACCATTTTGGAGTCAATTTAAGCAAATCCAAGATAACAAAGGTATAAGTAAGGCCAATAAATTCTATTACCTAAACCAGGCGATGAACCTGGTTCAAAGGTACAGGAATTCATTCAGGCCTACCTGGTAACGGCAGAAAATTACTAAAGGGCGGTGGAGGCATTGAAAAAAAGGTTCGGGAAAAGGGATTTGCTGATATAAGTCTACGTAAGGGAACTTCTAAAATTAATAATAACAAATGTTGGTAGGGATCAACAGAAGTTGCCGTTGGAGAAGAGCTGGTTGATAAAATGGAAGCGCATTTGCGAGCTCTGCAATCATTAGGCTTAGAGAGGAGTGAGAATAGCGCGTGCTTATATCCAATGGTGGAAAGTTGATTATCAGAAGATGTTTTGTTAGCCTGGCAAAGGCATGCTGCCCAGTTCGCAATCTCGGCAGATAGCGAGGGGGGTTTCAGAGCTTTCACCCCTACGGAGGGGCTTCCTTCCGCACCTGCATCGGTGTCGTCAGCTAACCTAAGTTAAGTCAATTCCCTCCGGTTATCTAGATTGACCAACCTCATGACTTTTCTCCATGGAGAAGTGGTAAACCAGGAACGCTTGACCTTGGCTAGAGGGGGGTTTGGACTCGGTCGAACAAGGGAACATTCAACCTCTGAAAGGGTGCGGGGGAAACAAACGGAAGAGAGATACCCCTTCCCAATTGATCTTGGCTTGCATTCTGCCTACAGAACGAATTGCGTGTTCTGTGGTGGTTCTTCCAAGGATAGTAAGGAATGCACTAGTGCTATGTCTCTTTCTCTAGATGAAAGAACGGAAAAAGTCCGGGATAATAGGGCATGTTTGAAATGTTATCGGGCCGGACATCGTGCAAAATTTTGCAAGGCTAACGTACAGTGTCAGATGTGCAGGAAATCCCATCATATATTGCTCTGCCCGGGAGTGAGAGGGGGTGGAGAAGGAGTTAAGCCCAGCATAGCCAATGCAGCGTTGGCTCAAAAGGGTGTACACACCAAAATAGCCTTAATGGTGTTAGAATTAAATGTCTCTGGGGAACGTACAAAGAAGGTGAGGGCTATCCTGGATTGTGGTTCCCAACGATCGTATATAAAACAGTCTACCGCCGACGAAATTGGGGCAAGAAGCAGTGGTTCGGAGAGCATTACCCATGCTTTATTTGGAGGGACTGTGACGGCATCGAAACCTCACAAAAGGTATAGCGTTGGGGTGGGCTCAACGAGTAGATTCAACAAAGAGGTATTCGAAGGCGAATTCCTCAGTCAGGACAAGACTTGTGGAATTATTCCTCATTTAAGAGTAGAGGATTTTCCCCTATAAGAATTGAAAAGGCATAAAATCTGGTTGACGGATGTAGGTAAGGAGTCACCCGACATTGAGATGTTAATTGGGGCAGACCTCTATGGAAAATTGTTAACGGGGAAAATTCGGCAATTGGAGGGCGAATGGACCGCGATTGAGACTAAACTTGGGTGGACAGTTTGTGGGGAAAGTGAAGCCAAACCAGAAGCATCCAATGTGTGCACGGCAACCATAAGCCTCCTTATTCGGTAGTTTAAGATGTCGGATCTGTGGGACTTGGAACTCTTAGGATTATCAGAGCGAGGAAAGGGTTTTAGTAAGGTGGGAGAAGAAGAGGTAGCAGAAGAACATTTTAAAGGTTCATTAAGAAGAAAAGAGGATGGGAGATATAGTGTAGGACTTCCCTGGATGGATAAACCATTAGATATTCCGTCCAATCGGATCATAGCTGAAAAAAGGTTGTTTAGTGCCACAAGAAAGCTAAAGGAAAAGGGGATGTTTGAAGAGTACAATAAGGTCTTCTCGGAATTTGAAAAAGTGCATAATAGAGCATGTCATAGAAAAAGATATGGCTGCTAAAGGTCATTATCTACCACACCATCCCGTTGTAAAGTTCGATAGCGAGACTTTTAAAATCAGACCGGTATTTGATGCATCTTGCAAAACGGGACGAAATCCGTCCTTAAACGAGTGTTTGTTAAAGGGACCAAATTTAATTGAGGAAATTCCACACATAATAATGCGTTTCAGAGAAAAGGCTATAGGCGTGACTTCTGATATCCGTCGAGCTTTTTTGCAGATAGAAGTAAGCAATGGAGATAGGGATTTTCTAAGGTTTCTCTGGTGGGATAACAATAAGAGAGTGGTGACTTTTCGTCACCGGCGGGTTGTGCTTGGAGTAAGTAGCATCCCCTTTTTATAGGGAGCTTTGTTATCCCATCTATTAAACGTTGAAGGGGTGGATGAGAAGGTCGCCAAGAAGCTACGGAATTCATTTTATGTGGATAATTGCGTGACTTCGGTGGACGACTCTAAAGAGTTAAAGGAGTTCGTCACAAAGGCCTCCAACATTTTGGATGACGCCAAAATGGATTTGAGGTCGTGGGAATTTTGACTTGTGAAAGAAGCAAAGGAATGCATAAAGGAATCAGGGGAGGGAGAGTTGGAAAGCCTGTAAATGTGCCGGGGATGAAGTGGGATAAGGTTGAGGACACTCTTCCTTTCTCAATTAAAACTGATAGTGTAATTGAGACGCCAACCAAGAGAGAGATTATGTCAATCACCCAGAGTCTGTTTGACCCCCTAGGATTTTTGACACCTGCTTTGTTACAAGTTAAGCTATTAATACAGCAGGCCTGGGTTATTAAATCAGATTGGGACTCCCCTTTGACTGATAATATAATGACGAATTTCAAAAAATGGCATAGTGAATTGGAAGGGTTGACTGAGTTGAAGATCCCTCGACGTGTGGGATTTGGGAGTCAGGAAGATCGGTCTCTCCATGTATTTTGTGATGCGAGCCAATGCGCTTATGCGACTGCCATATTTTTGAGATGTGGGAACGGAGAAGAAATATCTGTTCAATTACTAGCATCTAAGTGCAGACTTGCGCCTTTGAAACAAACTACAATACCTAGGTTAGAGTTGCTTGCGTGTGTAATTGGTGCAAGATTAAGTGGGTTTGTGAAAGACTCACTTCGTATCTCACAAGTTCGCACATACTTTTGGACTGATTCCACTACCTGTTTAGCCTGGATCAAGCGTAACGATCAATGGGGAACCTTTGTCGGTAACGAGTAAAAGAGATTTGCAGCTTAACATGCGCGAGGGAATAGTTTCATGTACCTAGAGATTTGAATCCTGCTGACTTACCTTCTAGAGGTTGTCATGCTTCCCAGCTGGTAAGATGTAAGTGGTGGGAGGGCCCTCAATGGCTCAAAGGGAGCAGTTGGCCTAATTCAGAGGTGGCCCCAAATGAGTCTTTAGTAAATTTTGAAAGGAAAAAGACTAGTTTAATTAACCTAAATTTGAAGAGTGATGATAGGGGCAATGTTTATTTTGAGAGGATGTCTGGGTTCACTAGGGTGGTCAGGGTACTTGCGTGGGTGAAAAGATTTATCACCAGGACGCAAAAGAGAAGTGTTCCAGACCAGGAGCTGACGGCTGACGAGACGCAGGCTGCGGAGAAGAGCCCGTGGTCCATTGTTCAACGAGAGTCTTTCGCCAGAGCCGACAATTGTGTGGGAAGGCTCGTGACGGTGATAGATCAGGAAGATCTCATTCAAGTCAAGACGAGAATAACAGATCGAGAAGATGAGTTCGGCTTCTTATACCCGATTTTATTACCTGCGAAACATCACGTGGTGGAGAGTTTGATTCGGCAGTGGCATGTTCAGCACAGTCTCGCTGGAGTCTAGATTCTCTCTGCTATACTGAGGGAACGTTTTTGGATAGTTTCTGCCAAACGAGCTATCCGGAACGTCGTTTCGAAGTGTATAATCTGCAGACGTCACAAGGCTGAGGCATTTACAACCCCACCCATACAGCTTTCTTTGAACCGCGTTAGAGATGCCTGCGACTTCGAGATAGTGGGTATAGACCTATGCGGCCCTCTTTACTTGAAGTCTAGAGCAAAAGTGTGGATTGTCGTCTTCACATGCGCCGTAAACCGAGCTGTACACTTGGAGCTTGTTTCCAGCCTCAGTACGGATGAGTTTTTGTGCAGCTTCCGCAGATTCGTGGCACGACGTGGACGGCCATCAACAGTCTACTCCGACAGCGGCACTAACTTCCGAGAAACGAGTAATTCGTTGAAGGCAGTGGATTGGGAGGCGATCGTTCACCATCAAAAGCTGTTTCCCATCGCATGGAAGTTTATCCCGCCAACTGCAGCTTGGTGGGGTGGATGGTGGAAGAGGATTATCCGAACTGTGCAAGGATAACAATTACTGTTTTTTGTGTGTTTTCGTATGTCCGATACTTTTTAGGATTTGTGGTTTTTTTTTATCAATTGGAGGAATTTTGTGATTTTTGTGTTTAAGTTTTAATTTGTCTCTTTGTCCCCAAATTAAAGGTGGGAGGATGTTGGGTTTTGGGTTGGTGGTCACCAGATGGCAGCAGAGCGGTCATCGAGGGATCAGTCGCCCAATCCCTATCATTCTCCCTTGGGGGTCAGGGGGACTGGTTTTTGTAGTAGATCCACGTGCGTCGGCGATGTAAGAGGTTGTGTCCCCTTTCGCGGCGTTAAAAATAATGTACTTGTATAGAATTATTTAGTCAAGAATAAACTTACATATACCAAACATCTGCATGATAATCTTTGCCGTACAAGCTTTTAGAGGAGCAACCAGCTACCCTGTATCCCGAGGTAAGTGTCTCATGTATACTTCTCTTAAACGGTGTTGCCTCAGCGACCACTTGAGATTTTGATGGAAAGTATTTTTAGGGCATAATTAATTGTACTTGGCCCCGGATGGTATCCGGCTAAGCCAAGATCCTTTGAAAGATTTGAAAGATTGATTTCCTTTGAAGAAATTGAAAAATCTTTTTCCTGGTTAAAACATATGTTTAATTGTACCATTAGTGATGTATCTGAATGCAGTGGTTCTTTTTATGAAATTTAGGGGTGGTGGCAATATAGAGGAAAAAATTTAATATATATTTTTTTATCTGTAAAATTTTGTTGAAGGCAAATGATTTTTTAATAATTATATTATAACTTATATTTGTTTTTGTATGTTACAGATTCTATTAATTTTGAGTCGAGCAGGTTTAAATAGAATTCTTTGCAGAAGAAACAAAAGTTGCCGTTAGCTTTATCAATAGGTATTAGAATGAATAATGACTAGGGTATCTAATGAGTTTTTGATTTCAATAATATCAAGAGTACTAGTTTTAAAATTTGTAGAAGAAATAAATTTTTACGGGAAAAAAATGTAGGCATCTTTTTTACTGAAAAATTCCAAGGGTAAAGGAAATTTTTGTTATATTTTAAGGCAAAAAAAAGGTAAATTTTTTTCAATGCATTAATAAAAGTTTTAAATGCAAATGGTTTTAAAGCATTGGCCTACAGTTAGTGCCTTTTGACACTTGTTTTTCCATGCGAGGAATTCTCAGACCTAGTAACTATGTGTTTGCGGTGGGGATCAATAAATTCTGCTTATTTCCTCTTTACAAATACAGAGAAATATTTTTAAACTGGCAGCAATTATAAACATCTTTGCGTTCAAAAGAATACTCTGAAAAAAAAAAGCATTGAATAAACTCAGCTGAACATAGGGAATAAAATGTATTGGGATGTGTCCTGTATTCAGTACAGTAAAGTCCGAGGAGAATGTATGTTTTTCTTAGGAGAGTAAAATGAAGTTTGTCCAGACTTGTGTGTTTATTAACAAATGAGCAGTTTTATGTACACAAATGTTTGTACGTACATTTTTAGAGTGACATACAAAAATACTAATCTGTTTCATACTTCGAATTTCAATTCTAAATAAATCCGTTTTTAAATTAATACGCGACTTCTAATTTCTGTTGCTTGGTATTTTACATTACTATGCATCTCTTTTCATCTTAAAGCCATAAACGGCAGATCATATTTTTACGTGAATACTTCTTTAAAACCAAAACAGTTCTAGGTGGCCAGTACTGAAAGTTGAGCTTTACGAAAAGAAAGGCATCGAGTTCGGTCTAATAATTGCTATATTATCAACGCGAAACAAATCAACCTAGTTTCATTCAATAGCTGAGGGAGCAAGGACTTGTTAGTGACATCCAGTTCACGTGTCACGATAAGCAGAAGGTGGCGTTCTGAGGACTTTCCGCTGCACCGCGCAAACTTCAAATCTATACGGGTGGTCCCGATTCATGGTACAAACTTTAATGGTAGGTACAGGACATGGTAACAATGATTTATTGTATAGGAATGTATAGTCGCAAGTGACGCGGTGAGGCGTAAACAGGGGAAATAAAAGGAAAGAGAAATGGAGTGATCGGTTGGTATCATTGCCGGTAGAGGGCAGTAGATGTCTAGCCGCTGTTGAACATGATGCATCGCAGTAGGGAAAAGCGCCATTCACAATTGTGCTGCCGTAGACGATGGGTGACTTTACGTATGCAGAAAAAGCAGACATGCATTACATGTACGGCCGTGCAAATGGTAACGGCAGAGCTGCGTTACGAATGTATCGCGCGGAGTATCGTGTACGCCAATCGCTCCACCGACGCTGTCAAGCATGTATCGATACTGGTGGACGCAATTTTGAACAATTACTGTAAACATGACACTTGTCAACAACGCTTTCAATAAAATCTTTGTTTTTCCTTTCGGCCGTTATTTCCCCTGTTTTCGCCTCACCGCGTCACTTGCGACTATACATTCCTATACAATAAATCATTGTTACAATGTCCTGTACCTACCATTAAAGTTTGTACCATGAATTCGGGACCACCCTGTATAGTTCAGGACTGCAAAGCGCTACGACATCAAAATCGTTCTCAAACGAGACCGTGATTCAAAATTACGTGGTGCTGTCCTTGAATCTTTCTATTTGTCGGTTGATCCCTGGCCGTCGCTAATAGTCCGTTGTGGCGCTCCAGTGCGATGTTAATTAAAAATACCTACATTCTCAAACGAAGGCTAACCTCGAGCTCTGTTAATTTGAGACAGAAGTGACATCAAATAGTGTTGGTTGAAACTTTTGAATCGCAGTTGAAAAAAAATTGATTAAGTCGGCATATAGCTCACTCCTTTCAACATCGACCTATCTAAAAAAAAGTGATTTTTCAGGAGAGTGATTTTAAATTTTAAAAGTAGAATAAAATGTATTAAAAATAAATATTACTTGAAAATATTACTAAATATTACTTGAAAATATTACTAAAATCATAAAAAAACACTATCTCCAGCGGCTAATTATTAAACGGTGAGTTATGACGATCTTGCAGGAATATACTTCTTTTTCAGGGCATTCTGAAAACAGGCGTAACTAAAAATCGCCGATTTTTGAGATATGACTTTGAAAGGAGTGAGCGATATACTAGTCGTCGAAAAGTAGATCAGAAACAGATCGGACGGAGTCTACGCGGAAAAGCAATTCGGAACTACTACTACGGATTCACCATAGCTTCTACGGAAGTGAATCGGGTATTACAGATTATGGAATCAATTATGTTTTTTTTCTACGGAAAAATTCAATTTTATTTATTTTTCACAAAACACCAATTAGTTTATTTCTGTAAATTTTTTCCATTATTAAATTTTTTTGGTAAATGGAGAAAGAGTGCTTGAATTTAATTATTAACTGTTTTTATATAATTCTTTCATACACAATTATTGGTTCTATATACGTGTTTTCATGTATGATATACCTTCTAATTGTAAATAATGCGTTGCACATGCTTCAAATTTGTGATTAAATATTTGAATTAATGATATATGTGTGTTATTAAAGCCGATTTCTTAAAATTTTACTCGACTACTGAAAAATTCTTAAAACTACGGATATTTTCCTTTGGGACAACTGAAAACTTCCATTGCAGGTTGGCATCTCTGGATACGATAAACACCAAATCGACGACTGAATTTGACTTTCATCTAACATCAAATAAACGCTATGTGCTAACGAGACGTATTCACATATGATCTTGCGGCCGTGCTCCGCCACAGCTTACCCGATTTCTTTCAGGATAAGCTCTATTATTTTCAGTTTCCGATTCATTGAGTGTGAAAAGAGAGTTAGATTTGTAATGATGCTTGGAAACAAGTAACCAGAGTCGTTCTGGAGATATTAGATGCCCACGATCAAGCCTCATAAAGCCGGCCCCTCGTCTCAAAAACATTTGATTTTCTAAAGCGCACTTCATCAAGCGCGTATTCAGAAAGTAATTTCGGATAGTCCTGTCTTTTTACTCCTGGTTCCACGAACGCCGTGATGTAGAATGAACATTGATTTTAAGGATTTTTTCTGCTGTTTTCGGACAAGATGATTAAAACATATATTTTACCCATACTGTGAGGCTTTCTAGCCAGGCACTGCGGTACGTAGGCCGGAAGCAACCATTTGATGCCTGAGGGATATTAGCAGGGGTGAGGCTTTAGAATTATAGGTAGGTATTTTTTTTTTACATTAAAGTCTCGCATTTGAGCAACACAACGCGCTAAATACGACTGTTCAGGATCAAAGTCTAAGGGAAAGATCCGACGATAATACAGTACCAAGTCCCAAATCCGGACGTTTGAAATTCGGCATTGTTCAATTTTTAAACCTCTCCATTTAGTTGAAAAAAATTTTGCAAATATACGAGTTTTTTTTACAAATCATCTTTAATTAATAATTACTCAAACTATCAGTAGCTTAATTTTAATTACTATATTGTTGATTACTGTAATTTGTATTGCAGTAATTTTGATTACAGTAATTTTGATTACAGTAATTTTGATTACAGTAATTTTGATTACAGTAATTTTGATTGCAGTAATTTTGATTGCAGTAAATTTGATTGCAGTAAATTTGATTAATGTTTTACTTGTGTAATAAATAAATGTAATTAATGAAACATTGGTACAATAGTTCATTGGCGTAACAAGGGGGAGTTGAGGCTTCCCCCCCCCCAACCCCCCCATTCAGTTCGTCAGCACAAGATAGTCTAGTTCGTTAATAACGAGGAATCCGAACTCTAAGCTTTATGGCTATTTAAACTAGATTATATTAATAAAAATTAATTTTAAGCTCACAATATAAATAATTGCACAGCGCATAAGTGAAATTTTTATTCACTTGATTTTTACGTTTTACTTAGAATAAGTTTTTTGCAGAACCAACTAGAAAAAAGTTTTTGTATTTACACAGCAAAAACTGATTAATTTTGTCCAAATGTAATAGTTTGTGAAGTTCTAGTCTAATTCACGAGAAAGTAAGGATTACAAAATTGACATGGTTTGTTCAAAATTGTGCAGGGAAACAAGACGAATAAGATTTTTTTCCGATGCGGCTATTAGTTTAGGGTTTATTAAGTGTCAAAGTTGAAAGAGCGAAATTTCTAATGCGAGTGGGCAAAAGACTTAAAATTTTCATTCTTCAGCCATGATTTTTTTAGAGTACCTCTCAATGTGAACTTTTGCACGAGGCCGAGTTTTTTTAGAAATTTCAATTTGGTACTTAATAAAAAATTATTTTTAAGGCTACACGGTACCCTTTTTCAAAAAAATTTTCTACAGACAGTAACATTAAAAATAATTAATGACTTTTTTTAGCTTATATTAGTAAACTGAATCCACTAAAAAAAATCAGTTTAGCAAGGACCATTATTTTAAAATTTTAAAAAATTGAAATTATTGAAGTTTTTTTAAACTTAACTAAAATATATTAAAAATTGAATATTTTATAAATTTCAAGTGATTTATGTTGGATAATTGGGAACAAAAGTTAGTATGGAATTGACCATCAGTCTCATTGTTGAATTTTAATAATTATTTTTGTAGCTAAACCTGAAAAAAAAAAACATGAAAATTCTAAAAATATTAATTTTGACATTTAAAAAAAAATTACCAGAACTCTCAGACTTTAATACATACTAACTTTTATAGTACATTCATATAAAAGTGTCTACAAAATTTTTCTAGACTGTATCTTGTACAGAAAAAAAGCCTTAGGGAATTGAAAACATTTGCATCCACAAAATAAAAGTCTGAGAAAAATGCATTTTATATTTTTGAAGTCATAAAACAAAAACTAATAATGCTTGTAGATGTCTAATTTTTTAATATGTTATTTATCAACTTATAAAATGCATTAAACACTAATTTAACTTAATGCGATTGAATATATTTTTTTTAATTCAAAATATTATGTTTTCATATGATGAAAAACATTTGTTACTGCAGCGACAAATTATTTATCTTAATCCTAACTAAATATTTTCATACCAAATATTTACCAAATTTTGATTATAATATATTATATATAACAATCATAACCAAATATTGGTTTTGAAAGACCTTTTTATCGATATTGGTTAGCTAGTAATGAGACTCAGAATAGAAAGCAGAACATAACAGATACGATTTTAGTAGTGAAAGCTGAAGATAATAGCCATATCACTTAAAAAATTGATTTTATTCACAAATATTTTTAATTAATTGTAAGAATGTAAAATAACATCAAAACAAAAACGAATTTAACCACGCCCCCTCCTCTATACTGTCAAATTGTGACACTCTGACAACACTAAAAAAATCATCAAAAACTATCAAATATCTTTAAAACTAATTAGATATCAGATCTAGAATTTTGAGGCAAGCTTCCCAACTATATGGGCCATCGAAAAATGAAAAAAAAAAAATCGATATCTTTGTCATTTTTAGGGTACTATGTAGCCATAATCGGGAAAAATCGGGTCATTTTAGTTACTTTTTTAAAAACTGTCATATCCATATATTATTGCTATTAGTTTTTAAATTTGAAAACATCGCAGCAAACCTTGGAATGTACTCTTTCTTACGGTGCAATTATTTTTGAAAATGGTTAATAAATAAATTTGATACGATCAAAAGTTAGCCATTTTTTTTTTTTTTAGATCGTGGAAAGATTACGTTTATGGAAATAAAGGTTACATTTTCTGACTAACGGGTTTGTCAGATGCCCTTGAAACTCGCTGTGTCGTCATGCTCGTGTTTTTTCGCTCGATTCTCAGACGATTTGCCGATTAAGTACAGATCAGAAAGTTACGAGATTAACATGGTTTATACAATATTGTACAGGGAACAAGATGGAGATGGTTTTTTTACTGATGCGACTATTAGTTTAGTATGCATTAAATGTTAAAGCAAAAAAAAACGAATTCACTTGCGAGTGTTGGTTTGCGAAGCAATCACCGGGAGTTGGCGGGCGTTAGTAAGGAGAAGGCGGAGCCCTTCGCTGTGACGTCATGGACCGGCAAGTCAAATCAGGATTATACGAATTAAGATATTTCGCTGTCGCAGGAGATTGACTATGCGAAAGAAGTGTTGGTTTGCGAAGCAAACCAAATGGAATTGTGTATCAATCCCCGGGGATTGGCAAGCTTAGGTGAGCAGGGGGCGGAGACCCCTAGTTAATTAAAACATATTTTTGATTAAAACTTAAAAATCGGGCTGGACACATTAAATCTTACTGATACTGAAAATATCTAAAGTTAAAACAATATTTTTAAGAATGAGTTCTGCAGTTTCTTGAACTGTTGAAATTTTCACTCTATCTTTGTCCATCGCGAAAACAGAAAACCTCAAATAGACTTTCCCCGTGACAAAGTTGAAATTGCTAGCAAAAAAGTCATGCTAAAATCAACAACGAAATCCTATCTCGGTAGAATCGGAAAACTTGCCATGGTTTCCAAGGCTTTAGGACAAAAATCTCTTCTGACGTCAGCGGTCGAAAATCGCAAAATCTGATTGCTTCTTTCGAGGTACGAGTGACGTCACATTCCGAAAAGAAGGTCGAATTGTTAAAAAACTAACAAATTGATTTTAAAATGTTCTAGATTAAATTTTAAAATTTGATCGCGACTCAAAAATCGCAAAAAAATCGGACTACCTGCGTGCCAAATTTTAATATTGTAAGTGCCATGGATTCGGCAGGATTCACTGCATACAGAACATACACAAAAAAACTCACTTTCATCTTTACTATTATAAAAGTAACATTTGCTAGACGCAAAATATTTAATAATTTTATCAATGTACTACGAAAAAATGTATTAATATGTGATTTTTACCATAAAAATACAAAAATTTCCCTGAGAGGTCTCCAGATGCTTCACCTTTTTATTGATGTACAATCCATACTTCTCGGGACTGACCCCTCCTCCCTCATTCATCAACCCTAGTCATGCATATGCCTCCAAGTGCTACAATGGTCCACTCAAACGAATTTTAGATACTTACACTCATCAATAAATAGGGAGATCTTTGGTGGTTCATTTCCTTTTCGACATACATTTATTTATTTCTCATTAAGTTCTACTTGTTTCACTTTATAATCATGGTTTCTTAACAGCCTGCATATTATTAGCAGTCTAAATTTCTTAAGGGGCTCTTTAAAGCGGCTCGATTGATTACAGTGCAATCAAACAAGCCATTTAGTTCTGCAATCATTCAGCTTTATTAAAACGTGTTAGAAAAGCAGTATGGTATTCCTTGGCTAGTTCTTTCCTTGTGTCAGCTCAAGAATTCTTCATTCATTTTGTTACAAACAGGAGTCCACATCACATCTTCTATACTTTTGCTTTAGCAAATGTTTGAGTATTAAAAATAACATTGCGAAAGCAATATTGCAGTATAAAGGTAAGATATATTTAATACAATTACGTTAGAATTTAAATAATACTTTCGGGAGATGACTTTTTTACTAAAAAGATTCAATAGAAATGTTATTGTGAAAAGTATGTTATTTTTCTTCTTATTGACGTTACAACAGTGATATCCCTATTTAAGTTTCTACCAACACTGATGAATGATTTCATGTCTTAATCTCATTACTAATATTATAGTTATAAGTAGTTATTAACAAGTATATAGTTAATACACTTATTAAAAAATTGTGAGTACTCATAGACGATAGAATCAGAATCGAGAGAATTTTTACCGATGTGCTTCAAGCAAATCAAGTTTAAATCTGAGAAGTTACGAAAAAATCGACGTTTTAATTTCTAATTTAAATGTACTGTAAGTTTTAAAATTCCCTATAAAGTCATCTAGTAAACGTTGTATAAATAAAATAAAAAATTCCAATATTTTAAGTCAAGTGTTAATTAATGAATCGTAATTAATGTAATCAATTAATTTTTAATAATTAATACATATTGATATAATTATTTTAATATTTCCCTTTTTACTAGGGTACAGTTCATATTTTTCTGGAGGACCCCCCATCATTCAACAACCCTAGTTACGCCTATGGTTTCTTGAACATGCTAAAGCTTTAGCAAAATCTACTGCCTACAAATCTACTACCCAACGGATCGGATAGTATGTAAAGTATACTCTATTCCCCATGGAAGCTTTTCTTTCAAGCAAGATAATATTTTTCAGGGTCAAATGCCCAAGCGCCATATAATTACACAAGTGGATAACGATGCATTCAATGGGAATTATTCTACAAATCCCTTTTATTTTCAAAATTATGACCTTAACTTCATATCAGTATAAAGGGATATAAACCCAATACCACACAAACCGTTAGAACCCAATTTTTCTGCACTCCTATCCGTGCGAGTTTATAACAGTTTGTTAATAGGAACGCAGAAACTTACTTCTGATAAAGATATCTATATTAATCGAGAAGAATTTGCAAACGGCTACGCATTATATGCTTTTGATTGAACCCCTGATATACGTACTGTAATGTCATTATTTGTTATTGACATTCATGTAAACAGGAGAACAAATCAACTCCTCTCTCTCGCAATGGGTACATCTGTCTGGAGCTAACGCAATGCTGTGTCATTCGTATCATTCTGCATATCTTTAGATGTTATTAAATACATAGTTAACACGAGAGAGACATTATTAAATGGTGTCAGAGTAAAGAACGTATCTGTGGAAGAGAAATCAGTCAATCGAGCTGCGAACATCTGCAAAATGAACACATCGCTAAACAGCATGAAACCATTCGTCGCAGGCGCAAATCCTTCAGAAGCATGGCGCTTTTGGAGACAGGACTTTATGGACTTCATGGAAGCAGCGAACTATTCCGATGAGACTGAAAGAAAAAAAACTACTATATTCCGTCACGTTTGTGGTGACGAGCTGAAAACCATCTATCGCACGTTAACCCTAATGCCAGTACCTCCTTACGGAGGTAACTGTGAACTAACTTACCTTACGGAGGTAACTGTGCAGCAGATTCTCGTCGAGTTCGATCGCCAGTACGAGGACTATCAAAATGAAATTTATGCATCGTTCATCTTCCTGGAAATAAAGCAGAAACCGGGGGAGAAATTCTAAGACTTCTACCCAAGACTCAAGCTAGCAGTCGACGACTGCAGGTATGAGCAAAATACTGACCGTATGCTTAGAGACAAAATAGTTCACGGCCTTCAGGATAAGCCTCTGCAAGAAAGGTTGCTGCGTGAAACTAGTAGGCGCCCTAAGACTCTCCAAGATGTGATTGATGAATGCCGTGCAGCGGAACAGTCAAGAACACAAGCTTCTGCGATGAATGAGCATAGTGACATCCATGCTATGTCTACTAACTGACAGAGGACGCAGGATCCGCTTCAGTCTAATAGGAAAGACTCATGTAAGAATTGTGGACGTCGACATGAGCCAAGGAACTATCCTGCTTATAACACTACCTGCATGAACTGTGGAAAGAAAAATCATTGGGCTGATTTATGCCGCTCCAAGGACAATAAAGGACATTACATAAAACCCACGAGGAAAGTGCATGCTATCGAACCAGAGGATGCTTTATTTCTTGGTGAGCTGAAGCTGGAGGAAGTTTCAACTTCCAGCGAGAAGGAATGAATGCACACAATATTTGTGAACCAGACTGAAGTCAACTGAAAAATGTGAAATTTGCCAGAAGTTACAGAGAGACAATCAGCAAGAACCTCTGATAGAAAGATGCCTTCCTGAGCGACCATGGTAGATGGTGACAGGTGATTTTCTCTCACTGAAGTGGACACCCTATCTATTGCTAATTTATTACTTCTCCAGGTACATTGAAGTCCAGCACATGCACGGAACGTCAACTCCAGCTGTTGTGAATACCATAAAAGCATTATTTGCGCGGCACGGAATACCAAATGAATTCATTAGTGATGGTGGTCCTCCTTTCAATGGTGAACACTTTCAAAGTTTTCTAGAGAACTGGAATGTTACTCATCAAAAAACATCTCCTCATTTTCCTCGATCCAATGGCCAAGTGGAACGAGCAGTCCAAACTTTCAAGAATGGGATGAAAAAGGCTAAGGAGGAAGGAAAAGATCTATACACAGTTCTCCTGGATTACAGAATAACACCAGCTAGTGGATTGAAATCTCCAGCTGAGCTATTGATGGGCAGACGACTGAGGTCCTTCATTCCATCGCATTCAACAAACCTTCTTCCAAATTTTGACATCAAAGAGCAGGTTGGACAGCTGAAAAGTAACCAGCAGCGGCAGAAGCAATATGCTGACCAAGGCAAGAAGACCTTACCCGATCTGCAAATGGATCAGCATGTTTGGTTTCGTTTAAAGTCTACACAACTCTGGCTAAAAGCAAGAATAATGGAAGTTGGGCCCCACCCAAGGACTTACACAGTTGCAGCAGAAAATGGCAAGACCTACGCCAGGAACAGGTTTTATCTTCGCCCTTGCAAGGGTCTTTCTACATGTGGCTCAATACCTTCCACAACAGTAGAGGACTTCTACAGCACTGTGGCTGAGGATCAGCCTCATCCCTCGTCTGATGTGTCGCGTCCAACCCCAGATCCAGCTAGACCCTCTACCACTAGAAGTGGAAGAACTGTCATCAAACCTTCTAGATATAGAACCTAATCAAAACTTTAAATTTAATCTGCTGGAAAGTTAATTTGATAGTTAGCATCATTTGTATAACATTCTATTTCCATTTCTTGCAATTTGTTGTTAAGAAAAAAAGGGCATATAGTCATAGTCATATAGAGTGGGGAGGTCAGGAAAGCCCTAGGTGCTGATTCCACTAGGGAATATTGCACCAAACCCCATTGTTTTTCGATATTCCTGTCAGAGAAAGCCAGATTCCTTGAGAAAGGCCAAAAGGCTTTTGACAGGTTCTTCGTGAATTGTATCAAGTTCTGTTCCAAGACCTAGACTTGAGTGCCTTATGTGAAGCAGAGCTTCGCATTCAAAAAGTATGTGGTGGGCAGTTTCCTCCACCATATTGCATTTTCTGCATAGAGGTTCTTCTTTAAAGATTCCCATCCTATGAAGGTGTTTTCTTAGGTGATAGTGGCCTGTGAGAAATCCAACTATCACCCTCATCTTACCCCTGCTAAGACGAAGGATCTGAGAAGATGTTTTCATAGAAGGTTCTTGAATCATAAGCCTTGCATGTTTTTGATCGGTGGTTTGCTTCCACTTTTTTGTAGTTTCTTTAAGCATTCTTTCTCCTATCACCCTTTTTGCGGTAGTCTTAGAGATCCCGCAAAAAGGCTCAGGGCTTAAAGGTAGGTCTGCAGTCCCCAGTTTGGCTAACTTATCTGCATTTTCGTTTCCTTCTACACCAGTATGCCCTGGTACCCAAGTAAGAAAGATCCTATTATGGGTCCCCAAGTCATGTAGAAGGTTCCTACATTCCCAAACAAGTTTGGAGCTTATTTGGAATGAGTTTATTGCCTTTAAGGCTGCTTGACTGTCACTGAATATGTAGATTTTCCTATTTGAGTAGGATCTTCTAGAACATTCTTGTAGACAGTAGATGATAGCAAGCAGTTCCGCTTGAAATACTGTGGCATGTTTTCCTAATTTTCGGGAAATCCTTGCCTTAGGTCTGATCCCACATATTCCAGCACCTGCCTTTTCGTTTTGTCTGGAGCCATCTGTGTACCACACAATGTCTCCATTTGTAAGCTTGTAGTTTTCCTCTTTCCATTCCTTTCTTAGGTCAATAAGTACCTCAAAGGGTCTTTGAAAGAGGAATCTTGTCTCCATGATGTCAGAGGGCATCAAAAGTATAGGGTCAAAGAATTTTTGGTTAATACTGGTGTGGGACTTTTGGCTGGCAAAATCCATCCACAGTCCAGCGTTTTCCAGTCTGTAGGAACTTCTTCTGGCAGCACCGCTGATAAAGATATCGAGTGGGACGACAGATAGAATAATTTCCATGGCTCTGGTGGGAGTGGAGGACATAGCACCTGTTATACTCAGGCAGGCAGCTCTTTGAAGACTGTCTAGCTTGGTCTTAACAGTCAATTGTTCCGTCTTTTTCCACCAGACCACAGCCGCATAGGTCACAATGGGTCTAATAGCCATAGTGTATAGCCAATAGGTCATCTTTGGCCTTAGACCCCATGATTTACCAAGAACTCTTCTACATCGTAGAAGTCCAACTTTTGCTTGTTTAATTTTACTTTTCAAATGCTGATTCCAGGTTAATTTAGTGTCCAGTATAACTCCCAGATATTTAACCTCGCTCAGCATATTTACTTTTCCCCCTAGTAGAGTAGGTATATCACTTTTGTCAATGCAGGTTCTTCTTCGTGTAAATGGGACAAGAGTAGTCTTTTGAGGATTTACTCTCAAATTCTTTTCACAGCACCATCTTGCGATTCTGTTCAGGGTCCCCTGCATGATATTTATCACCGTTTTCTCATCCATGCCCGATATGTAGACGACAATGTCATCTGCATATCCCTGGGCATAAATGCCGCTTTGATTGAGGTCTGCAATTAGGTCATCAACCACCAGATTCCACAACAGAGGGGAGAGAACTCCTCCCTGAGGGCAGCCTCTAGTGGGTCTAGCCTGAAGTGTTGCCCCAAACAACTCTGTTGTAATAATTCTGTCTGCTAACAAGGAGTTTATCCATTTGCAGACCTGTGGTTCAATAGCTCTGCTGGCAGCAGCAGCAGCAATTGAGTTAAAAGAGGTATTATCGAAAGCACCCTCAATATCAAGAAAAGCTGCCAAAGCCATTTCCTTGCACTCCAGGGTCTTCTCAATCTTTACAACCAGGTGTTGCAAAGCCACCTCTGTAGATTTACCGGGTTGATAGGCAAATTGGTTTTTGTGAAGAGGTCTGGTACTCCTCATTACATCCCTAATGTGTCTATCAATTATTTTTTCCATACACTTAAGTATGAAAGATGATAGACTGATAGGACGAAAGTTCTTAGCCTGGTCATATTGGCTTTTTCCAGGTTTGGGCAGAAAGACTACCCTTGCCTTTCTCCATGGTCTGGGGATATATTCAAGAGCTAGACTAGCTCTGAACATTTTACACAAGACCCGTGAGATGAGATCGGCCGATTTCTGAAGCACAATCGGTATTATCCCATCTGGTCCTGGAGTTTTATATGGTTCAAATGAGTTGATAGCCCATAGTACTTGTTTAACAGTAAAAATTTTCTTGGCAACTATCCAGTTTTCCCTTCTCACCCTTATTGGATATCCCAGGGGAGAAGGGTTTAACTCATTAGGTACCAAGTTGGAGTTTGGAAAATGTGTCTCAACCAGAGTCTCTATAACTTCTCTGCCAGTTTTGGTATAGCCACCGGAATTATTCTTAAGGGTCCCCACCAATATTGGTGTATCTCTTTTAAGAATTTTGTGGAGTCTATAGCGCCCTCAGCGGTACTTTCAACCGAATCACAGAACTTCCTCCATGAATTCCTTTTGGCCATTCGAACAGCTTTGTTGTATTCTGAAAGTAGGCACTTGTATTCTTCCCACTTGCCAGATTTCTTTGCTTTCCTGAAAAGTTTTCTTACTGTCTTCCTCTGCCTCATAAGGTTTTGGTTCCACCATGAGTTTGGTTGTTTGCCTTTCCTTAGAAGCAGGGGACAGTTATTTGTATATGAAATATAGATTGCCTACTGCAGGCCGTCTGCGAACAGTTCTAGATCGTAAGTATCATAGATTTTCCGAGAGAAGTCCTCCAGGTAATTCTGGAGTTCATTGTAAAAAAAGGTCCAGTTCGTCCTTTTGGGATCTCTGAACGTCTTCTCCCAGTGATATTCAGATTTCAGTGAGAAGTGGATAAATTGATGGTCTGCCATTGAAGGCTTCTCATCAACATGCCAATTGTGAATATAACTACTTAGTTCAGGGCTGGCTAAGGTTATATCAAGTACTTCCTTTCTTACACTAGTTATAAAGGTCGGTTTGTTTCCTACATTTAAGATATCTAGGTTATTTTCAAGTACAAAGTCTAAAAGAGCTTCACCTCTGTCATTGATATTGGAGCTGCCCCAGATTGTGTGGTGTGCATTCACATCACAACCGAGAATCAATCCCGATTGCTGTTCTGCACACGCTGTCAACAATCTCTTCAGCTCTGCACTCACAGGATCTTTTTCCTCATATGGCAGGTACCCAGAGCCTATCAAGATTTCTCTGGTTCTCCCGCCATTATGAAGAGTTATCTTTGCTACTGCCAAATCCCTAGAACAAAGTTCATGGATCGGCATTGCATCGATGTTGTTGTTAATAAGTAAGCAAGCTCTTGGAGAGGAGCTTGCAAAATCATAAATTAACTAACCTCCACTGTCCTTTAATCCCCTGATGCCTTCTTTGTACAGCCAGGGTTCTTGGATTAGGGCAATGTGGATTCCCTCAGTCCGGAAAACCCCACTGAGGTTGGCTGCAGCAAGTCGTTTATGCTGCAGGTTGGCCTGCAGGAGCTTCATTGACATTGTCAGTGGAAGCTGTAGCAGGTTTTTCCATAGCCCTAGCCTGCACTTGGGTAAAGCCTATGTAGAATTTACATTCTCTACCCATCAAGGTCTTGGCATCTTGTTCTGGGATACTTACCACAATGGTTCTACCCTCATTACCAGATTTTTGGTTGAGGATTCCCCATTCTGTGGCAGTTAGTCCTCCGTTCTGAGCTTCTACTTTTTGTAGAATCTCTTTACCGGAGAACTTGTTGTATATAGCTGGGATCTTGGCTATAAATTTTTTGGTTTTAACTATTTTACGTGCTTCGT
The DNA here is from genome assembly GCA_947359465.1 of Metellina segmentata. Lineage (NCBI taxonomy): Eukaryota > Metazoa > Arthropoda > Arachnida > Araneae > Tetragnathidae > Metellina > Metellina segmentata. The sequence goes on along the minus strand of OX375872.1, from coordinate 138,739,828 downwards.
CAACAAGGAGGGACGAGCCGTTCCATGGTGACATTTCTCTAACAGTTCTGGTCAGCCATTGGCTGCTGTTAGAGTCGGCACAGAGGATAATTATAGCTCCTCCTTCCAGACGACAATATTTGAATTGAGGCCCTGTTCCCGGAGGAACGCCCTCAATCTTAGACATTGCGTCTAGTTGGAAGGTCATCAGCTGTTCTTCTGACAGTTTCTGGTCTGGATATCCTTCCACGACAACTGCCATCGTCACAGCCGATAAGGTGTCACTATAACTAGGGTCTGCCCCGTTTCCGGGTTTAGCCCTCTTTGTTGACATTTTCTCCTGAGAGTGGGGAGTACTACCATCCGACCTTGGCCTCTTGGTAGAGGGCCTGATCGGGGTCTGTAACTCCTTTCCCTTTGGAGTGGTTTTGGCTTTTGGTTTGGGTCTGTTCTCTACCCATGTACCCTCAGCTAACTTCCTTTCTTTGGTCAGCCTTTTTTTGGCAGCCCCAGAGATTTTTTTCCTCTGTATATCAATCCTGTCAAGCCCCAAGACTATCTTTTGGAGATCTCGATCTCCTTCAAGGTCTGTCTGTGGGGTTGCAGGGCCTGATCCTGAGGATTGGGTCTCCAAGGTCTGATTATCTTCCTCTTTGGAGTCGGTGGTTTGGTTTTTGTTTTCATTATTTTTTTCCATAGATTGGTGTATATACCGCAGGAATTATGCAGTCCACCCCGCCAGAGCCTGCATACCAGGGTAAGGCAAATTACTCCTAGAGGTCGCCAAGCACTCTAGGAGGCTCCGTAAAAGGCACCAATTAACCGTCGGTACCATACACCCATCAGCACGGGTCGCATAACACTTTGGGTTAACGGAAGCTGGTCCGCGCCCCCTTATTCAATATTCGGGGATATCCTGAGTATGTTTCGGCTCAGGACTTTCGGCTATCCGCCACCTGCCGACGCGCCCGGTAGCAGAGCTCATGCCCCGGGGGGGAAAAAAAAAAAAAAAAAAAAGGCATGTCATGTATTTATTATTAACATTCATGTGAACAGGAGGAGAACAACTCAACACCTCTCGCAATGGGTACATCTGTCTGGAGCTAACGCAATGCTGTATCATTCTGTATATCTTTAGATGTTATTAAATGTATAGTTAACACGAGATAGACATTATTAAATGTAACGATCTTTTCCTCGAGAGAAGACCCCACACGTTCTTCCGAAACAACTACAGTTCAAAGACAAGGGGATACTCCCATCCGGTCAGAAATTCAAGGACCACCATGACAGCTGTGGTCAGAGAGACCCCCTACGACGACGCTACAGTACATGTGACTCTAATCATCTAAATTTGCAGAATCAAGGAAACCTACGCATTAAAATAAAATTTGCTAGTGCTCTTAAAAAACATCTGTTATAGTGCATGCCGAATTTCAGAATGTGATAGAATAGAAACTAGTAAAGTTCGGGGTATTATGTGTGATTTCTCAATTTAAGATGGATGGTGATCAAATTGCAGAAGTACTTAGCAGATACAAATTTACAACAACCCACTTTATGGTGTATTTTTTAGTGATAGATTGCCGCAAAATGTTGTGTATTTTTCTTCTGTATTTGTCACGAAAACTGATCCGCACAACATGCCAATAGAAGATTGGATTACAGTTTATTTAGAAACTCCACACCATGCCAGGAAAACATTGGATTGCATTTTCATTAGAAACTTCACATCATGCTGAATTTTTTTCTGAAACTCAAATGCTAAATATTTTTATCAGTTTTCTCAACTTTTATACAATAGTGTACCTTTACAGTCTGTTGGAACCGCTGTGTATAAGGATAGCATTGCATTTACTATGTGTATTACCGCTGTAAGCAAAGAAATTTACATGACATTGTTTTACCTTTCACACCATATTCTGTAGCCAATGATCTACGTGCATACAATTTTGTGAGAAAGAAATTCAATGTAACCACTTTCTTTTATGAAAATTAATAATTCTTATTTTAAGTATAAATGTCACTGTCTTCAATTTTGTTGTGTCATTTAATAAACATGAACATTCCAAGTTTGCAACGCCCCTTTACCTCCATTGTATCTGTGCCAAGTGATTGTGGCAAAACTTACTTTCTTCGAAACCTTTTAAGGCATCGTAATGAAATAATCTAACCCAACATTCATAAAATTTTACGATTTTATGGTGTACATCAGGACCTTTATGATAGCATTCCTGATGTTACACTTGTTGAAGGATTTCCTAGTAATTTTAAAGAACGCACAGAAAATAACTCAATTCATAATTAGTGATTTAATGGTGGAATGTGGAGTAAGAAATAAACGTTGACTCATAAGGTAAAGTGGTGACTACCTCTTAAAAACATATATATTATATTTATTGCACAAAACTTGTTTTACAAAGGAAAAGAATTTCGAGAAGTTACTCTTAATTCACATTATTTGTTTCTATTTAAATGTCGTAGAGATATCAGTAAAGTTTCTCATTTTAGGAAGACAGTTGTTTCCTAACAATTTAAAACTTTTTCAAGAGGTTTTTTTCAAATGCTATTTTAAAACCTTATTCATATCTTCTGATTGATTTGAAACCTGAAACGGAGGAAAACATGTGTTTCCGGACAAATATACTCCCCGGACAGGATATGTGTATATATCAAATCAATCTTTAAAAAAGCGAACATTTCAATTCTTTGCATTAGTTTTCAAAATGCCTTTGTCAATGAAAGACGTCCATCAGTTAAAGATTCTAAGTAATGTCGTTTCTGGAGGAATTTTGAATTTTCTCCTCAGGATATTCATACGTGTGAAGTGTGTGGAAGAGGATTTGCAACTAGTAATAGAAAAAACGCCTTGTGCATAAATCATTAAATACTAAAACCACTGCCACACAATTCTTCCTGGAACCAGAAGAAATTGATAAATATGGTGAACAGTGTTTACACGAAGATGTGAATAAACCAATAGAACCTAACGCCTAACCTGAACTTCAGCAACAATCAGACGTTATTGAAGCTATTCCATTGCCGTCAGGACAAAACGGATCTGGTCGGGGCTCTAAAAAGTATGAATTCCAATCTTATTGTTAGATATTCTTTAAATGGGTAGTAAGGGTATGAATAAGTAATGTCGTTTTTGGATTTACAAATACTATCGAGTACATTTTTTCTAATTTTAATTCTTTAAACAAAATTATTCTGTACTAGCAAAATACCCGACCTTACTCGGTTTGAATTGGTTTACTCTATATTGAAGAGATAATCAAAATATATAATGACTTACGTTTTTTGTAGAGTAAAAATTTATTTCAACATCTTTCGCCATCTTTATATTTTCTACAACTTACTTTGGACACAAATCCTACACATGCATATCCATTCATGTAATACATTTCACATACATCGCACAATTGCTGTATGACAAAGCTACAAAATGACGAAAGGTGATACTAAGGTTACTACTATAAAAGACGATTTATAGGAAGATTTGGAATTCCCTTTCTTAAGTTCTTTTCATGTTCAACTCAATTAATTAAAATTACGATTTACGGCGAGTGCTCTCGCACTCAGAGTCAACAAAACAATATTTTTTTTACTTGTGGTACTCTTGCCTCCGGTATGCGACATTGTGAAATTTTGCAATCTTCTCCTGTCATTATTACAACGAATTTTTTAATGTTGGAAAAAGTTCCAGTTTGGATTAATAAACATTATTATTCTTTCAATAACGGCATTATTCTTTAAATAACGGCATTATTCTTTCAATAATGGCATAACTACACTTAAAATTTACTAAAAATTTATACTGACTTACCTAACATTTTTAAGTCTAATAGTTTGTGGTGCTTTTGCGTGTGATGAGGAGGAAAACACATTTATTAAAATAATAAATATTTAAAACAGGAAACAGCAAAGTAAAACAAAATAAAAGATGTCGCAAAAAATTGTTCTAAAGATATTAATTTGTGATTCAATTTTATCTCTTGATCTCGCACAGTTGCCACAACTTACAACTAAAAGTGTACAAAATTTAGAAATGTGAAATTAATTCAGAGCGAAAGAACCAGAAAAAATATCACTGCTCGCGCGATCTTGTTCATTCTCGTTTCATTGAAAAATATCGTCTGTCCCAAATATTCGGAAATCGTTTTCATTGCGCAAAGAATAAAAATAAGACTCGAAATAAATGAAGTATCAGAGATGAAATTCCATAAAAAAAAATTTTCTTGAAGAATAATTACTTTTTCAGCAGTACTGGTAAAGCAATCGAAGTAATCGTAATATTCAATAGACATTCCAATTTTTCCAAAACTACCAAATTATGGTTGATTTAAGTATACTTACTCAGGTGTTTTAGCATGAAACTCATCTAAATATAACAATAAAGAAATATTTAATATTGCATTCACTAAACTAATAAATAATGTATAAAATAAAATACAATGCAATCAAATATCTGGAATACAATTTATGTGATGTCTACACAAACACACAAACACAAAATCGAGCATAGAACAGAAAGACGGACAGACAGACTTTCGCAACCAATGCCACTCACTAAATGAAAATAAGTACTCACTGTATGCAAATTTTCATGAAAATATCTTAAACCGCGTGGACGTGTATAGGGAACAACATACATACAGACACCAAACGAGAAAAAGGCGGATTCGGCATCAGAAGGGTCCAAAACGGATAGAAAACTTGAAATGGGTCGAAAATATTGAATGTACAAACAAACACTCCATTCTTATTTACATAGATTAGCAGCAGTAGTTTTACCACACACACAAATTCAACTTTAACTATTTTAATGAAATGAATTCACATTTATGGTTCATAAATAAAACAAATGATATATTTTTTTAAATCACAAAATTATTTTGTAAAATTAATTTTTAAAAGAAATTTATTTTAAACATAAATTTTTATTATTTAACAAAAATTGTAGAGAAATTAAAATTTAGAATTTTGTCTTCAGGATATTCATGCGTGTGAAGTGTGTGGAAGAGGATTTGCAACTAGTAGCAATATGAAACGTCACAAACAACTTGGGCGCAAATCATTAAATACTAATGAGTAACACTGTTGCAATACATGTGAAAAGAACTTTAAAATTGAATGGAATAAGAAAGAGCATCAGAAATCCTGTGAAAATGTTTGTGATTGTGGAGAAAAAATTGGTTTCATCTGAAAAGATTAAACTCCATCAAAAGACGTGTTCTTTGAAAATTTTGTTCTCTCAAAATGTAAATTAAAAGGAGACAAATACCTTATGACGATTCCAGCAAGGCCGTATTTCTAAATAGGCTAAGTAGGTTACAGACTAGAGCGGCAAATGTTTCAGGGGCGGCAGTTTGGCAATTTATTCAAAAGTTAAAATGAAGTATTTCAGACGTTAATAATATTTTCCGTACGAATTTAAGAATACACATGTTACTTAAAAATATGTTTTAGTCCTTCTACATAGCCTACTTTCTAAAACTATAACATAATACAAATTCACAGCACGTAACCTTGTATTATAACTTTCTTGTAGTGCAATCTAATTTGGTTTGACAACACTGGCACAACCCCAGCGCTTCGATCTGACAACACTGTAGCCGATCTGGCAACACTGGTGGTGGAAAGCCCAGTGGCTCCGATGTCAGTAGTGTAGTGTCAGTTTAGTCTGAGTCTGACGCTGTCAGTCATGTCTATCGATGTGCACAACGGGATCGTTGATGATTGTGTTGAGCGAGGCGTGTTCATGTTGTTTGTTACGATTTTGCTTTATAGTTTAAAGTATTCCAATACAAAACCTACAGTTTTTAACAAGTAGGCTACTCCCTACTAGCTACTATGAGTGACGGTAGGAAGAGACTCAGTGGCACTGAATACAAAGAATGAACAAAAATGAAACTTCAAGAACAAGAAGGTGTTCTGAAACAAACAAAAAAACTAGATTTGTTTTTTAAAACTAATAGTTTGCCATTGGAAGAAAAGTACGATAAAGAAGATAAAGGGAAACCTGGAAGTGCTCGTGCTGTTTGTGGTGGTTCTGTTGGGGACGACAATGATTTTTCTGGAACGAGTTGTTCCAAAACAGCCATGTTGTTATCAGAACCTACTGAAATACAAGTAAGTTCTCACAATGAGATTGACTTTTAACATCAAATCTATCAGGTACAATCTTTAACAGAAAATGAAGAGCCATCATTAGCAAACTCTTTACATAAGGATCCAGCTTTGTGGATCTTAAATGATGCTACTAGAGATCTAATAGAAAAAAATGGCTTTGACCAAAACATAGGATTAGATTTCACTAACAGCTTAAGAGCGTTCAAAGATCAAAAGAGATATTTGACTAAATCTCTCTTTGAACGGAGATTAAAACATGGAGAAGTTCATGAAAAGAAATGGATGATTTCTCTAAAAGTAAGGGATCCGTTTTTTGTAGCCCTTGTTTAGTGTTTAACACTAAAGAACGATCCCAATTTGACGACAAAGATGATTTGAATGACTGGAAAAATGGAGAAAGTCGTGCATGTCACCATGAAAATTCCCCAATACACAAATCTGCTATTATTACTCTAAAAGTAAGAGGAATTTCTCTTAACCGTGTTGACAGTATGCTAACTTTACAACTAGACAAAGAAACACACTATTGTAGAAACGTTTTAACTAGAGTTGTAGCGGCTGTCAAGGCCCTGACATCAAGAGGCCTCGCTTTAAGAGGCGACAACGAGATATTTGGTTTTAACAGGAATGGAATTTTGTTTTGTTTTTAGAGCTGATTTTCGAGTTTGATCCATTCTTAGCAACACACATTGGAAAATACGGTAATTGTGGTAGTGGCAAGACAAATTAACTCTCTCCCAAGACATGCGATGAGGTAATTGAGTTAATGGCTCGAAATGTTAGGCAAGTAATTTTTGCAGAGTTGAAACAATCTAAATACTTTTCTCTCATCATAGACTCGACCCCAGACATGTCACATGTAGACCAGTAATTCCTTGGTGCTAGATATGTTTCAAGTGAAGGTGTGTCCTGTGAAAGATTTCTTACCTTCATTCCATCGGCTGGTCATAGTTCAGAAGGAATGTTTGAGTGTGTTATGAATGAGTTAGAAAATCTGCAAATAAACATTGATGACTGCAGAAGCCAATCTTACGATAACACTTCCAATATGGCCGGCGTTTACAGTGGTCTGCAAGCAAAAATAAAGAAAAAACTCCATTAGCTTTATTCATCCCAGGTGCGGCAAACTTCCTAAATCTTGTGGGATCATCTGCTGCAGAATCTCGTGAAGAAACGTGCACATTTTTCATGTTGCTCCAAGAAATATATGTATTTTTTACGCGCTCTACAAAGCGATGGGAATACCTAACAAGCGTTGTGGAAGAATCTTATCAGAATAAGAAGTCAATTAAAAAAGTGTGTCCTACTCGAGGGTCAGCAAGAGATGATGCGTGTCAAAGTTAACGAGAGTCTTGGGAATAAGTGTACATTGCTCTGACAAGAATGTCAAATGACACAACAGAAAAAGCAACTACTAGATGTGAATCTCGAGGAATACTTCGAAGATTAGAACGTTTTAAGACTGCGTTTATGGTGTGTTTATGGAGCATCGTACTTCACAGAATCCATAAAGTTAGCAAAGCCATGCAAAGTGGAACTGTGGATGTTTTGTTGGTCAAAGATTTGTATGGCTCTCTTGAAGAATATTTTACGTACAGAGAAACAACTTTGATTACTTTGAGGAATTGGCCATGGATATAACCAAAACTACATCTTATGAAAAAGACAATAAAAGAAAGTCAAAAAGAAAATTTTGGCATGACGAATACCGAAGTGGAGAAGTTAACTTTACTGGCAGGGATGACCTTAAAATAAACACGTTTTTACCAATTGTAAACTCTTTTGTTTGTGAATTCAAGAAAAGAAAAATGGCCTATGACGAGTTTCAAGACCGATTCTACTTCTTAACTCAGTTGTGTGATAACAATACAGATATGGAAGAGGAACTGAGGAAAAAGGTCACCAACCTTTACCACGTCTACACAAACGATTTGGATTCGGATTTCACTGAAGAGTGCATCCACTTTAAAAATCACTGTGCTGTGGGTAATGATCACCCATCTGATAAATCGTTGGAAGGAATTTCGAAATTTCTGAGGCGTAATTCCTTACAAGATGTTTACCCCAATTTGAACATTGCTGCAAGGATAAGTTTGTACATACCTGCTACAAATTGCGCGGGAGAACGCAGTTTTTCCTGCCTTAGAAGAGTTAAGAACTATCTGCGAACTAGTATTTCTTAAATACGGTTAAACTCACTTTCATTACTTTGTATTGAGGCAAAAATACAACAAAAACACTTTCATATGAGGACATTATTAACGAGTTTCCATTAAGAAATCTCGTAAGAAAGTTATGTAAATGTGAACATGAAGATTACGTGGGGAGAGTTGTTTTAGAGAAGTTTGTATATTTTTCAACAAATAAACCAGTAATTAACTACATTTTGTGTAATTTCATTTCCGTGTAGGAAAACTCCATTCAAATTGAACACAGTTCTTCAATTACGCAAAAGATAGTCATTAGCATTAAAATATAAAAATGTGTTTAAAATAGTGATCCCTGATCTCCAAGAACAAATTAATTAATTAAGTTCGAAACCCATTTCATTTTTTAACGAATCTTAAAAAAAGTAAGTAAAAAAAAACCCAAGTAGTTAACTAATTTGATTATATAATTTATTATGTAAACCATTAAAATGTAGTTTTATCTAAACTAAATAAACTTTATGTTTAAAAAAGATGAAAACACCAATGAACTCTATCGTTTTGTTGTATAATACAAATGTATTAAGCAAATATGAACTATAAAGGGGCAGCAAATGAACTTTAGCCTATAGGCGGCATACTCTTAAATCCGGCCCTGTATTCCAGTAGTGATGAAAATGAATATAAAAAAAGTCAAGCAATGCCAAATCCAAAAGGAGAATAAAACGTCGTATACTTGTAATGAAAAGTTCGAAAGAGTTTTAGCAACTCATTCAATGCTGCCAAATTCAGAAAATGCGGGAGATCTTAAATTATTTTTAGAATCTAGTACAGAAAAAAAATAAAAAGTTTATTAAAATCTGAGATTCATTAAAAAAAAAAAACAATAAAATGGTATACCATAGTACAAATGCAATTTTCTCGTAGTATTTCTGCTACAGAGCATGAAACTTGTACAGCTTTTTTAGAAGTTATTGTATGGTAACATTGACAAATAGTGAAACTGAAATTGAAAACGATGTGACTAATACCATAACCAAAATGCTAAATTCTCTTTAAGGATTAAAAAGTGGATGGGTCATAGACACTGATAGAATTATAAATAAAATTAGGTCAGTTTGAAGCTTTGGCTGCATCTAATATCCTATTGCCCAAGGAGTTACTTTCAAATCTTGCTATTATAAATATTCAAAATCTGAATGACCTCAAATTTTTCTGTTGGAGTGTTTTAGCTACCCTATATCAGACAAATGGAAACCAAAGTAGGGTGCAACAGTACGCTCCGTACGAAAATATACTATCAACAAATGGTATAATATTTCCAATGTCTCTTACCCAAATTTCAAAGTTTGAATCCATGAACAATTTAACAATTAATGTTTTTGGGTTTAATGATAAATCAAATTTTCCTCTTGTAATAACTAAAGACAATAAATCAACCCGCGTAAATTTATAAATTTAAAAAAATAATCGCGGACATCATTTTTGTTTAATTAAAAATATGAGTAGACTTCTTTCATCACTTTCCAAGAACAATGGAAAATCCTTCTACTGTGGCTTTTGTTGGCATATATTTACAAATTAGTACAATTTAAAAGAGCATATAATGTTTTGTCAAACCCATGTCTTCAAAAAGTTAAATACTCGAGCGAGACCGATAAATGGCTCGAATTTGAAAACATTAAATTTCAACTCAAGGTGCCTTTTGTAGTCTATTCTGATTTTTAGTGCCTATTACTAAAGGCAAGTTCCTGAACAAACAATCCAATATTCGCATACAACTAACGAATCATCATGTTCCATGTAGATACATTTTTTAAAGGGAGTTCTACCTTTTTTCTGTATACACCCTATAACAAAAAAAATCGACGTACCAAGAAGGAATCATCCGATTGCTTTGAAATTTCGTATGCAAAAATGTTTTGACCAAATATGCAAATGATTAAAATTTGGTGTCCAATGAATGAATAGTACGATCTCCAGCGCATCGGAACTGCGTATCCAGCCGATGTATATAAGGAGTTGTTCTTGAACTGTTGTTACAAATTTCTGCTGCATTGCGATTTAGGATACCTTTTAACGACTGAAAAAATGCCTCGCCGCAGGATTCAAGCTTATTACGAGCAACTTTCAGAGTTTGAAAGAGGGTCGTATCATCGGATTGAAAGAGGCAGGTTGGGCAAATCGGAGAATCGCTCGTCATGTGAGTCGAAGCGATGCGGCGATTAGAAGATGCTGGCAAGCGTGGGTGGACAATGGCAGATTTCAGCGTCATGATGGTAGCGGTCGACGTAGGGCCACAACAGTCGCGAGGACAGAGTGATTGTCAGATCAGCTGTCACAGCGCCTGATTCATCGCTATCAACCATCAGTCGTGCGACCCACACACGAGTGTCCGCCATGACCATTCACAGACGGCTGAGAGAGCAAAATCTACGCTCGTACCGACCGTTACGCCACCTGCCACTCACGCCTGCACACTGTAGAGCCAGATTACAGTGGTGCTTGGCTCGATCAGGCTGGAATGATGCTGACTGGGGACGTATAGTCTTTAGCGTCGAATCCCGCTTCCAATTGTGTGCTGGCGATCATCGAAGACGTGTCTGGGGACGCCCAGGGCAGCGTGCCGATCCTGCTTTCACTATTGCACGCCACACGGGCCCTCAACAAAGAGTTATGGTCTGGGGTGCCATTTCCCTTGATAGCCGGACCCCTTTGGTCGTCATTAGAAGTACACTTACTGCACAGCGGTACGTTGACGACATTCTGAGACCTGTTTTGCTACCGTTCCTTTCGCAATACCTTGGGCTTATTTTTCAGCAAGACAATGCCAGACCACATACGGCACGTGTTGCTATGAACTATCTTCAAGCTTGTCAAACACTTCCTTGGCCAGCCAGATCACCAGATCTCTCTCCCATCGAGCATGTCTGGGATATGATGGGAAGGCGACTGCATCCGGTAGGGAATATTGATGACGTAGTCCGAAAATTGGAGCAAATTTGTCAAGAAATACCTCAGGCGACCATCCGGGAGCTTTATCGGTCTATGCCAAGCCGTGTGGCAGCTTGCATCCAGGCTAGAGGGGGGTCAACACCTTATTGAGTTCGTTACTGTAACTCTGAAATAAATCATTCAATTGTTCTGAAATTTTAATCATTTTCTATTCTGTACATAATTTTCCTATCCACCAATTTTTGTCTCCATCGGACATCTCATTTTTGGTGCGTCGAATTTTTTGTTATAGAGTGTAGTTTAAAGGTCTCCGTAGACTTAAATAACGTCTTTCACAAATGTTGTTGCCATGACAACAGCTGTCTGAGTGTTAGATTTTCAAAACAACGAACCATAAATTTAAATATATCTCTCGTTCTAATTAAGATAGAAACATGATTTAGACGTCATTTTAAGCAAAAAGACACAGAGAATTTTTTGACATAAATTTTTTTTTTATTTGACGACTTTTGTGTCCCGGACTCCTTTAATTGTATTTTGAAAGAGGATAATAAAAATAAAGAAGTCCTACATCATATAAAACCCATGAGATTATTTCCCAAGAACAGAAAGCGGGTGATTTGCTTGATGATAGAGTTCGAGACCATGATCACATTACAGGATTTTACCGAGGTAAAAACCGAGATACATAGTAAAAAAAAAATTGCAATAATATTACATAACCTTCGCGGATACGATCAACATATTTTAATGTCAGCCATTGGAAAAGTTAAAACAAAAGAAATTAATTGTATACCCAATAACATGCATAAATATGTTTCATTCTCTTTAGGTAATTTACACTTCATTGACTTCTATTATTTTTAAATGCCTCATTGGATACACTTTCCAAAAATTTACCAGCTGAAAAGTTTTCTACCTGGCATTCCTGTTTTAAATATTCAAGTAAATTAAATCTTGTTGAAAGAAAAGGAATTTATCCGTACTCTTGCATGGATAAGTGGGAAAAATTTAATGAAAAAAGAAGAATTTTATAATGACCTCGCCGATGAACCGATTTCTGAAGGAGATTATCATCATGCTCTAAAAGTGTAGCACGAATTTCAGATAAATTTTGGTGAATATCATGATTTTTATGTTAAATTGGATGTAATACTATTAGCTGACATCTTTGAGAATTTTATAAATTTATGTATGCGTTTATAAGTTAGATCCATGTCACATAATTACTGCTGCTTGGTTGGCATGGCAAGCTTCTCTCAAAATGACCAAGTGAAGTTGGAGTTGCTAACTGACCCAAATATGTACGTGTTCTTCGAAAGAGGCGCACGAGGTGGAAAAAGTACAATAACTAAAGATATAGCAGAGCCAACAAGTACTAGGATGCTTTTGATTCATCTCCCAAACTTTTCACATATGTGTACCCCTTCTATAATTTCGTAACGCTCAGTACCCCTCGTTGAAAAAATGGATGTATTTTAATAACAAACAAAATGGGTTTTTTCTTTCTTTGTGACATACACAAAATAATAAGAAAAGAGAAATAAAATTATTCATAATAAAATGCAAATTAAAGTTATATTATAAATAACGTTTATTTGGATCAATGAGAAGGATGAAATTGTTTGTGCTGAAATAACAGATCGTCATAATTTGGTTCCCTGGTTGTTAATTTTAATCTGAGATGTGGTTTCACGTCCAATAGTCTGTTCCTTTTATTCGACTTTTTGTCTACAAATGCTGAAAAAGCAACTTCACATAAATATGAAGTTGGGAAAGGCAATATGTATTTTAGAACTTTTTCTGTTAAAACCGGATACACAGGTTGCATTTGTAACCAGAATGATGTTAAAGTACTCTCCTTATGTTTATTTTTCAAGAATCCGTCTGAAGCCAATTCCAAAAATTGCTCTTCTTCCGCATGCGACAAATCTTCTGGCATGGATGTTGTGTTAATGTTAAACGGATATCTTATCCATTCAATATTTTTAATTTATCAGGGAAATAGTTTTTCAAGCCCACTTGCAAACTCTACAAATGCTGTGTTATGCATTTCAGAGTATCAGCATCAATTTTAGTAGTCGAACTCATGAAGCTAGGGAAACGAGTCTACTTCTCCATTACCAACTCTCTTTTACTATAACTTTAATTTTGCGATGGCAGCGTTCACTTTATCTTGAACATGAAACAATGAAATTTCTTTGCCTTGTAACGATAAGTTGAGGCAATTTAAAACAGAGAATATATCTGCTAAGTATGCTAGTTCACAAAGCAATTTCCAGTCACGTATACAATTTCTCAACTCAAATCTATCATTAAGAAAACATTGAAGTTCATATCAAAGCTGTGCCTGTCAGGCCTTTTGCTCCATACGGAGGGTTAACGAAGTAAGTTGTTTCTGTAACGAAGTGTGGTACATTTCCGCCGTGTCACTCCGGACCATCTCACGCCTCACATGACTGTATTGACTTGACTCATGAGAACGTAGAATTAGGCACAGCCAAGCGCAGTGCATATCCCCACCAAACTCTTCCCGTACCCCTGGGGGTACGCGTACCACGCTTTGGGAAACACTGATCTATGCCATCAAAATACATAATACATTTTGATGCAAATAACCTTTACGGCTGAGCAATGGTTCAGTCACTCCCAATAAGCGGGTTTGAATGGTTGACAAATGAAGAAGTAAATGTAATTAATGTGGACTCTGTAAATGATGATTCATTGGTTGGGTATGTTTTAGAATGTGACATGGAAGTTCCGGAACAACTTCCTGAATTTTTTAATGATTATCCTCTTGCAAAAGTGAATTTCAATTAGTGAAGATATGCTCTCTGATTATAGCAAACAGCTATCAAAAAATGTTAATAGAAAAATCAATACTGTTGAAATATTGACAACAAATTTGCTATGTAAAAGGCAATATGTTATACACTTTTGAAATTTATAACAGTGTACGAAATTAGGACTCAATTTAATAAAAATTCAGAGTTTTGAAGTTTTTACAGGCTTAAACCTTACATTTTCACACATTTTAGAAGGATTTTTTTAACTTTTAAAGAATAATGGAAAAACAATGGAAAATTTAAGAAACCGTTATTAACGTGAAATTAAATCAAACTGAAAAAAAATTGATTGCATCTGTATCATTTAATGCTTATATCATATTCAATAATGATCTTACAGCCATCCATATGAAAAAAGTTTCAATCGCTATAAATCGCCCTATTTATACGGTTTTTCTATTTTGGATTTGAGTAAGCATTTGATGTATGAGTTTCACTATATTCGTATCAAGAAAAAGTATAATAATAATAACGCAAAACTCTTATTCACTGATACTGACTCTTTATGCTACGAAATTGAGACCAATGATATCTACGTAGACATGCAAGAGGATTCAATACATTTTGATACGTTAGATTATCCTAAAACCCATCCAACCTACAATTCGTCAAACAAGAAAGTTTTGGGAAAATGAAAGATGAACTTTGTGATGTTCCAGCTATTGAGTTTTGTCGGATTGAGATAAAAAAATGGACAGTCTTCTAACTCAAGTAAGTCAGAAAAAAACAGCAAAAGGCGTTGCAAAAGCTGTTGTGTGTCAATAAAGATAAAATTAGGGTAGAGTCCAAAAAAAAAATATCAAGTAAAAACCATAAGTTATTCACCGTAATAGAAAGAAAAATTGTACTAAACCCATATGGTGATAAAAAATGTTTTAAATTATTAAATTTCAACTTTAGCTTATGGGAAATTGTTGAATTTTAGAATAAATAGTTATATTTAAAAAAAGGGCAAGTTAAAAAAGAGGGAGGAGATGAAACATTCTAAGGAAGCGTCTGATATCCTGTCAAACAATTCTTTGAAATTTCTGTTTGTGCCAGGCTCTGTCACGCATGTTTCGGTAACGAGGATTCTAGCCCTCGGCAAATGTCAGAAGATTTAATACACTGGTGTGCAAAAATTAAGCACAAGACGGTTTTTCTAATGTAATGTCGTGCAAATGTGTACTAAATCGACACAAATAATATCATGAGATCTCCAAAACGTAAGAACATGGGAAAAGTAAAAAACTTTCCAAAAAAGAAGTCCAAAGGATTAAAAAGGAACTTTATTGAAAAATTAGCATGCAGCACAATTGTTTCAGAAGCCCAAAACATCCATGTGACAGATGTCCAGCAATAAACATCCAGCCTTTAGTAGGGGATATAATCACCCCTGACTGCTGTGCGCAGGATTTACATCGTCTGTCCATGCTGAGTACGAGGTTGTCAACGAGCTGTTGAGGCATTGCTACCCATTCCTCTTGTAGCGCAAATCGCAGTTCCGGGATCGTTACTGGCGGTTGGTGACGTGCTGCCAAGCGTTTCCCTAAAGTGTCGCAAACATGTTCGATTAGATTTAGATCCGGGGACCTTGCCGGCCATTCCATATGCTCAATATCCTCACTCTCCAACCGTTCCTCGACAGCAACTCTACGCTGAGGTGTAGCGTTGTCGTCCATGAAGAGGAACTGAGTACCCATAGCACCTCTAAAAAGAAGCACGTTTGGAAGTAGAACCTCGGTACAAATAGCGGGCTATGGTGACTGAACCTCCTTGGAAGATGTGAATGTCGGTTCGGGTACCAAGCATGATGCCTCCCCAAACGACTACTCCGCCACCTCCAAACCGGTCTCTTCGATGATGTTGGAGGGGTTGTTGCATGTTCCCCACTCTCTCCAGAGTGTATGCGTTCAGAATCGCTAGGCAAAATAAATCTGCTCTCATCAGTAAAGAGTACTCGACGCCATTGCTGATCTGTCAAGTTCTGGAGTTCCCGGCACCACATAAAACGCCTTCTTCGATGAGCACACGCTAATGGCACACACCATATAGGCCGTCGTGCATATAGACCATCATTATGCAGCCTCCTGGCCACGGTAAAAAGCGATATAGGTCGTCCAGTAGTTTGCTACATATGTATTGGGATTTCTCCCGCTGTCTGCCGCCTGTTCCTTCTTGCCTGTAGGGCAATATAAATGTCGTCTGCTGCCGTGGTTGCTCGTGGACGACCACTGCTGAACCCTCGGACAGCTGTTCATGTTGTTTGAAATGTTCTGCAAACTCGTGAAGCGGTGCTGTGAGCGATCTCGAACTCCGCAGCCACCCTTGTCACACTTCGACCTTCCTCACTCTTCCAATGATTCAACCTCGGGTAAGGTCCTCCAGATGTCGTCTACAAGATTGCCAATTCGACATTTCACACTGAGGCAGCAGCTGGACTTCGTTTAAACTGATGTACGGTGAACGATCCCGAACTCCGCAGCCACCCTTGTCACACTTCGACCTTCCTCACTCTTCCAATGATTCAACCTCGGGTAAGGTCCTCCAGATGTCGTCTACAAGATTGCCAGTTCGACATTTCACACTGAGGCAGCAGCTGGACTTCGTTTAAACTGATGTACGGTGAACGATCCCGAACTCCGCAGCCACCCTTGTCACACTTCGACCTTCCTCACTCTTCCAATGATTCAACCTCGGGTAAGGTCCTCCAGATGTTGTCTACAAGATTGCCAGTTCGACATTTCACACTGAGGCAGCAGCTGGACTTCGTTTAAACTGATGTACGGTACGAAGTGCAATATATTTCACTGAAAGGCTGAGCTTACACCGCCATCGTGCTTTATACTCATCCGACACTCCCCCATTACGTCATGCTGCATTTATGCGCATGCCCTAGCGTACCTGACCCTAGTCCATCTCCTGATGGGTCTTTCAGTTCGCTCTGTCTCCTTGTCCCGCTAATATGCTGATTTTTCAGCTCCATCCTTAATTTTTGCAAACCAGTGTAGTTTGGGTTATTAAGACAATGGGCACTTGTAAATTCAAATATAACAATGAATGAAGGTTTGTATTGAGGGTAGAATCGTTTTAATTAAATCTGAAGTAACTGTCTTAATACGTTTACTTCGATCCTAATTGTATCAATTACTAAATTCTATCATCCATCTAAATTATTTACCTTTTTCCTAGTGCATTGTGAATACCTTTAACTTTCTTCCCTCATTTTTAAGTTTACAACCATAAAATTCTCTATTAATTCTGATGTGGAGGTTCGCAGTTTTCTGCAAGGTACTCCGTAATTAATACTTCCGTTCCGTTTACTTCGATGTAACCATTTAAAAAAAATTTGTTTCAGATATTAAAGTGAGTTTTACCGAAAGAAGATGACTATGTCGAAGATATCTGCAATATTCTCTCATGGAACTTTATCGCCAATTTTATGGAAAAAAATAACAAAAAGAAAATTAAAGTAAGATTTATGAACAAATTCGGATGAACTAAAAATAATTTTAAAATATAATATTATAAAAGGATATGTTTGTCTGTTTCTTGTAACAGTTCAAAGTGTGTTCAAAGTCGTGACGAATCTATGGCTCTTAGAGTAATGGGATTTGGCACACAGGTAATCCGAATTTTTTGCAAATTTAGGGTCGAGGCAAATTTTAAAATTCAATCTAGAACATTTTTAAATGAATTTAATGAAATTTAATCATTATTGAATGCAACAGCATACAAGCATGCTATAGGAGGTGTTGATAAAAGAGATCACAGATTCCAAAATTATTTTTTTCGTTTCCGCTTTGATTTTGCACGGAGAAATGATTTTCCAACCAGACAATAAAAACAAATAATCTTTTAACTGGAGTCCCTTAGTTCTTATTTCTATCTCCTTGACCGTTAAAAATAGTGTAAAAATTTCAACGGATTTGAAATCTGCGAAAAATTTCACTGTAGACCGATACCTAAAAATATGATTTTCTTTAAATAAATAATTTTAAAACTGAATATATCTTGTATTTTCGCGAGAGATTGTGACGTCACCGTGAACTTTCTCTTTCCGAAAACAAACAGATTGCATCTTCTGCCCTTCGCGTTAAAAAAAAAAAAGAAACGGATTACATTTCCTGACCTATTCTATTTGAGCGAGGGAAAAAAAACATTTTGACTGGGATTGTTAAGTTTGCTTTTGTAAAATCGGAATCGTTAAAGATAGATTAAAAATGTCAACGGATTAGAAATCTGCGGAAAATTTTACGCCACGGGCAACGCCGGGCTAGCCACGCAGTGGCTAGTAATTAACTAAACGTACTGTCGCTGTCTTATTCATACAAATTCTTCTTATGTCAATTATACATGTTAATACCAAGACTGCATCTCTCATTCTATTGGTTTACTCGTTTTCCTCAACCTCATTTTCAAGCCTCATCTCCCTTATCGGTGATTTTCTTATCTCGTGATCCTCGCTCCTCTGTTTTTCAATCTCCAAACATCCCAAAAGTTCCCAGTCTCCAAACATCCGCACCACGTCAATGTGAGGATATTTGAGTCCACGTCAGATTTAACGTGTCCCAACCCCCTTTGTACAAGACGGTCATTGGTTGGAATCGGACTCACGTCTCTCCAGTTGCTAAGTTCGTTGCTCTTCCAACCAGACTTCCGCGGTCCTGCAAAGAACGGATAAGTCTAAAATTGATAATATCGGTTAATTTTTTGTTGGGAATGTTTAGTTAAGTTGCACTGGTACTGCGCCTGTTTTTAGGCAGCAACCAGTTTTACGAATAGGTGCAAATGCACGACCAATACACCACTCGGGAATTGCTCGGTTGAGAAAAAAAAATTTTATTAATTTTTTTAACATAATACATTTTACGAGTGTTAAAGTTAAAAAAAACCAGAACTCCACTAACCTTCAAAGCACCGGGCAAATATCAAGTACTGATATTTCGGCTCCTATGTTTCTGACTACGTGTAAGTGCACGTCGAGCACACCACTTAGGTAATTTTGTAATTTTTTTAGTTAACGTCGTACTAGAGCAACACAACGGGCTATTGACGACGGTCCGGGATCAGTCCCTTAAGGGAAAGATCCGAGGACAACACCTCGTAATTTTGAACCACGGTCAGATGACGAAGCAACACCTGAACTGGCACCCCACTCTCCAAACTTCCACGCCAACCCAACGTGAGGACTTTCGGCCACGACAGATTTAAGGTGCACCAGCCGCCTCTACACCATACGCCTACAAACATCCATGCCCGGACCCGGATTCGAACCAGGAACCTTCCGATCTAGAGGCTAACACCTTAACCACTATACCGGTTTCACACCACTTAGGAACAGACTGTTTAGGAAATGTATTAGACTTTTCAAAAAGTAATATCCTATATATACGAGCGTTAAACGCTTTTAAAAAACCAGAGGACTTACTTCACTAACCTTCAAAGCACTGGTCAAAAAATCTGATACTGCGGCTAAATCATTTATGAAATAATGATACTAGAGTTTCCCTCGACAGACTAGACAGTCGCGGGAAAAAAGCGAGCCATCCCTCTTCATTCGAGCAATTTTAACAGCAGTGAAAATTCAAAGATGGCGTTTGACAGGAAATGACATCAATAAATTGAAATGTAGAAAATTTGCACAAGGAGCCATTACTTCGTATTAAATTTAGCTCGAACTTTAAGATTGAATATCTCGGGATATAAAGGTGGTAAAGTCATGAAATTTCATATTTAGACTAGTTTAACGATGCAAAACTTCATAATGGCATCAAAACATAGTGTTCCCATTGTAAATTTCGTTTGTGCAAAATTTGATACGAAGACGGTCCCCTTGAGCAATTTTTTTGGATTTGAATTCGTCGGGGACGTCATTTTCTATTGAATGATAACTTTGAATTTGCTCTAGTGTGAATAGTGTTCGAAATAAAATATGTGATTTTTTTTCCCCGCTACATTACGTCTACGGAAGCAAAATCGAGTCTTGCTCTCTAATTCTGCATACCCCATTGTAAATATTGCCACACGCTACTGCCTGTTTGCGAAAAAGAATCGAAGAGGATTAGACAAGGGTAATCTGAGAAAGATGTCGTGACTTGAAACCTGGTCCTGCATGTCCCAATCACCTTTCGAAGCCGAAATGACGAAAGTCCCTTTGTGTTAACAGATATCTCATTTTTTTTTTTGTAATAGAGGGTTTATTTTATCGTTGCCATTTTATGACGTCGGTTCCTTATATTTCAAACTCGGGTATTAGTTCAAATATTATCAATTGTAGACTTGTATTCTATTAATTTTAAGGAGTCTATTAATAATTTCAAAGGATCGAAATGTTGAGTATATAGAAGTCTAGAATTTCTTCTTTAATAATCGGACTCGGATAATTTTGTATCTTAAGATACTTGTTATTGCTGGTGCAGATCTACTGTTCTTTCTTCTGGCATTTGTAATCGAAAGTCTATATTGCTGTGAAATTTGGCTTCTTTTTAGAACATTTCTTGTCAGATACCGTATAGCTGGGTAATGGTAATACAGTAAAACCTCGATTATCCGAGTTTCCATTTTAACCGAGCTATCAAATATTTCTAGGATTTTTTTTTTTTTCAATATTTTCCATTTTTAATACTACCAAAAGAAAAAAATTCTGAACTTGATCTCACAAACACTTAGGAAAACGAAATCCGTGACTGGATAATCCCTGACGAACAACAAGAGATTACAGATAGAATAATTGTAAATAAAGAAAATGAAACTCTCTCTCTCTCTCAAGCGATGATGAATACAGTGACGATGAAAATCGACATGAAAATATCCCATACAAATGGACTAAAAGCTATCGGAAGTGCTATTGAATACATAAAACAAGAAGCGACACCAGCAATCCTGTTATCCTTAAAAATCTGGCGAAACATTACTGCAGAAAACGCCAAAGTAACGTAAAACTAAAAAACCACTGAGGACTTTTTAAGTCAGAACTCTTTAACTATCGTAACAATATGAATTGCATGGTGTATCTGTATAACTTTTGTGTTTGTTGTGTGAAATATACATTTAAACCTACACAATTTATATTATTTACAATTTTCTCTTTAACAGAGATTTTCGGTTATCCGAGTTAGTCTTGGTCCGCATTAACTCGGATAATCGGGACTCTACTGTATTTAATTAATATTGTACTAGAGCAACACAACGTGCTATTCCGGGGTTAATACCCTAAGGGAAAGATAGTGGCCTCTAGATCGGAAGGTTCCTGGTTCGAATCCGGGTCCGGGCATGGATGTTTGTAAGCGTATGGTGTAGAGGCGGCTGGTGCACCTTAAATCTGTCGTGGCCGAAAGTCCTCACGTTGGGTTGGCGTGGAAGTTTGGAGAGTGGGGTGCTAGCTCAGGTGTTGCTTCGTCATCTGACCGTGGTTCAAAATTACGAGGTGTTGTCCGCGGATCTTTCCCTTATGGGACTGATCCCAGACCGTCGTCAATAGCCCGTTGTGTTGCTCTAGTACGACGTTAACTAAAATTACCATTACCTAGATCGGAAGGTTCCTGGTTCGAATCCGGGTCCGGGCATGGATGTTTGTAAACGTATGGTGTAGAGGCGGCTGGTGCACCTTAAATCTGTCGTTGCCGAAAGTCCTCACGTTGGGTTGGTGTAGAAGTTTGGAGAGTGGGGTGCCAGCTCAGGTGTTGCTTCGTCATCTGACCGTGGTTCAAAATTACGAGGTATTGTCCTCGTATCTTTCCCTTAAGGGACTGATCCCGGACCGTCGTCAATAGCCCGTTGTGTAGCTCTAGTACGACGTTAACTAAAATTACCATTATCCTCTGATAGAAGTGGCCGCGATAGCCCGGTTGGGAGAGTAGCGTACTCACAATGGATGTTTAAGAGTACGTATTCAATCAAAGACGGTCGCGTACGAAGGGGGGTTGGTGCATGATAAATCTGTCGTTGCATCAAATGCCCACACGTTTGCGTGGTGTGGAAGTTTGGAGAGTGGGGTAAACTAGTTATCTGACCGAATTTCAAATTTACGAGGTGTCCTAGGTAATGGTAAGGTAAGGTAAGGTAAGGTAATTTTAGTTAACGTCGTACTAGAGCAACACAACGGGCTATTGACGACGGTCCGGGATCAGTCCCTTAAGGGAAAGATCCGAGGACAACACCTCGTAATTTTGAATCACGGTCAGATGGCGATGCAACACCTGAGCTGGCACCCCACTCTCCAAACTTCCACACCAACCCAACGTGAGAGGTGTCCTAGGATCTTTTCCTTTGGGATTGATCCCGGACCGTAACCAATAGCATGTTGCGTTTCTCTAGTGCGACGTAATTAAAATACTTATCTACTTTCCCACTTTTGACGGTCGTCCTTTAAACTGATATTTATAGGTTCCGTCCTCTTAACTGTGGAATCGGGTCAGTAGATTTCGGTAGGTAGATAGGTATTTTTATTAACGTCACACTGGAGCAACACAACGGGCTAGTGTGAGTACATTGAAAAAAAGGTACATGGTTGAAATCAAAAAATTATTTTAAAAGTTTTGCTAGTTAGCATGACGACATGTAACTCCACTGTTAAAATTTAGAAGTTACGAATTATGCTAATTAGTTGACGATATTTTACACATACTGTCCTAAGAATATCTTTTAGTTGTCTTTTGTCTAATTTATCATTACTTTACTGAATTATTCCTGTTTTTTTAAACAAAATTTTTTTTGTCATAAATTTGAAAACTCTGATACCAAGAAAATGGAAAAGAGGTTTTTAGTTTTGAATTTCCATTTTAAAATTATAAGATTAAGTGTATATTTTGCTGTGTTCATTTAGTGAAGACTATTGTCACCAGATGGCGCCACAACATTATATGTTTTTGACAGTCCGTTTATTTAGAGATATTCCGCTTACAGAACTGCTAAATCTGACGGGTGGTTTTCAGATGTTTTGAGTGTTTCTAAACTTGATCTTCCTTTTTAAGCGAAAAAATTTGTCAGAACCCAGGTTTTTCCCTGTTCATCAATAATTTGTGAAAAACATATTTTACACATGCGAAAGCGAGATTTTTTTTGCTTTGTTATTGGAAAAAGAGAGTGCGAGGCGAAGTAGCAGAGGGGTGCCTCCAACTTTAAATAAACATACACAGAAATAGATATTCCGATATTATTAATTTTATTATTTACGTCAGTGTGCCTCCAACTTTAAATAAACATATCCAACACTCAGCAATAAAATTTGAGATATCATAAATTTTTTATTATTTACTTCATTAATTTTTATTATTTACTTTTTTTATATCTTTGTAGGTTCCTTTTGCAACTGTAGGAAAAACAACTATTGAATCTGCATATTTTTCTTTGGTATATTCGGTAAGCATTCACCAGGGGCAGAAATGTTTTGAGTGTAAAAATCCACGGGGTCGTATTCTACCCGAAACGATTTTGCAATTAATCCTCTTGATAGGCGATTGATCTCATTAGAAAAACTGACTAGAGCTGGATGCAAGAGATATCTCGTCATTAGAGGAGAGCTGACCAGATCTTGATCTCGTCATCACCAAAATAATCGGTAATATCTTGATGATGAGGTATTTCGTGCAGTTGCAAAATTGGCCAAATGATGAACGAGATATCTCGTCGAAACCGATTCTTTCAATTGGTTGAAAGGGTACAATCAGCAGTTAGATATATCGGAGAAAATCGAACCACAGAGATATAATTTGTCTAAATACGTCAATATTCCGAAAACAGTCGAGAAATTTAAAAGAAACGTGATGCTATTAAGCATTATGAAATTTAGGGTAGGAAGGTATTTTAATTAACGTCGTAGTTGAGCAACACAACGGGCTATTGACTACGGTCCGGGATCAATCCCAATCGATAACAACGTCACGTAATTTTGAACCACGGTCAAATGATGAAGAAACACCTAAGCTGGTACCCCACTCTCCAAACTTCCAGACCACACCAACGTCAGGACATTTGATTCCACGACAGATTTAACGTGCATCTGCCCCCTTGTACACGACGGTCTTTGGTTGGATTCGAACTCGCATCCCTCCTGTTTCTAAACCAATGCTCTTTCAACCGGGCTACCACTGCTCAATCGGAACAATTGGGGTCCTTGGGTTCTCGCCCCTTGATTTATCCCTGTTCTATGAGTGCTTTTGAACCAAACAAATTCATTTTAAGAATAAATTGTGACATTGTGTCAAAAGAATATCTTAGAGAGCGTCGATAAAATTATTTTTTGAAAACCATTGCCAAACTGCTTACCCTCCAAGTGGTTTCCAAGAGATATCTCGTAATCAACTTAGTCTTGGATAACACGAACACTCGGTTAATCGGAGCTCCGATGATTAAGGTTCATTCTCTATGTGGCACAACAAGGTCAGTAATAGAAAGAATATACAGGGTGGTTCTATGGTCATGGGACAAACTTGTAGGGGGGAGGGGGGGGGGTACAGCTTACTAAAACATGCATTTTTCGTATCGGAATGTATGGGCGGAAGTGAGGCGTAGAGGCAAGAACACGGCAAATGATACATGAACAGAAAAACTTTGTTTATTTACAATATCCTTGTAAAGTGCTGCTTTGCAGCAATGTTTACAATAAATGCTAAAAATTGCGACCACCAACTGTAATACATGCTTGGTAGTGTCGAAGGAATGATTGGCAGACAGTTCCAAAGATGCCAGGCATTTCGCGCTCGCTTGGACAGTCGAGCAACGATGTCCTCAATTGAGTCAATTGGGATCCCGTAAACGACGATGGTCTTCAGATGCCCCCATAAGAAGTAATCGATGCTCGATAAATCTGACGATTGGGGTGGCCATCCGACTGGTCCATCACGCCCTATCCATCGCCCCGCATAACTGGCATCCAGGTATTTGAGGACAACAACGTTGAAATGGGCTGGCGCACCATCATGCTGAAACCACATGTGATTACGAACGACAGTCGGAACATTTTGCAGCAATACTGGTAAAACCTCTTCCAGTAAAATACGATAATGTGAGCCATTGAGTCGCGTTGGTAGGAGATATGGCATATTAGGAAATCATTTGCGACACACGCCCAACCATTAACAGCGTTTTTGGAATGCATGTGAACGTGCGGCGTGTGGATTTTCTGTTGCCCACACATGAGTATTGTGTACCTTGAAAACACCTTCCTGTGTACAAGTCGCTTCATCGGTGAATAGCACAAAAGCTGGGAAATCCGTATGCAACGCACACTGATGTAAGAACCATTGGCAGAATTCTACGAGCAGCGGGTAATCACTTGCCTGCTACGCTTGGACTCTGAATACGGAATGGGTGTAAACGTTCTTCATTTAAGACTCTCCATACGGTGGGTTGACTCACATATACTTGTGTGGGGTGTTTCGTCCACAATGTTCAAGATGGTTTCTTCCATGTTTGGGTGTCGTACAGTTCTTGATCCATTTCTTCCATCAGAGCTGGCGATGAATGAACCATTTTCACAAACGTGCCGATGCAACCTCTCAAACATTTTGTGGTTCAGCATACTTTCCTGATACAGCCGTGGCGCTGCTCTGTCGTTCCCATTAGCAACACCGTACATCATATGTATGTCCGCCTTTTCACTATTTGTAAAATTTCCCATCATGACCGACAGCACAGTTGGAAATGACGTTTTCCCGCAGATACATCAGATCACGGATCGGTAAGCATACTACTGCCCTCTACTCACAGTAATGCCAGCCAATCACAGCTGCTGAGTTTGTATTACTGATGGTGGTCGCAATTTTGAGCATTTATTGTGAACATTGCTGCAAAGAAGCACTTTGTCATGATGTTGTAAATAAACAATGTTTTTCTGTCCATGTCCCATTGTTTGTGTTCGTGCCTCCACGCGTCACTTCCGATCATACATTCCTACACAAAAAATATATGTTTTAGTAAGTTGTACCACCCCTCCAAGTTCGTCCCATGAGCGTAGAATCACCCTGTATTAATGTCATCACCTCAATCGATGTAAAATTTTGCAAGGAGCCTTCTTTTTAGTGAGCTATTTCCTTTCAAATGCATTTCTCTTGTAGCAACACTGCACAAATTCTAGCTCGCCACTCGTATTTTTACACAAATTGCTTACTTTCGACACTATTGGGCAGTGTTAAATCGGTTGAAAGAGTGGCGGATTAGCAACAGGAAAGTTGCGAGTTCGAATTCAGCCAAAGACCGTCGAGTACAAAGGGGGTGGGTGCGCGTCAAACGTATCGTGGCCTCAAATGTCCTCACGCTGGTGGGGTATGGACGTTTTGAGAGTGGGAAGCCAACTCAGGTGTTTCCTCGTCATCTGACCTTGGTTCAATATCCCATGGTGTTGTCCTTGAATCTCTCCCTTCTGGTTTGATTCCGGACCGTCGTAGAGCCCGTTGTGTTACTCCAGTGCGACTTTAATCAAAATACTTACCTTCCTCGACTCGTGTACTAATATATGTGCATCTATTTGATGGTAATTTAATAATTATTAATTAACGTCGTACTAGAAAAACACATCATGTCATTGACGACGTTCCGGAATCAATCCCCTATGGGAATGATCCGAGGACAATTCACGTAATTTTGAACCACGGTCAGATGACTATCTTGAGGACTTTCGGCAGTCAGCCACGACAGATTTAAGGTGCACCTGCCGCCTCTACACCATACGCTTACAAATATCATGCACTGACCCGGATTCGAACCAGGAACCTTCTTATCTAGGGGCTAACATCTTAACCACCAGACCGCATCGATTTGAATTTTGCTTTGATGAAGAATGTCTAGTAATGATATTTTTAGTAGCAGCTGCTTTTAGTCAGTCTGAAAAGCATTTTTTAACAGGAAATATTTCCATCAAGGAAATTGAAGATGAGAATTATGTTTTACACTCTGAGGGATTTAAAAGTACAATTGCAACTTGCATCCTGCTGTTTTCCCTTCATAACTTGATATTGACCAATAAAATCTTTCCAAAGGATTCTCTTCTTAGGAAATGACCAATAGAATCTCACAAAAGAATTCACACATATTAATCTTATTAGTGGTTTACAGTATCTCTCGCGATGCGCTGAGATTTGTCTTGCGAGTCTTCTCTTACGTTAGTTGGTAATGATTGTATGTTGATAGAAATTTTGCGTGTTAATATTGTCATTATATCAGGCTCAAAACGGGGTGTTTGCAAAACATTAACTAGTGTTTACTAACAAAATACATCAAAATTACAATTAAAAATAACTTTTAAGAAAATCGAAAACATTTAACTACGATGCTACTTGTATTCTTTTATGTAAACGTAAAGTTATCGTAGGTTTGGGTCAAATATAAATTTCATGTATATGTATTTTTTCAAAAGAGAGTTGCTTATTTTTTTTTCACACCTTTTACTAATTTTTAAAAAGCATGTAAGCGTTCAGTAAATTACTTGATATTTGATTTCGGAAACCGCAGAATCCATGTAAACATTGTTAATTCAAATTCTTGCATAATTCGAATATTTTCGGGGGTCTCTTCCACGGTAGCCGGGTTGGAAGAATAACAGGTTAACTACTGGAGGGTTGCGAGTTCGAATTCAGCCAAAGACCATCGTGTACAAAGGAGCTGGTTCACGTTAAATCTGTGGCCTCAAATGTCATGTCCGCGTGGTGTGGAAGTTTGGAGAGTGGGATACCAGTTCAGATAAGACCACCATCAGACCGTGGTTCAATACTACGTGGGGTTGTCCTCGGATCTTTCTCTTGGGGTTTGATCCCGGATCTTAATCTGAAAAATTAAAAAATGTTTTATTTTGTTGAACTTTGGAGCAATGTTTCCCTGGGGTTCGGAGAGAAATCCTTGTTTTTTATCTAAGAAGTGCTACTTTAAGCAATCAATACCCAATATACAACTAAAATTGTACCACAGATTTCGGAACGAAATATATTTATCAGTCAAGTTTGACAAATTGTACCTAATAAAAAAACACTCAACGCATGTTTAAATTGTGTGTAAATTATGAAAAAAAGAAAGAACAATCAAGTTTTTACATGGGTGTCAGCTGACAGTGACAAAAATAATAAAATAAATCAAGTAGTAAATAAAAAAATTAGGCGGGTTTCAGAGGTTCTACGACACCTTGGTAAACTCCATCACTTCTTGAAGTTTAGGGATAAAAAAAAAAAACCTCTCTTAGAGATGAGCTTCAGAGGATTGATGGATCCAAGACCAACGTTCCAATGTAGGAAATTCAACTAGTTACCACCGTCCCAGCCTAAGCCATTCGGCGTATCGCCACGTTATTTTGAACCATGGTCAGATGACGAGGCAACATCTGATCTGGCACCCCACTCTCCAAACTTCCACACCAACCCAACGTGAGGACTTTCGGCAACGACAGATTTAAGGTGCACCAGCCGCCTGTACACCATAAGCTTACAAACATCCATGCCCGGACCCGGATTCGAACCAGGAGCCTTCCGATCTAGAGGCTAACACCTTAACCACCATAATGTTTGGTCGGCCCAATTGTATGAGATGGTGTCTGGTTTGGAAGGTCACTCCCAGTTTTCAATGGCATGGCTCCTTTTACAATTTGTTCAGTTATCACATCTGAGGTTTCTTGGAGTTGAGCAGCAAACGTTTCAATAGCATCATCTGACTCATCTGTTATGAAAACATCTCGTCGCGTATCACTTTGCTCCAACAGTTGTTGTGGTGCAAAGACACCGCATTTTTCGATGTAATGTTAGCCCAAGGTAAACAAACTATAATTGACACAACAATAACAGGAAAATCAAAATCGATTCATGTATTTTACTCTCAGATAGTTTCTTAATACACCATTATATAACACTAACTTCTCAACTGGTTGCTCACACTTGTAAGCAAGTCATAATTTTCCAAACAAACAAATCACTGTTTATAGTAGCACGAATTTCACAACGTTGGATAACAATGAAATAATCTTCTCCCTCTCTTAGAAGATATTGTCCATGTTCCCAGTGAGTTACTGTGATTAGAAACCAAAACCACATCACCATTGTGACGATATCAAAAAAGTTCCCATTTTGGAGCATAGTTATCTCCGGTGGAAGAAAGTAACCACGCGTATATTACGGTACTCCAATACTTTTGATGGCATTTCTTCCAGAGTCAATTTGGATAGGATTAGCATGCACTGAGAAAGCTGAACTTTTTAGGGCGATACCACCCTTTGTACAAAGCAAAATTTATTAAATTGAATTTAAAATAAAAATTAAGTATAATTACTTAAATAATTAAGATAAATATGTTTATTTGTCCCAAATTAATTTTATTAACCCTTCAAGTGATTTTGACGAGATATCTTGCCCGTAAAGATATGATTACTTTTGCTAATGATGAGACATCTCATCAATCAAGATCTAATCAATTTTACTAATGACGAGATTTCTCGTCCACGATCTGATTAATTTTGCTAATGTCGAGACATCTCGTCCACCAAGATCTGATTAATTTTGTTAATGTCGAGACATCTCGTCCACCACGATCTGATCAATTTTGCTAATGTTGCATCTCGTCTATCAAGATCTCATCAATTTTGCTTAAGCCGAGATATCTCGTCAAGATATTACTGATTTGTCGATGATGACGAGATCAAGATTTGGTCAGTTTGACGTGATACCTCGTCGAGAAAAGCACAAGGAAAGTTATTAACGATTATTTGCAATATCAATTTGTGCCTGAAATTAAGTATTGATAAAGCATGAACACTAGCAATAAAATCGGGTTTTGTTACTGGCTCGTTCGGGTCTCCTTACCGAACTAAAGACGCCCCTGTCTTGTTTTGTCGTTTGTCCAGATGGTTTGTCTTGTTATCTTCACGATTGCGAGAAATTTAGTTGTTGTTTCTAATGCCTACACTGGCAGACCAGAGGATTGTCAGGCCCGTCGAAGACGGTAAGAGGCGAGGGGGTGCGCCTTCCATGTTATTGAGCCCCATTGGGAGGAAGTCCGACTTTGCTCGGCATACATGACACATCCGTTTTACAGGAAGGTCCCTTTCATACATCCATTCACTCACACATATCGTAATTTAGATCCCAATCAGAAGCCGATAACCCCCTGATCAGGTACCCCCAGAGGTATTGATTTGGTATGGGAACATGGGGAACTTTGTGACCACGACCTATTTAACGTGCCCCAGTCACCATTAGTGAACACGACGGTCTTTAGCCAGGTCGAAGCGCCGATCCCGCAATCATCAGAATTGCAGGCTCCACCGAGGACAGAACCCACAACCCTTCTGATGCGAGCCCGACGCTCTATTGACTGAGCTACCGCGGCTCAGAAATTTAGTTTATTGCTTTGTCTCTTTTCTGAATAGTAACGGCGATGGCTGTGACCTATGTGAAAGTAAGAATCTACTTTGGGGCCTTCTATTCTAAAGATGAAGTGCCTCAAAGCATTCATTCACGCACAACCCCGGAAAATATTTCTGCAACTACGGTAAAAATGTGCTTAAAATTATGAAGAATTTTCCCAAAGATAAACCCAACTTTGCAATAAATATTTCTGATATGCAATCTCTGCAGACATAGTCGTTGCCCCTGTTGCTCCACCTCAGCTACGCCACTGAAAGCAAGTATTAGTAAACTGTTGTCTCATCATAACCCAACACAGTACCAGAAAACCGATAAAGAAAATGGATGTATGGTAAATTGCGCCTGTTAAAAGCTGCTATTTAACGTCTCACTTGTGTCCGATTCAGATAGCTCCGAAGCGTTTTGATCTTTCTCTGAAGCAATCAGTCTGGTATGTCTGCGCCCATATCGCTGAATGGGTAGTTTGTGGACTTAGTTCGTGTGCGATGAAACTGGAAAAATTCACAACAGTCGGTGCAGGATGGATTCTAAAGGAAATTAGGCCCATTCTCTGTCCCTGCGATTGGAAAGGCGCGGTTTCCAGCTAATCAGGGACCAGACATACTGAAGGGATGAGGTCATACTTTGTGGTCGGATATTATTTTCATTGAACACTCTATAGTTCTTAACGAGATCCTATTGAGTGCTTGAAGTTGACCGGTTAGCATCAGTGACGAAACTGGTTCAATGATCGGTCTTGGAAAATGTACACATCTATCGACCTCAGTTGGGATTAGACAACGAATTGTTAACAGTTAAATGTGCAATTTTAAAGTATGTGGCGCTTTGTAAATAAGACGATTTTAGCAACATAAATTCCAGGAAATAGCACCTTTTCGATTGCAACCTGGTGGGAAGATTTTTTATTTGTTTTTGTCTGATTCAAATATAATTAAAAGTCATTACAATTATATTTAAAATAAGATTTATGAAATGATGATTATTTCTAAAAAAACAGTCGTGGACAAAAATTTGAACCAGAGGAGGTATAGTATATATACACCTTTCTTTTCTAATACTAATATGATGGGGATTTTTTACATAACTACCATCTTTTTCTTCAATTAATAACTAACAATAATTATTGTTATGTATCTGCTAATTATACTTGTAGTTAGTAGTACCTATGTCAAATTGTTATAAATATTATTTTCTTTTATATTATTCAATTTTAAAATAAAATATTTGTTAATTGTTTCTATTAATTAATTTTACTTTGTTTGGGCATTTAAAAAAAAGTCTTATAAATTAATAAACACGGCAAATGACAAATTAAATCTCCTCCCCCAGCCGACGAACATTAATGTTTGAAGTTGCTAAACCAGTTTTAAGAAATGGGGGGAAAAGTTTATATACACTGATGTTTAAAAACATCGACGGTTTTTGGACGATTTATTATAAACATCGATGGTTTTTGGTCGATGTACTATAAACATCGATGTTTTAATTTTGAACATCGATGTTTTGTTGTCGCATCCCTAGTTGAAAGTTTGCTTAACCCTCTGGGCTAAGCAAGTATTTAAATTAACGTCGCACTGGAGCTATTCGCACTGAACACATCGGATTATGGCAACGTCTGGGATCAATCCCCAAAGTAAAGGTCCAAGGAAAACACCTCGTAATTTTAAACCACGGTCAGATGACGAGGTAACGCCCGAATCCCCATTCTCCAAACTTCCACACCACACAAACGTCAGGACATTGAGGCCACGACAGTTTTAATGTGCACCAGCCCCCTTTGTATACGGCGGTCTCTGGATTGATTCGAACTCGCAACCCTCCGGTCAGTTGAGGATCAAGTCAAGTGGGGGCCCTACTTATACTAAGTAATAATCAATCAAGCTATAAAAAAAAAGTCCTGCGTGATGGCAGCGATGGTGATGGTGGCGGGGCCCTCCCCCCCCCCCCCTGATAGAAATGACACACCTTTTGGTTCCCCCTTCTTTTAGGTATAGAGAAGGGACTAGGTCCCCCTCTATTTTAAAATTTTAAACTTTTTAAACCGCTTTTAAGGGGGTCCGGGACACATCAGAAAAAAAAATTTATTAATTAATTTAGAATTTTGAATTTTTTTGTACTGATTACCCATCCAACTAATAAACAAAATCCGAACACAAAATTTTTCCAAAAGTTTTTTAAAAATTTTAAATTAAAAATTTTTGAAAAAAAGAGGGGTCATTTTAAATTGCTAAGGCTCAAAATATTCTTGGTCGATTTTCAAAATTCTTGCGGTAAATTATTCACAAATTTATAAACTTTAATTTTGATTCAGCAATTTAAAAAATATTAATTTAATAAAAAATAAAAAATATTTGAATGGAAATTTTTAAGGTACTTCTTTTTTAAAAAGTCATATTTTTAAAAGTAAATATTTGTTTCAAATTTGCTGAATCAAAATGAAAGTATAATGTTTGAAAAAGATATATTCCAAATTTCAACCCTTAAACTTTATCGGTTTTCGACTTATAGCAATTTGAATACAGGAAATCTTGAAAAATGTATCATGGAGAAAAACGCATTTAAAGTTTTAAAGACAGATGTTGTTGCCATGACAACCACTGTCAAGAGTGTTAGATTATCAAAACAACGCACCACAAAAATTATTACATCTGTAGTTCTAATTAAGATAGAAACAGGATTTAGACGTCATTTTAAGCAGAAAAACACAGAGAATTTCTTAAAATAATAAAAAAAAATTCGAAAATTTGACGATTTTTGTGTCCCGGACCCCCTTAAATAAATTATATCATTTTACCCCGTTAAGTATTTTTAACTTCATTTATATTCGCTCCATCTGTATATTCCTCACTTTTATTACACTAAAACATTACATCCATATCATCAATCTGCATTCTCATAAATTATTTATTTCACCCACATTCACATTCTATTTATAATCATTAGATCATTATCACCTTTTAATTCTGATAAATATTTTATTTTAGTTTCTTGATGTTTTGTTTCTTTGTCTGTGACGTGTTTTTTTTTTGTGATTGTGTTGTGTTGTTTTGTGTTTCTTTTGTGTTTTTCGATTTGCGTTTATGTTATTTTTCCCGGTGTGCCACCGGTGTATTATTGTAATCTTACCGGTGTGCCACCGGTTTTTATGTTCTTGGTTTCCCGGGACTCCCGTATTTTTACTGTAAATTTTATCATGAAACGGCCGGAATGTACCGTGCTTCTATAAATCTCCTGTGGAGATATGCAGACCACAACTGTAACCTTTTTTTTTGTTTTAAAAAATAAATGAGCGATCGGCCGGCGTGGGTCCTTTGGGCCTCCTTTGTGCTGTGGTGGAGGTCGCCCCCCTTCCCCCTGGACCATTAATCCATTCTAAACATAACGGTGAGGGGGTCCAAGAAGGGTCTTAAAAAAAGTGGGGGCCCCAAGTGGTAAAATGTTTGGGGCCCTCAAACTCAAGTTAGAAAAAGAAAGTTTCAAGAAAACTCATGAAATTTTTAACAAAAAAGAAAAGTAATTAAAAATTTCATACCATAGCACATTAAAGAAATTTATTAAAAAAACAACATTTTTTAAATAAATTTCCGTCTTGCTTTATTGCAAATTCGTCAATTATTTTCGCAGTGTCAATTCAGTTTACGATTTCTTGCTCTATATACAGAATGGCCATATTAATTAATCTTTCTTCTCCCATAGACCTCCTTAAATAATTTTTTACATGCTTTGAAACCTGAAACGACCTTTCTCCTGTTGCGTTAGATAAGGGCATTGTTAAAATATTTTCAATTATGTTTCAACATTCGGAAATGTGCATGACATTTCTTTGGCGGCTCGATAGATGTCTGGTGTGTTGTTTATGGTGTCCTCGTTTTCTTTTAGAAATATTAAAAAATGGTCAAATTCGTATTCAAAAGTACAAACACTAATGTCATTTTTGTAAATATCTTTCTACTTTTTATCGTGTTCTTTTTTTTTCTATTGATAGATCCCAATAAAAAATATTCGAAAAGGCTCCACAACAACTTCATACATCTGAGTTCGTTGAGATAATTCGGCCTTGGTGTTATCACATGACATAAAATGAATTAATTGACTATGAAATTTACTCTTATTGTAAATTCATGTCCGACTCATTTGTATTTATTAAAAAACATTTTTTCGCATTTGTTGTCTGCGAGTTTGTCCATCTTCCACGTTAAATAACAGCCCTGATAAATCAGTTGCCTTTTTTTCAACTTCTCTGAGAAATAATTGATAAAATTTTCTAATGACCTCAGAAGGATATATCCTTTTAATAGTTCACTTTCTACTGATTATAGTGATTTACTAGTAACATTTATTCTTTGTAACATAGTATTGCAAATAACTGTCATTAGGGCGGTTTCATATTTCTCCATTTTTTTCAGAAGTAAACTCGCCTCCACTATGGTAACTTTTTTTCTTTAGATTTACAAATTTCAGTTAAAGCCTAGTTTTATAACCAATACAACATCTGCTTTTGCTGACTATCTTGTATTAAGAACTCTTTTTTACTGCACTTAAAGAAGCACATTGTAAAGACGCTGTCACAACTTTTCTCGAATCCTAATGAAATGACATTTTAAGACCTCGGGGCCCCTTCGGTATTTCGGGGCTTTACACGGCCGCTTACCGCTTAATCCGCCACTGCCTCCGGTTGCTAAACGTAATCGGACATTCGTATTCCTTCTCTAAGTATGTCGTATTACTCTTTAGGATTAGTTTATGTAAATAAGTTAGGTATGGCCCTACATTCTTAGAGTATACTTTTTATACGAATCCCGTATACATAATGTTGTCTAAGAATAGTCTAAGTACTGTCTAAATATTCCCTTTTATCGTATTTGAATTTCTCAAGGATAGTTAGTAACACGTTACTACGATATATGAAGCTATTGAGAATTGGGCTTATCCTTCCATTGGGATATCCGTATTCAGTCACTAAAAAGCATATTACTCTAAGTATAAGACTATAAGAGTGAATCCTAAGTATAAGACTATGGAAGCAACTAATTTAATCCCAAAATTCATAGACAATGCTATGTATAAAAATACTTAACCCTTCTAGGTGTTCACACGCATAATTCCACTTTGTAACCTGTAGTCTTCCTTGCATGACTTCTAACCAATTTTGGCCTTCTTAACCAATAGAATCTTGAAAATGATTCTTTTTTAAGGAAAAGAGCAACAGAGATAATTTTTTCCAAAGGATCCTATTTTAGGGAAAGGATTTGTAGAATCTTTCCAAATTATTATTGTATTCGAAATAAATGAAATCTTTCCAAAGGATTCTATTCTAAAGAAAAGAGTTAAATCTATGTCGAGGGATTTAATTCTAGTCCAATATAATCTTTCCAAAGGATTCTGTCCTAATGAATGGAACAGATCATTTTTACCAGTTGAAAGAATCCATGGATTCTATCAATCAAATGTAGTGGTTATTTAGTCATTAAGTGTGTCGTGGGTAAAAGTAATAATGCACGAGAAATCTCGCTGAAAGAGTTAAATGTTTCAAATTCGAGGGAAATATTCGACAATAACATCACAACAGACCATAACCAAAACTTGGTTTCGCATCAAATGTTAACCAGGCGTTAACTTATTCTGCCTCCTGCGCCTAATCATTGCTTTAAATACTTTAGAAAGTGACTTAGGAAAAATATGCACAGGGTTGTGGGAGGGCCCCGAAAGAAACTATAGACGAAAAGGGCTTTCCTTAGCCATCAGTATGTAATGTCACCAACAGAGGCGCTAATGCTGTTTCCGTCTAGTCTATGGAAGCAAGTTATTTAATGTAAAAATCCATACGCAATGATAATCTTTATACACAAACTTTTAACCATCAAAGGGATTCAAAGGCAAAATTCCACTTTCAACATGCAGTCTTCCTGCATGACTTCTTCCAGTTGTCTTCCTTGACCAATACAGTCTTTTCAAAGGATTTTATTCTAAGTAAAAGAGCAATATAATCTTTCCAAAGGTTTCTGTTCTAAAGAAAGAATGAAATCAAGCTTTCTAAAGTTTGACAGAATTCATGGATTATTTCTACCAATAGATATGGTTATTTAGTCATTGTATGTGATAAACAAAAGAGCAATACTACGCTTCAAAATCTCGCGGTGCTTAAGGATTGAATGTTTTATCATATTCGAGGAAAGTAAACGTCAATATCACAACAGACCCTAACTGAAACTTGGTTATGCGTCAAATGATAACCAGGCGCTAACGTATTCTGCATACGACTAAACATTGCTTAAAAGACTTCAAAGTGATCAAGGAAATCCACACAGGGGTGTGGGAGGACCCCGAAAGGAACAATGGACGAAAAGGGGCTTCCCCCAGCAAGCAGCATGTAATATCACCTACAGAGACGCTAATGCTGTTTAAATAGACCTCTCTAAACAGCTCGGGGCTTGTGTATTATTTGCACCTTAGCTTCAGCCCCCAGGGCCTTCCTTCCCGTCGCTCGGCAGTCAAAAGAGGGGAGTGACTGGTGTAGGTCACTCTTGACTGGATTACGCCGTGTTAGGTCACAGTAAGTCTATTGACTGGAGTCGGGTCCTATCCCCGGTTCCCTGTCCGGGCGCAAAAGCGAATGCAATTTACATCCTTAACTCGATGTTCAACGCGATGTAATCGAGTTATTAGAACGGAGGGTTGCGTCGTCGGGTTTCAACTTTTTTTTGGTTATTTTGGGCAGAGATGCGAGGGGGGTTTTGGACGTGTTTCGGGTTGAGGGAATCTGCATATGAATGCCGGCTCCGCCATCGCCGGTTTGGGAAATCTCGGTGGAGACGGAATAATGCAGCGAAGGACGCAGGTGTTTGGGTTAAATCTTGTTGAGAGATTGTTTTTACACAGCTTTTGCTACATGCGTTTGTGCGCCCTAAAAACTTGGTATGCAGATGGCAATTAGCTTGTTGCCAATGCGCGGTGTCCGTACGACTCTTAGTAGTTTGGGTAAAATCGTGTTAAGATTTTTTTTTTCATAATTTTTTACATGAATTCATGCACTTAACAAACTCGCTATGTAGACAGCATTTGCCTATGTATGATGTTCGTAAAACCGTTTTAGCAGTTTAAGTTAAATATTCATGAGAAGTGTATTACTACTGAGTTAAATCTTGTTGAGAAAAGAGAGTTTATTCCTACTCAGTTAAGTCTTGAGAAGAGAGAGTTTATATTACTACTGAGTTAAATCGCGTTGAGAGTTTATTACTTCTGAGTTAAATCTCTTGTTGAGAAGAGAGTTTATTACTACTGAGTTAAATCTCGCGAATAGAGAGAATTATTTTTACTACTGAGTTAAATCTTGAGAAGAGGGAGAGAGTTTATAACTACTGGTTAAATCTTGTTGAAAGAAGAGTTTATTGCTACTGAATTAAATCTAGTTGAGATTTTTTTTAATGTTTTGCTTTACTTACGTTTGTGCACCTTGCAATTTGTTAGGCAAATGGCAATTAGCTTGTAAATCTTGTTGAGATTGTTTTCAGAACTTTGTGCGCCCTAAAACCTCTCTATGCAGATGGCTCTTTCCTAAGTAAGGTGTCCATACAGTCCTTTTAGCCGTCTGGGTTGCTACTACTGTTGGTTTGGGTATATTACAACTGTGTTAAAAATATTTTTGAGATTGTTTTTAAGGAGTTTTAGCTAAAAGCGTTTATGCATCTTACAACCTCGATATGCAGATGGCTGTTGCCTATGAGCGGTGTCTACAACTATTAGCAGTTTGAGTTAAATCTGGTTCAGGTTATTTACAGAGCTTTTACTACTTGCGTTAGTGCGCCCTGAAACATCGGTATGCAGATGCTATCTAACGGTTAAACTGTTTGGTGTCCCCATATTGCCGTTTGGGTAAAATACTTTTGAGATTTGCTGAATTTTTATTGCATGCGTTTGTGCGACTTGCAACCTCGTTATGCAGATAGCATTTCCGTACATGCTTTTTAGCGGTTTGGGGTACTGATTCTACTATTAGTTTGGGTTTATTACTATTGAGTTAAATCTTTCCTTCATGAGTTTGTACGCTGCAACTTCTGTAACAGAAATCAAGTTAAGTTGTTAAGAGAGTCCGATACACTTGAAGCTGTTGAGACTACGAGTAAGAGATGTTTTATAAATCTTAAGGGGAACATATACTTAATGATATATTCGTAGATTGCTTAATACATACTTAAATTGTTTACAGTTATGTCAGAAAAGTTTCTTTTGTAGTATTGTGTTATTTGTGTGTGATTCGTAAAATTTTAACAAATGCATATTATTTTTTTCAGAGGGCTTTTTATAATGCGTAGACGTGCAGGTTTTTGCTACGTGTAAATGCGTGCTTTACGTAACTCTTTTTACCCTATTTTTCGATTACCTCAGAAATCCAGTATTCATCTGGTGTCGTCAATGGTGGATTTTTAAGATTTCAAAGTCTTTCAATTTACACAGACGTTGTTTTAGAAAAAATCATGTTAATTATGATAAATAATAATAATAACTACAATAAGTAATAATTCTAATAGCTGAAAAAAAAATAATGTATATAATGATACTCTTGTAATAAGAATTAATAATAGCAATAATAATGATAATTATAATGAGTTATGATAATAACTATAATAAGCAATAATAATAACTTTAATAAGTAAAAATAGTTATTGTATATATAACTTATAAAATAATAATGATCACATAATAAACAATAACAAATAATAATTATCATTACAATAAGTAATAACAATAATACTAGTATAAATAAGTAGTAGTAATAATAATGATTATATAAGTCCTATAATAATACCTATAGTAAGTAATAATAACTATAATTATAATAAGTAACGTAATAATGATGATTATAATAAGTAATTAATTAATTATAATGATATCAATAGCAATAAAGAGATAAGCCGACCAACCGGTTTGGTAGTTAAGGTGTTAGTCTCTAGATCGGAAGGTTCCTGGTTCGAATCCGGGTCAGTGCATGGGTTTGTAAGCATATAGTGTACAGGTGGCTGATGCACCTTATATCTGTCGTGGCCGAAAGTTCTCACGTCGGTTTATTTATGCAAGTTTGGAGAGTTTGGGTGCCATCTCAGGTGTTTCCTAGTCATCTGATCGTAGTTCAAAATTACGTGGTGTTTTCCTCGGATCTTTCCCTTAGGGGATTCATCCCGGACCGTCGTCAATAGACCGTTGTGTTGCTCTAGTACGACATTAATTATAAGTGACTAAATTACTAATAAAGATATAAATTAATCAGTTAAAAAGTAATAATTATAAATGAAAATAATTCGACAGTGAATTGGTGATAATTCTTATATTTCTCACAACCGTTGTTTTGAAAGAAAAACAAAACGTTATACAATATTTTTCTCAAGTTATAAGAATTTAATTAAGTTTTGGAGACTGAAGTTGTGTTAAAATATAAAAAATAATTTACTCAAATTTGTAAAAATAGTTTCCTTAAAAGGAAGTTAAAAAAATAAATTACATAAGAACATGCAAACTCGTGTGCAAAATTTTGGGAAAACACTTCAACGGAAATAAAGAAACAATAATTTTAAAAAGTTAAAGATCTGAAGGAACTTTAAAACATTTAAATATTTTTAGTTGAATTTTTTTATATTTATATACGAATTATTCCGTTTTCTTTTGTATATTTCAGTGTGTTGGAATAAGTTACATTAAGATATTTTGTTGTTGCCCTTCCTCGTGGTTGTCTCTCAACGCGGTATCACGTCATTACCAAAACTAACCAGATTTTGATGGACGAGATACCTTGTCATTAGAAAACTGACCAAGTCTTCATCTCGTTATCAACAAAAAATTGGCAATATCTTGATGACAAGAAATCTCTTCATTAGCAAAATTGAGTAGATCTTGATGGATGGGATACCTCGTCAAAACCATTTGGAGGGTTAATGTAAAATCAAAAATAATTGTTGGAAGAGCATCCCATTAACCCTCCAAATGTTTTGGACAAGATATCTCGTCCAGCAAGGTCCAACCAATTTCGCTAATGACGAGATATCTCGTCTAACAAGATCCGACCAATTTTGCTAACGACAAGTTATCACGTCAAGACATTGCCGATATTTTGATGATGACGAGATCAAGATCGGGTGTTCTCTCCCAATGAGAAGGTATCTTATCCATCATGATTTGGTCAATTTTTTTTTTCAAATGACGAGACAACCACCACGAAAGTTAAGAAAAAGGGCCGAAAACTTTCAAAATCAATTATTCTAATTTTGGCTTTGAAAATTAATTGATATCAAACTATCGATACCAAAGAAATTTTTCAGTTACGATAATTCCTGACGGAGTTGCAACGCAACACAAAGCAGGCAAGAGACGAAAAACGTTTTTCTCCCATTGAGATTTTTCCTGGTTTCGTACTGTTACCTGTGCATCACAGGTGGCCGTTGTAGC
This sequence comes from Metellina segmentata, assembly GCA_947359465.1. Taxonomy (NCBI): domain Eukaryota; kingdom Metazoa; phylum Arthropoda; class Arachnida; order Araneae; family Tetragnathidae; genus Metellina; species Metellina segmentata. Next base: position 138,699,007 of record OX375872.1, on the reverse strand, counting down.
CCGGTGTTGTCCTCGATCTTTCTCTTTGAGTTTGATCCCGAATCATCGCCAATATCCCTTTGTATCGCTCCAGTGCGAAATTAATTAATTAACTATTTAACCTGACCTCGATTGTGTTCAACCCGAGGCAATTTGCCATAGCATTTTTACTCCCTTGTAATTTCCATTCATAAGCGTGAAGTTTGAGCGATCTTTAACGACACCAAAATAAGTTAATTGGAAAACTTTAATGCAAACTGACTGTATGCGACTTCCTAGCAAAAAAAAAAAAAAACTAACTAAAAATAAGGATTTTTCAAGACTCCATGTGCTTAACTTCCTGTGCTATACAAGGTATTCGTAAACTGTTGAGAAAAAAATTGAAGGGGGTGATAGAACCGGTCAAGACGGGCAATATTTACAGTGGTCGTAATGCACTGAGAGTGTCAGAAAAGTGAAACTTAGAAACACGTCAAACAATCACAAGTCCTCACTTCACACGACAATTCTGCTCTGCCAGAAAAGCAGAACTTCTCCAGAACATCACCGTGATTGCGGTATATTAGACGTGGTGGACCTAAATCCACTGGACTTCTTGTCAGGCCACATGAAATTATTGGTGTACGTGACGCCTGCACACTCTGCGGAAGTTCTCGTTACAAGAATCCTTGTTGCAGCAGACAATATGAATACGACACCAGGAATTTAGGACAGGGTGCTCCAATCTTTCATTCACCGGTGTGAACTGTGCAACGAAACCCTTGTACGTCACTTTGAGCATATCATTTTAATCTTTAGATTTCGTTATGTCTCTTTTTTTCACTGTTGAAGCTTCAACGTGGATAATTTACTTTGCGCTTTTTTGACACTCTTAGTGAATTGCGACCATAGGTACCATTGTTAATATTGGTCGTCTTGATGAGTACTATTACCCCTTCAATTTTTTCTAAGCAGTTTAGGCGCACCCTGTATAATAAACAATTCCTTCATATAGGTGACCCGCTGTGCTCGTTGGCTATTTGCCTTCGAATTTTTTCTCCAGTGTAATGAACATTCATAAGGTGTTATAATTTACTTATACACATCAGTATGTATTAAAATAGTTACTTTTCAAAATAAAGACCACTCTTGGATATCCATAAATTTGGTAGTCAATAATTGAAAAAATTTCTATAAAACTCATTTCTGAAATAAGCAAGAACACAAAGGAAGTAATATGTAATAACATAAACATTCCCACAAAGAAAAGGCGATCGATTAAAAAGCCCCCGCTTTGAAAAAGAGTTTAAACCGCCTACTTGATTATATTTAATCTTTAAACTTAACGGTTAACAATTGAATACCTTTTTATAAAACTCACTTGTGAAACAAGAAAGCCTTCAAAGATGTAATAAACTATAACAAGCAGCCCACCAAGAAGATTATCAAGTAAGAGTTCAATCACCTTATTACAACAATCCTTAGACTTAGCGGTTAATAATTGAAGAACTTTCTATAAAACGCATTTGTGAAACGAGCAGGCATGCAAAGAAGTAATAAGCGATAACATAAGCATTCCAACAAAGAGGGTGATCAAATAGAAAGCCCCTGCTTTGAAAAAGAGTTCAAGCACTACTTCATTATAGCTATATCCATAAACTTAGCGGTTAACCTCCATTCAATAAAAATCTGTTTGTGGGTAAATGAGGCATGGCAGGAAAAGCGTTCAGTTGATTGCAAATACAGAAAGCATGCGAAATTTTTCCCAAAGTTTTTTACCACCCCTTTTTTTTTTAACTCCGGCGTTTCCTCCGGCGGTGTGGGGCCGTTCCCGTTTTTTTCGAACGGGGAACGTTCCCAGAAGGGTCGGATTCATATTCTTTTTAAAAGAAAAATCTCCACGAAAAAGAATTTAATAACCGAAAAAAAACGGGAAACAAAAAAGACGACACGGGCGTCGGAACAGAAAACCTCAAAGAAGTGTCATAAAAAGCGGAGTTCTCCCGTTTTTTTCGGGCTGTGTCTATCCTGGCGGATATCGCCGCAGAGTGCGACCCTCTTCCCCCTGCGGCACGCGTGGCCAGATTTACATCTGTTTTGCAGCGAGGGGGGAGGGAATGGAATTACGGAATCCCGGCGAGGGAAAAACTGAGGCAACAGAACACGCGTTTTCGGGAGTCCCGGTTTTCCGAGCGAGCAGGCAGCTCCGGCTCCTAATCCCGTTCCCCGGATTGTTACCGCCTAGACCTGAAGCTAATGCAATTAAGCTTGCCTAATAAAGTAATTGGCCGCCTTTTGTGTGACTTTAAACGGGGTGGGAGGATGCTGAAAAACTCGGTATTCGGCAGTAGCCTGGGTAGGGGGTTGCTTGGGGGAGACTGAAGCATGGTGTCAAATTTGGCGGCGAATCGCCCCTCGAGGTTTTTAACTCTTAGCATCGCTGAGATTTCTGAATACTGAAGTATTGCTTTTATCACACACTTAATGGCTAAGTAATCGTAGGGCGTGTGTTATTAGTTTAATTATTTTAAAGATAAAATTTAAAATATTTAGCCGACCAACGGTCTGCTGGTTAAGGCGTTAGCCTCTAGATAGGAAGGTTTCTGGTTAGAATCCAGGTCAGGTCATAAATATTTGTAAGCGTATGGTGTAGAGATGGCTGGTGCACCTTAAATCTGTCGTGGCCGAAAGTCCTCACGGTGGGTTGGTGCGGAAGTTTGGAGAGTGGGGTGCAAGCTCAGGTGTTGCATGGTCCTCTGACCGTGGTTCAAAATTACGAGGTGTTGTCCTCGGATCTTTCCTTCAAGCGACTGATCCCGGACCGTCGTAAATAGCCCGTTCTGTTGCTCTAGTACGACGTTAACTAAAATTACCATTACCATTGATTCATAAAACATAGTTTGGTGCGGCAGTTTGGATAGTGGAGTGCCAGCTCAGGCGTTTCCTCGTCATCTGACCGTGGTTCAAAATCACGTGGTGTTGTCCTCGAATATTTCACTTTGGGGATTGATCTCGGACCGTCGTCAATAGCACGTTGTGTTGCTCTGGTACGACGTTAATTAAAAGAAAATTACCAAAAAAAATGATAAAATATTTAATTTTGTAAACACTTTCAATGAGGGTGTTTTCCTGTTTTGTCCTCTGCCGACCAACCGGTATAGTGGTTAAGGTGTTAGCCTCTAGATCGGAAGGTTCCTGGTTCGAATCCGGGTGCGGGCATGGATGTTTGTAAGCGTATGGTGTAGAGGCGGCTGGTGCACCTTAAATCTGTCGTGGCCGAAAGTCCTCACGTTGGGTTGGCGTGGAAGTTTGGAGAGTGGGGTGCCAGCTCAGGTGTTGCTTCGTCATCTGACCGTGGTTCAAAATTACGAAGTGTTGTCCTCGGATCTTTCCCTCAAGCGACTGATCCCGGACCGTCGTAAATAGCCCGTTCTGTTGCTCTAGTACGACGTTAACTAAAATTACCATTACCATTGATTCATAAAACATAGTTTGGTGCGGCAGTTTGGATAGTGGAGTGCCAGCTCAGGCGTTTCCTCGTCATCTGACCGTGGTTCAAAATCACGTGGTGTTGTCCTCGAATATTTCACTTTGGGGATTGATCTCGGACCGTCGTCAATAGCACGTTGTGTTGCTCTGGTACGACGTTAATTAAAAAAAAATTACCAAAAAAAATGATAAAATATTTAATTTTGTAAACACTTTCAATGAGGGTGTTTTCCTGTTTTGTCCTCTGCCGACCAACCGGTATAGTGGTTAAGGTGTTAGCCTCTAGATCGGAAGGTTCCAGGTTCGAATCCGGGTTCGGGCATGGATGTTTGTAAGAGTATGGTGTAGAGGCGGCTGGTACACCTTAAATCTGTCGTGGCCGAAAGTCCTCACGTTGGGTTGGTGTGGAAGTTTGGAGAGTGGGGTGCCAGCTCAGGTGTTGCTTCGTCATCTGACCGTATTCAAAATTACGAGGTGTTGTCCTCGGATCTTTCCCTTAAGGGACTGATCCCGGACCGTCGTCAATAGCCCGTTGTGTTGCTCTAGTACGACGTTAACTAAAATTACCATTACCATTACCTGTTTTGTCCTGAAAACTCCACTCTGGATAAAGATTTAGGTAATTTAAATCTAAATATATTTAAGCTATTAAACCACTGGTGTTTTATTGCCCTTATCAATCATGAATTCATATCACATGTAAATCTCTATAACATCAATTTCGAGGAACGACGAATAAAATAATCACCCAGACCTAAATGCCGATTTCCTTTCGACCCTCATGTCCATTAATTCTGTACCTCGTGTGTTGTGTTGGGTAATTTCTTTGTTGTATTCTGTTCATGTGTTTGCCTTTTCCTTTAATACCTTTTGTTCAATTGATGGACTTGTAGTTAGTAATTGCTTACCGATCCGGCGGATCCGGCATCATTTGGCTACCTTCCGGATCCAGCAACATCTATCAAATCCGGTCTGGATCCGATAAACTCGAATTTTTTTAAAATTAAAGAATCGATTATTCAAACTCAACTTTAAAGTCGCAAAATCGTTTATTAAGCTATCGATTGTAAATTAATCGATTTTACATTTTTCAATCATTAGTTTGGAATATTCTAGCAAAAATAATAAATTAAATTATCAACAATATTTTTTTAATAAAGAGGAATTAGACAAGCAAATTCTGCAAGAAAATAAAGACGATTGCAAAAATACAAACTTAAGAAAATAAACAGATTTTGAGAAAATACTGAAGAAAGAAATGACTTCATATGAAATGGAGTCAAAGAAAAATATTTGTCTCTTATGTACGATTACTTAATGACGGTTAAACCAACCAGTGTCGAAGCTGAGAGGGCCTTTTCGGCCACTGGTTCTGTTTGCAGTTCATTGAGAAGTAGGTTGGGGGACAACACAACTAATACGATTTGTTTCCTTAGATCGTTCTTTCAAACTCAAAAGTGATTTTCATTACTATATAACTTCAATTTAAGCAATTAAGAGTTCCCTTGTTTGTTATGTTGCCAAAAACTGCCAAAGATTATATTTTTATGTTAGCATGAGACAAGGTTAGGTACAATTTATATGTCACTTGTTCAACGACATTACAGATAGGGACTACTTAATTTTAGATAAATAGAAAAGTACTACGTATAAAACAAACTAATGTTTTTTGGTGTGGAAACTAGTAAGACTGATCATCATCAATCGTTTAATACTTATTATTAGTAGTTACTATAAGTTATTGTTGGTGATTGATTTCCTACCTATGGATAATTATTAATTAAGTTGATTTTCTAATGCTAAAATAAACGTTTTGTTCGTCAATTTGAAATAATATCCTTTTTAGCTACTTTCACTCAGCCGATTTTGGAAAAATACGTTACTTATTAACAAAGTAACAATCCGGCCGGATCCAGCCGGATTGCAATCCCTACTTGTAGTATTGGGCTCATGCAAATGTTCGTCCCATTTTCGGAGCTAGATGGCATTGCATCAGAAAACATAAGTATTGCCTATTTCACACGTATAAAGTTCGATGTTGTTTGAAAGGAATTTCAGCGAGTACTTGGGGTAAACAATGATATTTGTTTTTTAAATTTACTTAAGTATTAAGAATGGCAGCAAATAAGGAGCATTTTAGACATATGCTTTTTTATTTCCGAAAAGGCAAGGATGCCTCGCTGACGCAAATAAAGATGTGTTGTGTAGGTGAGGGTACAGTTGACGATTGGTTGAGAAAGCTTTGTCAACTGGATCAGTTTTTTTTACCAGAAACGTCGTCCGTCGGGGCTCAATGGGTATGCCCACTGCGTTAGCAACTTTCGAGTCGTAGGCGGTGCAGGTTTGATTCCTATCAAGTGCATTCCTCCCTGGCACTCATCCTTCATCTTCTGTGTCAGCAAATGTTTGTTTGCGTGCGTATAACTTGAAATGCCATGTTTTATGTCTGACGCAGCAGAGCCCAAACATGGTTCTTACGTCATAATCCCCCAAAAAACCAACCGAACAAGGTCATCGAACAGAAGCGCACATACTATATTGATTAACTGTAATTTTTAGTAAACTATTTTTTTGTTTTCAATTTTTGTCAAAAAACGGGAGGAACTTTTGCATTAATTCAGCATGTATTCAAATGTTATTGCATGAGATGGTTTTTACTATCTCGCTTTTCCTCTACCCTACCCTCTTATGGGAACTATAAACCTCTGGTGAGGCTAAGTAACCACATCTATTGGTTGAAAGAATCCGTGGATAGTGTCAACCTTTGGAAACATTAAACTGTTTCTTTCATTACAACATAATCCTTTGGAACGATTATATTCCTCCTTTCCATAGAACAGGGCTCGAAATACCCGGGTGCACAGGTGCACTGTGCACATGAAAATAAAATTGTGCACCTAATTTTTTCCCGCTAGGCGCAGCTGTGCACCTAATTTAAAAACTTAGGTGCACAAGGTGCACCTGTATTAAAAAATATATTTTGAGGCCTGCCATAAAATATAATCTACTTCTCGTTTCCTTGGGATATAATCCTTTGAAGCTATTCTATCCCTCATTTTCCTTGGAATGAAATCCATTTAAATATTATCACTCTTTTTCCTTGGAACAAAAATCCCTTGGAGAGATTCCTTTGGTCAAGAAGGTCAATATTGGTTAGAAATCATGCAGGGAGGACTGGAGGTTGCAAGGTGGAATAATGCGTGTAAACATCCCAGACGATTAAGCTGTTGTCCCGATTAGGCTCAGGTGGCGTTCGTTAAGAACTACACGTAAAGTGTGTAAGATAAATCAGTTATATCGACAAGATTTACCTCAATCAAAATGCGATAGCAAATAGTCCCCAACCACAGTGAGTCACTCATATGAGGAAATTTTAACAATATTTTATGCAGAAATAAAGCCTGTTTATTTAAGTATATTTTTATTATTACGTTTTACTGTTTACTTAAGGATGTCTTCATTACTTCCATGCCACGGAGAATCAGTTTCCTGTGATGTTTTTTCAATTAACTTATACATTGATGATGTTACAGATCGGTCAAAGACAACTGGTGTTCTCAGTGGCGGATTAAGCGGTAAGCGTACTAAGCGGCCGCGTAGGGCCCCGGAATAGCGAAGGGGCTCCGAGTTCTTAAAATGTCTTTTCATTAGGGTTCGAGGAAAGTTGTGACAGCGTCTTAACAATGTGCGTCTTTAAGTGCAGTGAAAAGAGTTTCTAATACAAGATCAGCAAGAGCGGATGCTGTACCTATTAGCAATAAAACTTGGTTTCACGCATAAAAAGAGGCTTTAACTAAAATTTGTAATTAAGATAAAAAAAATTACCACAGTAGAGGCGACTTCACTTCTGAAGAAAATGGACAAATATTAAATCGCCTTAATGAGTTATTTGGAATACTATTTTATAAAGAATAAATGTTATTATTAAATCAGTGGAATACGAACTCTCTCTCTCTCTCTCTCTCTCTATTGAAATGATCTGTCCTACAAAAATTTTATCAATAATTTCAGAGAAGTTGAAAAAGAGGCAACTGAATTTATCAGTGCTGTCATTTCATGTGAAGATGGACAAACTCGCAGGCACCAAAATAGAAAAAGGTTTTTTGATGAAAACAAAGAAGTCGTACATATGAAATTTCAATTAGAGAAAATTTCAAAGCCAAATCGTTTTATGTCAAATGTGATAACACCAGGGTAAGAATTACCTCAAAGAACTCAGACGTATGAAGTTGTGGAGCCTTTTCGAATATCTTTTGTTTGGGATTTATCAATAAAATAAAAAAGAACACGATAAAAAAGCGGAAGAATATTTTAAAAATAACATTGATGTTTGTACTTATGAAGATAAATTTGACCATTTTTTAATATAAAAAAAAACCGAGGGGACACGTCACAAAAACCACACCAGACATCTATCGAGCCGCCAAAGAAATGTCTTGCACATTTCCAAGAGTTGAAATATTATTGAAAATTTTTTTTCACATTTCCCTTGTCTAAAATTTCAGGAGAAGTTTCGTTTTCTGTTTTAAAGTGTGTAAAAAGTTTTTTTAGGAGTATTATGGGAGATGAAAGATTAATTAATATCTCAATTCTGTGTACATAGAATAAAAAAATTTAATAGAAAAATTTTTAGAAATAAAAAACTAATTTCAAGAAATAAAGACGGGAATTCATGTAAAAGTAATAATTTTTTAATTCAAATTTATTAAAATTTAAAACATTTATTTAATGTGTTATGGTATAAAATTTTTGATTACTTTTCTTTTTTTTTTGTTAATAACTTAATTAGAGTTTCCTTGAAACTGTTTTTTCTAATTTGAGTTTGAGGGCCCCGAAAATTTTACTGCTTGGAGCCCCCACTTGACTTGATCTGTCATTGGGTGTTCTCAAAGATCTCATAAAGACGAGTGATGATTTAACAGATCGCTTAAATACCAATCTTATGAATATGAATAACAGGGGAAGAGGAATTTGAGATGGCAAATAGCCTCTGACCACATTGAGTCCACATGAGGAAACTCATAACTTAGTCCGACAGCCAAATAAGGATTTTTCTTCGAACCCTGTTTAGAACTATTAAGTTTTTTTATTGTTGTTATTTCATGTTATGAAGATTCATAAAATTGCGTGGATACCCATGCAGTACCTTTGGACAACTCTCAGAATTCAAGATGATGGCCATCCCTATAGTAAATATTTAGGTTCCGTGAAAATTTGTACTTATTTTGTCATAAATATGTGTTTCTCGTATATTTTTATAGCTATATATTTATAGCTCTCTTATATTTATAGTTTAAATTACTTGAACGGATCTGAAAGTAGTTGTTTTTATTTGTAAAAAAAATTTTAAATAGAGAAGGTGATCATTCACATTGAGTCAACCACATGATGAAACTCATAACTTAGTCCGGCAGCCAAGTAAGTATTTTTCTTCGAACCCTGTTTAGAACTATTAAGTTTTTTTATTGTTGTTATTTCATGTTATAAAGATTCATAAAATTGCGTGGATACCCATGCAGTACCTTTGGACAACTCTCAGAATTCAAGATGGCGGTCATCCCTATAGTAAATATTTAGGTTCCGTGAAAATTTGTACTTTTTTGTCATAAACATGTGTTTCTCGTATATTTATAGCTATATATTTATAACTCTCTTATATTTATAGTTGAAATTACTTGAACGGATCTGAAAGTAGTTGTTTTTGTTTGTAAAAAAATTTTTAAATAGTGAAGGTGGTCATTTTGAATGTATATATATATATATATATATAGTTTTACTAAATTAGAAAATTCCCTAAAAAAATTATTATTATTTTTTAGTTTTTATTTTATACTTTAACACATTGGATTATTTTTAAAACATACATTTACACAAGTAAATTAATAAAATGTAAAGTTAGTAGGCTCACATAAAAGGTACATTCACAAGTAAATTAGTTCAGTTAGATTTTCAATTATATTTCACTAAATGAAGACAAATGTCTGTTAATTGAAATCTAAATAAATTATTTTTGCTCATCGTCCTCATCTTGTACTTAATTTTTTCTATTTAAAAAGCCGTTATGTGCACAGACACAAAACACTGCCTCAAGCCTGTGTTTACGTAATCACATCTTTTTGTACGACATGGTGTTTCACTATTACATGAGCATTTAATTAACTTCAAGACCTCACTTGCAGCAAGAGCAACCTTAACTTGTACACCAATGGGCAGAAATACTTCGGAAATGCTGTTTTTGAAGAAGCCAAATTGTTCAGGATATATTGCACGAGATGTACCTAAAGCATTCTTCTGAATGATAGTTTGAAGGTGTGCTCGTTTTACATTCTGCAGAACAGCTTTATTAGTGAGTGGCAGTGAACAGTCTTGGAGATTGTGAAGTTATTTCTTCCCATTTTAGTGGACCAGGCTCTAACTCGTGCTTCTGAAACTATCCAACATTTTGGATAACAGTAACAGATGTTAATGAAAATTGATACTTGTTTGTTCACATCTTCAATGCTTACTGTTTTATTTCTCACCAATGAAAGTGAATGACCCATTTTTAGTACCTATACTTTTTTTACCTTTCCATGTACCAAAAAGGCAAGCTGTAGTATCACATCCATTCAGAGCATGTCTGGCAAAGATATCTGGTTTGTCAATGTGTTTTTTGGACGAAGATTTTGAAGTCAATCAACGACCTTCCTCGGATAGGTGATCCTATGTACATTGGGATGGTTATACGTTCCTTTAAATAGTGGTAGAGCAGCAACAAAAAAACATCAATGTCATCAGAAACCAGTCATCCGCCTGCCTCCTTCTGTACCTAGTCCACATGCTTGTTGGACAATTGTAACATCTGTCTCTTCATGCAGAATCGCTAAATCTTGCCGTTTTAAAACATTTAAACCTGATATTTCCTTTGGGATTTCATCCTGCCCTGTATCCACTTATTTGCTAGTTTTAGTGTAAAGTTCAAGATATACCTTACCTTGAACAGGGTCGCTGCAAATAAAGTTTATCAATTGTTTATTGTTTTCTGTGACTGTGACTTTTTGAGATGGAAGTGGGGATAACAGTGGTAGTTGGTAAACTCTGCTAACTCCTGCTTATCTCTTTTGTCTTACAACATCTTTGGTGCTGAAAGCATAATACCGATCAGAAATCAAGTATACATCGCCTAACTAGTTTGGTTATGAATGCAGATTTGAAGGGAGAGATGTAGTCACTTAGAGTATCTTTATCAGGCCAAAGAATAACACACAGTAAGGCTGATCCATCATTTACAAAGGAGACACGATCTAATGTCATTGTTCGGGATGATACATCTTCCTTCAACAATGTTTTCAATTTTGACTTGTTTTTACCCATCCTCATTTCACCAGAATAGTCAAACAAAGCTGTTCGAACAGGAGATAGCTCATGAGACAGAACGTGTTCCATATTTATATCATGAGAGCTTGCTTGAAGACCAATTATACTAGTAAATTATTTGAGTGGCATATCTTTGCAGTACCAGCTTCAACGGGATTCTTTGTAGCAACCATTATTACTTTTTGAGGTATCCGATCGTAGTTGACAACTAAGTCCTTCTTGATCTCTGTTATGTGTTCCAATTCGTTTTTGCATACCTTTGTTTTTGTGTTGCTTAGCCCAGGGCTCGAAATACCCAGGTGCACAGTGCACATGAAAATAAAATTGTGCACCTAATATTTTCCCGCTAAGTGCACGCAGTGTATCTAACGTTAAAAAAAGGGGATGAAACGTGGTTTATGTTATTTTGATGTTTGAACAAATATTAGTATCACCCTCTCTCGCTCTAAGGAACGTTATTGAAATTCCTAAATACACACTATTCGAAAACAAAATCGCAGGGCTGTAACGGGTTTATAAAGGAAGAAGGTTTACTTGTGCCACTGTCACCAGAACTTTCCAAAGACCGAAACATTTTCCAGATGACTCTGTTGAAGCGACTGTCGTGACAACCGTGCGCCAGTGCACGCAGTGTACCTAACGTTAAAAAAAGGGGATGAAACGTGGTTTATGTTATTTTGATGTTTGAACAAAATATTAGTATCACCCTCTCTCGCTCTAAGGAACGTTATTGAAATTCCTAAATACACACTATTCGAAAACAAAATCGCAGGGCTGTAACGGGTTTATAAAGGAAGAAGGTTTACTTGTGCCACTGTCACCAGAACTTTCCAAAGACCGAAACATTTTCCAGATGACTATGTTGAAGCGACTGTCGTGACAACCGTGCGCCAGAGAAGGGAGAATTTAGATGTTTAAGTATTTATATTTACTATATCTACTACTAACCTATATAAACATACCCAACTAATAAAGTAGTTTACACTAGATTAATACTCTTATATTACTTTTTTTTAAATATGCACCTAAAATATAACTTGTGCACCTAATTTAAAAACTTAGGTGCACAAGGTGCACCTGTATTAAAAAATCTATTTCGAGGCCTGGCTTACCCTTTTGCTGGTATTCATCTTGACTGATGTCTACAAGATCCTCCTCCAGCTATTGATATTATACCCATGAATTTGTTGCGACTGACAAAATGTTATCTTCCTTCAGCAACATTTAATTCACTAATCACTCTCTCAACTCTCATTCTAACATGTGACGACCACTCATCGTTTCGCTTGTTACATACATCCAATATTAACTGTATTACAGATTTTCTTCCGTCGACTCGTTTTTCACGAATCATGTATACAGGACTCCATTATTCTGGATGTTTTTTATCTTTTACTACAACACAGTCAGTTCCGCAATAAATACAATGCTGTCTAAAATTAAAGAATGATAAACTGGATCTTCGAATCCTCACAGGTTGTTCTTCAGCGTACTCTTCACTGTCTCTCGCTTTCATTTCTCAAATTTCGCCACTTTATATTTTTATCAATATACATAGAAACACAAGATTTTTGACAGGTTAACATAACGTCCTTTTTTCCTATCAATCTTAGAAGTTCTTCGTGTTTTGCTTCGTCATGTATCTCACTACATGAAATAATAGTTTGAATTCACTAATCCCCTGCTACAATACTTTTTCAGTTGTTGTTTTTTAACTACAATGATACTTCCATTGAAAAAAAAAATATTTCTCCATATTTCATATTTTTTTGTGTTTCAGTACTTCAATATTCAAAACCACACTTGGAACATACAAAAAAAATAATTCTGGCTGATAGATCACGAAATATTAAAATGTTACAAATTCCCCTAATGGCGGAAGACGCCATCTAAAATAAAGCGAGTTGCCCAAAGGTACTAAAGAGGTCCCCGGTATCGATTCCTTATATATATATACCTAGAACAAACAATTTCAATAATAGAAACTTAATAGAACAAAACAAGGTTCGAGGTTCACAGCTGCCGAACTAACTGTATTAAGCACAAATGAAACCCTGCTTGACTAGTTTTTACTACTATGCCACGGAGAATCAGTTCACTGATTTGTTTATTCAATTAACTTATTGCTTGATGTTGAAGATCGGTCAATGACATCTGGTGTTTTCAAAGATCTTTCAAAGAGAACGGCTTATTTAAAAGATCGCTCATATTCCACACTTATGAATGGGAATTACAAGGTTGTAGGAATGTGATGGGGCAAATAGACATTACAACGGTGGGTCACATGAGAAAACTCCTAACTATATTGTACACTAATAAAACCCTGTTCAACTAGTTTTTTCATTGCCAAGAGAATAAATTTACTGTTATGTATATTAATGAACTGATTCCTTGGTGTTAAAGATCAGTCAAAAGTGACTGGGAATTTAAGAAATCACTCAAAAACGAATGTTGAATTAAAAGATCGCTCAAATTCCAGCCTTGCGAATGTGAATAACAAGGGAAGAGGAATTTACGATGACAAATAGCCCCCGACCACGTTGGGTCACCCACATGAGGAAACTCTTAACTGTATAAACAGAAATAAAACCCTGTTTATTCCACTGAGCTTTTATTACTGCCATGCCACGGAGAATTAGCTTTCTGTGATGGTTTTTCAATTAACTTATACAGTGTGTGTTAGAGATCGGTCAAAGACGACTGGTCCAAAGACGACAGATGATTTAAAAGATCGCTCAAATTCCACACTTATGAATGTGAATTACAAGGGAGTAGGAATGCGATGGCAAATAGCCCCCGACCACGGTGGGTCACCCACATGAGGGAACTCCCGAGCCCCGCTGATGGATGGAAGCTGTCCACAGAATTGACGCTGGTTGTTTTTGGGAGATATGACGAATTGCGGACGGGCCAAAGGTGTCCCAGGCAACGCGCTAGGGTGGTCTCCCCCTTTGGCAGAGATCCAGATCACGTCGCCGGGACACCCGAGACACCGACGATCATGTGAGCTGTTAGTCTTACAACTTGTAATATGTTATCTTTGACAGAAAACCCGGAATTTTTACTGCCAAAATCTCGCCCGAGATCGTTTATTTAGTTTTTGCACTTCGTGCGGGATGTGTTTACCGTCAAAAACTTTTGACCCTCGAGGCTGTGTTGTCATTCAACAGGCTCGTAACCTTTTGGAAGATTTACTGGAACAAGCTCGTGGGACATATGATTATTCTAGTTACCGAGGACAGATTGATTTCTGACATTTTACCTCAACATATTTCAATGCAAATTAGGTTTTGTTAGTCTGTCGCCCTTTGGTTAGTTTCTGGAGTCGATGAAAGTAGTTGTAATTTTTAAAGTTGTAAGGGTATTAAAACTTATAAACCTCTTGTGTGTGTGTGACAAATTTACCGGAACAGCCTTGGGGTATCTGATTATTCTAGTTGGATTTGTTGGTTGTTTTATGGCTATATTTAGCCAAGCTGTGCCAAACACAAGACAGACAACACAATGACGGAGGAAGAAAAAGTTAGAAACGGAAGGGTAGTTGAGGGGAGGAGGGAGTAAAAATGAAATGAAGGAAGGATCTCTCAGATACCTCGGGCTCGTATTCTACTTGGAAATTGATTCAGATTGAATTCTGAAACTTTATCTCGGCATAATTCAGAGTTAAGTAGGTTTTGTTTGTTCGTAGTTCTTCGGTTACGTTTGCTACTTGTTGGTTTGACGTTCTACGGTCATTTTTTTAAAGTCGATGCAAAATAGATGAGACGTTCCAACACTTGAGCAATCCTAATACGAACTTTGAAGACTCGTTTACTGGGGCAGTCTTGGGATATTTCGATATTTGACTATCATAGTTGTCGGAGAGCCGATTATATTCTAAAATCTTACCATAGCACAATTCAATGCTAAGTTGATTATTAGTTTGCCGTTTTCCGGTCAGGTTTTACACAACGGTGGTTGGGTTTGTCGCTCTACGGTCATGTTTTGGACTAAACGTTCTCTCCTTCCAATGTTCATTTAGATTTTCATGTTATAACTGAATTGGGAACCACATTTATAACACAGAATTGGGCAATAAAATGTATGTATGTATTTAGCGAGCAAAGTTAAATATTTTACGATCTTATCCTATAAATAACTGGAGCGTGTACTGGTCTAAAGTAATGCAATATTTCCCGTTGTAACTGAGTTGTGAAAGGAAAAACTGAGATAGATCGTACGTTTTTGGCAAAATTGCAAAACACCTCTCCACAACTACTTATCGGACCAAACTAATTCTCATTGAACCAAACTACCACACGCAGCAAGTAATTTGAACTTGTACAATTTCTTTACAAGTTCAATTATAACTAACAGACCGTGTTCTTGTGTAAAGTAATGCAATCTTCAGTCATTGAAATGTACCTGTGAATAAAAATTACTGAGACTGGATGGACGTTTAGCAAAGTTGCAAAACATTTCTCCAACAACTACTCATCGGAACATAATACAACTCGGAACAAATAACATCAGTTTGGAGAACAATTTCTGTACACCTTCAATTATAATTCGCATTGCCTTGTTAAGGTATGAAGTAGTGCAATGCTCACTTACATTTACCCTTTGTAATAGAGCTGTGAAAGAAAAATGCAGAGACTAGAAGAACGTTTTGCAAAATTAAAAAACAATTTTGTAGCAACTACTATAATATCAGAACAAACTACCACACGGAACAAATAGCATGAAACTTGAAGTATAATTTCTTCACAACTTCAATATAACTTACGTAGCTTGGGTTGGTATAAAGTAATGTAATGTTCACTTACATTATTAACCCGTAGTAATTGAGCTGTGAAGGAAAAATACTCGGACTTGATGGATGCTTTGCAAAATTGCAAGGCAACTACTCATCAGAACAAACTACCACATAGAACAAACAATTTGAGATTGTAGTGCAATTTCTTTAGAGCTTCAATTATAACTGACGAAGCGTGTGCTGGTGTAAAGTATGCAATGTTCATCCGTTGTAATTGAGCTGTGAAAGAAAAATGCTGAGACTGGATGGACGTTTTGCAAAATTGCAAAACAGCCCTCCAGCAACTACTCATCTTCCCCACACGGAACAAATTATTTGAACCTGGAGTACAAATTTCTTTACAACTTCCACCTCCCATTCTCGAGAGAGTGTTTTCTTTTCTTCCCTTCCCTATTATGATCGGTAGCATCGCTTTCAGGCGTCTTTGTGGTTAGGCGAAACCCACATGAGTGAAGTGCAACCCCTCTCTTAAAGGAGCTTGTAAAGTGAACATCCACCGGGGGCTGGAACCCAAGAGGGGTGGGTTAGGTTAAAACCGGATGAGCCATCGTTTTAAAAAGTCAAGCATCGTATGTTTTGCAAAAAGCGATAAAAGTTTCTCCATAGCCGAAGCTGAGATCCGCGTGAAAAGGAACTGGTACTCCTGTAAGAGAGTTGACAGCCATGCCATTGTTCAACACTGCTCCAACAGTTACACGTCGCTGGTTTCCAACTCGACCGCTGTCCCGCCCCCTGACCCCGGGTCACCATTGGAGGAGCCGCCGAATTTTCGCTTTTCCGAGTTTTCATTGTGTAGAGTCTATCAAAACCGAGTAGGTTCTTCAGCGTCGATGGTCCGCAATAACTCAGTCTTTCTTCTCCTGTCCCATAGCTCAGCGCACAATACCCTTTGTACCACGAAACCATGTAGGACACCTCGATAACAACAGAGGGACCCGCGTGAAACTCGGGGGACCCCCGTTTACGCCCCTTTGGGTTGCCCACCCTTCTGTAAACTGTCTGGCTGCCCACTAGACATATTGGGGCTGGTGACCAGGGGAGGATTACTTTTGACCGCAAGCGGCTGACATCTCGCCTTTATGAATGGCACAGTTGACAACATCAAAACACGAGTAGCGAATTAGATTCACTAAACGCGTAAACAAATGGTTTCAAACCTGGCTTTCACATGCCTGTCGTCATCTAGAATTTTTTACTTCGTAATTATATTTGGTCTAGTTCGCCTCAGATTATTTCAGTGTGTAGAGTTACTGGTTTTAAAAGCGTTCGACTTAATTTCATTTACCGATAATCTATGAATTGTTGAAGCAATTGACAACATCAAGACACGGGTGGTAAATAAAGTGCACCTAAATAGTTCAACAAATTGTTTTAAATCTAACTTTCGCATGCCTGTGTGTGTTCATCGAAAATTTTTACTTTGCAATCCCATTTGCACTTTAGTTCGCCAAAGATAATTTCAATGTTTATTACTGGTTGTAAAAACTTACAAAATACTTTCATTTCCCAATAATCCGTATAAATTGTTAGAGCAAATAACAACATCAAAACAGGTGTTAAATAAGGTGCAGCTGAATAATTAAACAAATGGGTGTGTGGTTTCAAACCTGCCTTCCATATGCCAGCGTTAGTTGTGAATTTTTACTTTGCAATTCAATTTGGCACTCTAGTTCTCAGATAACTTCAATGTTTATTAACTATATGGTAAAAACGTATGACGTAATATCTCCTTTTCTAATTTGCATAAACACTTTTTTTTAGATCCACGTCCCCCGACTCACAGAAAGGTTGAGTCTTACAGTGTACATAAACAGTTATCGCACTTGACAACATCAAGACACTGGTAACAAAGTAGGTACACTAAAAGTTTAAACAAAATGTTTCAAACCTAGTTTTCACATGCCTGTGGTCATCGTAAATTATTACTTTGTAAAATTCTATTTGGGAAGAAGGGAGACTTAAGTTCTTTCAATTGTAAAATTTTTATAAAAAAAAGAATTTTTCGGGGGTTGTGTACTTTTATACAATCTTACAATTTCCCTCTGCGAACAATAGCCCGTTGTGTTGCTCCAGTGCCACGTTAGTTAACTACCTATTAACCTACCCTCCACAAACGTTTAAAAACGTTATTAAATAGGAAGGTATGTACTTTTAATCAACGTCGTACTGGAGCGACACAACGGGCTATGGACGACGGTCCGGAATCAATCCCCAAGGGAAAGATCCGAGGAGGACAACACGAAATGTTGAACCACGGTCGGATACCGAGGCAACAGCTGAGCTGGCACGCCATTCTCCAAACTATCACACCACACGAACGTGACGTTTTAAATAGAATTTTCCTCAGTTCTGTGTATTTGTTATACAGAATAGTATGTTTATTATATGGCCCATATCAGGTCATTAGACCATCATCATTTGCCGTGGTTTAAACTTACGTAGTGTCTACAGATCTTTTCTTTCGGGTATGATCCCGGACCGTCGCCGATAACCCGTTGTGTTGCTCCAGTGCGACGTTAGATAAAATACTTTTCTATCTACCAGGTCATTAGAACTGAAATACAAGAAACAATTGGAGCCGCGGTAGCCCGGTTGGAAGAGTAACGGACTCGAATTCAACCAAAGACCGTCGTGTATAAAGGGGATCCTGAGTGGTATACGATCATACAATCTTATAATTTGAGTCACGAACGTTTTAAAATTTTGGTAAGAAGCGGAATTAGCTTTCTTTCTGGGTAATTTATTTATGTTGAATCTTTTTTACAATTTCAGCCATGAACTTTTAGAAATTGTCAAAAAATAGGATTGTTTCTTGGGTGGTACGTTTATTGAACCTCACATTTCAGCTATTAACGTTTTCAATGTTTCTGGCCATTCAGGAGAAGCAAATCCAACCATACCAAATATACACTTGTCTTTTGTTAAAGGAAAATTGTACGTCAAAAATATGTTTATGAATTCTTTTCAAACAACGGGTTCAGCCTCTGAAGAAATGCTTGGTGATGATCGAACTATTTTGAGGCAGTCACAATGATCTTAAAAAGAAGCGTAAAGTTGTATGCAGTGCTCCATGCAGTGGAATAAGTTCTTCAAAATCCGTCCTTAACTGTACATATGAAAAATGAGCTGCCTCTTGATGAAATGTCTTCCAGAAGCAAAAATTGGCACTGATTTTAACAAACTACAATGGCGAATCGATTGGTATCGTTAAAGAGGAAGCTCAAACAGCCCCCTTTCCGACCCCTTCAGTTTACTTTTCCAGCCCCAAAGACTAGCCTGCCAATGAGGGGGATCTCCCCTTCTGTCAAATAGTCTTGTTAAGAAGTGTATTTGTTTCTTTGGGAAGTGTGGGGCACTTTAGAACTCGGTCTTTTTGAGCAGCTTAACTTTTGAGTTTCGAGGATTTGTTGATGAGTAAAAACTCCATCACTCAATTTGGAACCTCAAAGTTTTGAAGAATGGTGTTGTTTTTGTGGGGTAACTTGCTTCGCGTTATTCATTAGAACTTCGCTTTTTCTGAAGTTTGCTTCTGCAAACTATCCCGGATTTAGGGCAAATCGGCAACAAATTGCGCTTCTCCATGTATGTGTTGTGTTCATCGTCGTTTAAAGTTGCAAGAAAAAAAAATCCGAATATTTTAAAGCTCTCTAGTGAGAATATTTGAGGGATGAAAAAGAAAATATCTGCTCATAACTAAATGTTTACACTACGGATGGCAAGGTTTGACTCAAAAATGCATGTATTGATTCCTACTGTGGATATAATTGTAATTATGCCTGCCCATCACTGTAAGCAGCTGTAGTAAACTGACATAACCGTAAATATTTACACTAAGGACTCCAAATACCTTGTTTGAACACAAAATTGTATCATTTCAATCTTGCTGTGAATAAGTCTGTTAAATAAATATTTACATGAAATATACCCGAATGCCTGTTTTAAACTCAAAATATATCATATTAATACTTGAATATGTCTATCAAATAAATATTTACTCGAAGGACACCTGTTTTGAACTCAAAATGTATCATTTTAATCTTACTGTGAATGGGTCAGCCTGAACTAAATGTCTACGCGAAGAATATCCGAATACACCCTGTTTGAACTCAAAACTGATACATTTAATCTTACTGTAAACATGTGTGTCATAACTAAATATTTAAACTAAAGATTTCCGAAACCCTGGTTTGAAAGATCAAAACTACCATTTTAATCTTACTGTAAATATATGTCATAACCCAATGCTTACGATAATGAAAGACAGTGCATTTTTAGATGAAACAATGATTTTAAGTTGCGAAATTTGTGATTAATATTTAAAATATATGGTGTGGAGTGATTAGGTTTATCACGTGATGCGGAGTGATATCCTAAATCATATTTTTTGAAAATGAAACAAAAATTTTACAAAGGTAGGTATGTATTTTTAATTAACGTAGTACTGGAGCAACACAACAGGCTATTGACAACGGTCCGTGATCAATACCAACGGGATAGACCGAGGACAACACCATGTAATTTTGAACTACGATTAGATGACGAGGTCACGCCTGAGCCGGCACCCCACTCTCCAAACTCCCACACTACGCCAGCGTGATGACATTTGAAGCCACGAGAGATTTAAAGTGCACCAGGGGGGCAACAAAGAGGGCTGGTGCGCGTTAGATCTGTCGTGGGCACAAATGTCTTCACATTGGCATAATATAGAAGTTTGGAGAGTGGGGTGCCACGGGTACCCCAACGCATAACATAATTACCCTATTCATTTCGAACCCCATTTTTTTTCGGTAACAAACAGAAATTTCATAACAAAATCGAAGCCTATTCAAAAGCACAATGCTTAAAAAACTCTTAAATAGATATATATTTTCTAGAATAATCTTTCTCGGCCTTATTTCAGCTATATCACAACGCATCACATGATTAGCCTATTCATTTTAACCCCCATGTTTTGAAAACAGAACAAAAATTTCGCAACAAAACCGAAACATTGTGTTATCTAAAATCAAGTCTTCTGCAGACTCGCTTAAATAGCTCTTAGAGACATATTTTCTAGAAGCAGAACCTTTCATAGCCTTATTTAGGTCATAGCACAACGTATCACACGATAAACTAATCATCCCAAACAACATTTTTCGCAAATGAAACAAAAATCTATAACAAAATCGAAACGCTGTTATCTAAAAAACAAGTCTCCCAATACCATAACGCATAAATATCCCCAGAATCAGAATCCTTTCCCTGCCTTGTCTTGCAAATATTACTCTGCATCACATGACAAACCTATTCATTCCAAATTCCATTTTTCGGAAACGGCACAGAAATTTCATAAAATCGAAACACTGTGTTATTTAAAAACACAATATCTTCTACATTTGCTTAAATAACTCTTAAAGAGACCTATTTCCTAGAAGCAGAATTTATTGCGGCAATACCACACCATATCACATGACTAACTCAATCATCCCTAACTACGTTTATCCGAAACGAAACAAAAACCCATAACAAAATCGAAACGTTTTGAGACTTGTTTTTGGATAACACAATCTCTTAACGCTATAAGTACCTCCAGAATCGGAATCTTTTCCCGGCATCATCGCGCAAATTCGCATGATTAACCTACTCATTCCAAACCTCAGTTTCGGGAACGAAACAGAAATTTCATAACAAAATCGAAACATTGTGTTATCTAAAAACACAATGTCATACAATTGCTTCAATAGCTCTTAGAGACGTCTATTTTCCAGAAACAGAATCGTTCCCGGCAATACCACACCCGCATCACATGATTAACCTAATCATCCCAAACCCCATTTTTCGGGAGCGAAACAAAAATCCATAACAAAATCGAAACATTGTGTTATCTAAAAAACAAGTCTCCCAATCTCCTAACGCCATAAATATCTCCAGAATCGGAATCCTTTCCCGGCCTCGTCTCGCGAATATCACACCGCATCACATGATTAACCTAATCATCACAAACCACACGAGTCCTACACCCCTCCGGCAATGTATATTACTTAATTGATGCTCGACAGCCTTTAGAGAGTGCAGAGCAAAAGAAGAACCAGATGACTGAAGCATCACCAGGAGGAGATTGGCGAAAAGGGGGAGGAAGCTGGGGTTTTGGAACCCAGGGATCCATCCACAAGCCAGAATTCCCCGAGAGTTGCTCCAAGTTCAGCCCCTCTCGCTATTCCTGGAAATAAGAAAGAAGAATGTAAGAGGATATCACTTTAAACGGTCCGCCTCAAGTCCCGCCCCCTGATGGTGATTGACGTCCGGGCGGCCAATGGGGTGAGGTAGATGAGCATCGCTGAGACCCAAAGTGTGATGGCGGGATGGTAGAGAGGCAGTTATGAGCTAGCGTTCGCGGGCAGTCGCACCTTCGCGCGTTATGCTTTCAGGCAGTGCGTTATCCGAAGATGATCAAGTGGCAGTTCGAATCATGAAGGTATGGATCATATTTTGTGCTCTTTGATAAATTGTTGTTTGTCTTGTTGCTTGGATATTGTGAACGATTGTTTGTGGTCTTGCAAACATTTTTCAAAAGCAGGGTGTTGTGGAAACCGAAACTGGACGAGAAAGTACTCCCGATAACGTTGGGTATATCGCTCTCTTTGCTTGTGAATTTTAAGTTTTCAAACTGCAGTTCAGATCTTATTCAAGCATTCCCTTAAAATTGGGACTTCAAAGGTGATTTGTTTCAAGCAGTTACCTCAAACAACGAATTGCTAACGAAAATGATCAAGTGGTAGCTTGAATCATGAAGATATGAATCATACTTTATGCTCTTTGATAATTTCTGGTTAGTCTTGTTGCTTGAATAATGTGAACACATATATTTGGGGTGTTAGAAACATTTCCCAATAGCTGGGTGTTAGGAGAAACCACAACTTAACCAGAAAATGCTCCGATAATGTTTGGTATATCACTTCTTTTTGCTTGTCCACCGATGAATTTTAAGTTTTCAAACTCAGATTAAATCCCATTCAGTTTCCTTTAATATTAGGACTTCAAAGGTCATTTGTTTCGAGCAGTTATCATAAATTGAATTGCTAAAGAAGCTTTGGGTATCTTAACTCTCCTGGTGGTGGCCTTGAAAGGGTGCCTTGCTAATAGCACAACTGATCATATATTGATGGACGAGATATCTCGTCATTAGGAGAAAAATGACTAGATCTTGATCTCGTTAGCATCTAAAAATCGTCAACTGATCAACCGTCAATATCTTGTTGACGAGATATCTCGTCAAAACTGCTTGGAGGGTTCAGTGTGCACTAGAAGGAATTTCTGTCTTCCAAATATTCTACCATGTATAGTATTATTTCAAGATTTTACCTAGATTATGTGTTTAGTTGTAGTTTTACATAATTTCATTCAAAATACGAGTAATTTACTGTATAATTTGTGCCCTTTCATTTCTAATCAGCATTTCTTTCAGCCCTTGTTATATCGCACCCTTTAATATATCGCGCCTTTTAATGTCCCCTACATGCGATATACCAATTCCCTCTTAAAGAAAATAATTTAACCGTGAATAATTTATAGAATATAATTTCACCGGATGAATATCAAAAGTGTAGACATTCACACCAATGGACTTTATAAGATTTCACCGAAAAATTCACAAAGTAATTGTTGTTAGTAGCTGAAAAACGAGGTGCTGGGTTAGAAATCTTAATTCAAATGGTTAAATGATTAGTAAAATTAAATAATAGTTATTGAGATGAGTCACAGTACACAAATCAAAGGAACTACACGGAATTTACTATACTATCGGGATTATTTGTCAACTATTTTGACGTAAGAAATAAATAGTTACGTTCATAATTTATAACTAGTAATTCTTGATTATAGTTGCTGAATCGAAGTTTAAATCAACACCATGATACACTTACAACTTACTAAAACTAATATCGAAAATAAAACTATTCTATAAAATAAGGTATGCGTAAAAATTAAGGAGACATTTTCGTTTTTCGGCAAAAATAATGGATTTACGATTTAAAAATTTTAAATTTTTTTAGGATCTTAATCCTTTAGGTGATTGCTTCGATGAGGTATCTCGTCATTAGTAGAGTTGCCCAGACATTTTTGGACGAAACATCTCGCCATTAAAAGTAAACTGACCAGATTCTGATATTGTCATCATAAAAAAACCCGGCAATATTTATCTTGTTGACGAGATAACTCTTCATTATCAAAATTGGATCCATCTTGATGGACAAGATGCCCATTCGAAACAATTTGGAGGGTTAGAAACTTGTACCAAATTTGAAATTCTCAAGATAGGTTCCGTTATAAGTCATTAACAGATCCGCGCATATGTAGAATTCAAACGACATATGTATAAAACTATTGGGTTGATCGATTTTACAGCTTTTAAATTTTTGCACAATGCCCGGCCACCTTACTTTTATCGCTTCATGAACTAGGAAAGTTACATGCTCGCTTTTAATATTTTATAGCAAAGGTTTCGTTCAATTATTTAGCTAAATCGCCTAAGTCGGATTTGACAAGACCCACTTCCTCAAATATTTAGCATAATACTTTTTTGGTTCGTCAAACGATGGCTACAAAACAAACGATGTAAGACAAAAGGATGATCCGTTTTTTTTTTGTTGACGATCTATTATTGAAAAGTCTTTGAGAAGGAGTTAAGAAACCATGCCGACCAGAGAACTTCGCACAGCACCATTGCAGAGGAGGTTTAGCTGGGGTGATTCTTCTTGAAAACGACAAGAAAAAAATTTGTAAAGATGCGAAATGATAACAAGTAGACGTACACAGTCAACACACAAGCAGACGCACTGAAGCAACACAACTCGATATTGGCGACGGTCCGGGATCAAAACCGAATTTGAAAATCCGAGGACAACACCACGTAATTTTTAACCACGGTCAGATGACAAGGTCACACCTGATCCGTTACTCTTGCAGCCGGGCAACCTGGACCTCATAATAGAGCAGGGTGAGCATACGTGATTCTTGAAAATAACAGTTATTTGTGAACACATGATATGATAACAAGTTGACGTACAAAGTTTGGAATTATTGGATTGAATATTTTCGTAAAGTCCCCAAAAATAGCAATTTCAGCAAAAGGAAATGAAAATCTCCACTAACCCTCCAAGTTGTTTCAACGAGATATCTCGTCTATCAAGATCTGACATATTTTGCTAACCACGAAATACCTCGCCATCAAGATATTAACGATTTTTTATGATGGTCAAGATCCCGTCTGTTTTTCCAATGACAAGATACCTCATCGAGACAACCAAGTGGTTGAGGATTTACACTCCAAGCAGAAAAAAATGAAAAGGTTATTTGGCAGGTTGATTAAAATAGTTTATTATGCATTTCAATTCATATTGACGTTGTTAAAAATTACATTTAAGCGCTTAACATACGACTCAAATACTTTTGACCGTTCAGGTAGGTAGGTATATTATTTTCCGTTGCACTGGAGGAACATAACGGGCTATTGGCGAGGGCCCGGCTTCTATACCAAAGGCAAACATCCGAGGATAATACCACGTAGTTTTGAACCACGGTTAGATGACAAAACAACACCTGAGCTCGCAACCCACGCACCAAACTTCCACGCCGAGCCGAGGTGGCCCGGTTGGAAAAGTAACGGATTAGTAACAGGAAAGTTGCGAGTTCAAATCCAACAAACACCGGCATGTACAAAGGGGGCTGGTGAACGTTAAATCTGTCGTGGCCTCAAATGCCTTCATGTTGGCGTGGTGTGGAAGTTTGGAGAGTGGGGTGCCTGCTCAAATGTGGCCTCGTCATCTGACCGTGGTTTGAAATTACGTGGCGCTGTTGTACCGGATCTTTCCCTTCGGGTCTAGTTCCGGACCCTTGTCAATAGCCCGATGTGTTGCTGCAGTGAGACGTTAATTAAAGTATCTATCCACCTACCTCAGGTTTTGTACGGCGATGTATCTATTGGTTTTAAGCGTTAAACGGTGTGATGCGTTTACTAGATACTGTTGGAGTCTTGGTGGATCTGTTTTTTTATTTAACAGGTAATTTTAATTTAACAGGTTCCGAAGCGATTAAAAACCCAATATATTTTATTTATGACCCCTGGTGCAATTTTTCTGTA
Organism: Metellina segmentata; assembly: GCA_947359465.1. NCBI lineage: Eukaryota > Metazoa > Arthropoda > Arachnida > Araneae > Tetragnathidae > Metellina > Metellina segmentata. The sequence continues at coordinate 138,673,292 of OX375872.1, read as the reverse complement.
TTCTATTAAAAATAAAAAAATTTTAGGTATGAATACTTATGATTTTTAACCCTACCAAGGTTTTCAGAAAGATATCTTGTCCATCAATATCTGACCAATTTTGCTAATCACGAAATATATATCGTCATCAAAATATTTCCGATTTATTTTGTGATGACGAGGTTAAGATCTCGTCAGTTATCTTCTAATGACGAGATATCTCGTCCATCAAGTTCTGTTAATGAATTTGCTTATGGCGAGACATCTCGTCAAGACAACCAGAAGGGTTAACTACCGTTTCGATAAATCTTCAGACCACGATTTCTGAAAGACCTACGATTGAACCTTGATTATCCGAGGTAATGTAGACCGAGGACACCTCGGATAACCAGAAATTCGGATAATATGGATACAGTAGTACAAAATAGTACGAAATACAAAATAAATTACTGTACTACATATTAATGTTACTGGTACTGAAAAATTCATAAAGTAATGATAAAGAATAATATATTCTTGGATTTCTGTGCCATAGTATGTATGCTGTGATAATTTTATTATACTAGGGGCTCCGCCCACTGCGCACCTACGCTCGCCAACCACCGGTGATTGCTATGAAATCCCATTTGCTTCGCAAACCAACACTCCTTTCGTATAGTTTTCAATCTCCTTTGCGACGGCGAAATTATCTTAATAAAATCGTATATTCTTGATTGGACTTTTAGGGCAATGACGTCACAGCGAGTTTTACCAAGGCCGTTTCACGTTACATTTTCGCGATGAACAGTTTGTACACTATCACGAATTTATACTTTTCATCGCATCGAATTTATTTATAAACCAATTTTCAAATAATTATACCATAAGAAAGAGTGCATTTTAAACTTTCATGTTGTATTTTCAAATTTAAAAACTAATAATATTAAGCTATAGATATGATAGTTTTAGTTTTGTATCAGAAATTACGATCTAAAAGTTCCTAAATTTGTATGACCAACTTTTAATCACATCAAATTTATTTATTAACCAGTTCCAAAAATAATTGTACCGGAAGAAAGTGTACATTCTAAGGTTTCCTATGATGTTTTTAAATTTAAAAATCAATAGTAATAAACGATAGACATGACAATTTCAAGAAAAAAATTACTAAAATGTCCCAATTTTTCCCGAATTAAAAAAATATTATCAGGAACCAAATTGAAATTTCTAAAAACTCTTTGAGGTGCAAAATTCACGTTTAGAGCTACTCTAAAAAAATTCACTGCTAAAGACTGAAAATTTGTACGTGTTTTGCTCACTCGCTTTAGAAATTTGGCTTTTTTCGACTTTGACACTTAATGCACACTAAACTAATACCCGCAGTAGAAAAAATCTTCTTCATCGTGTTCCCTGTACTATTTTGAACAAACCATGTTAATTTCGTAATTTTGTGATCCTTACTTTATTCGGGAAGCCGTCTAAGAATCGAGTGGGATAAAAGCGAGTTTTCAATCCTTCTTTTTTCGACTTTGACACTTAATGCACACTAAACTAATCATTGAATTTTAATTTGTTATCGGTTGCCACAGATTTTCCATTTTTATGATCTTACGTCATAAAGTCGATACCAACCATTTGACCCCCTCCTTAAAGAGGACCTGTCAAGGACAAATCACACTCGTTCATGAAGCTGTGAAACTTTAACCCTCTAAGTGATTTTGACGAGATATCTCGTCCATCAAGACCAGATCAGTTTTGCTAATGACGAAATACCTCATCATCAAGTAATTGCCAAATTTTTGATTATGATGAAATCAATATCTGGTCAATGACAAGATATCTCGCCCACCAAGATATATTCAATTTTGCTAATGACGAGTTACCTCGTCGATACAATCGCCAGGAGGATTACAAATAAACCTCGGGATCGAATTAGATTCGGATAACTCTGACACTCCGTTAAACGAAGCACAGATATTTATGGTTGCACTGTATAACTAAAATATCAATGAAAATAATGCTTCGCAGTTAAATGCACCACGATGCTTCGTTTTATTGGGTGAAGTGAATCGTGCTTCTCAAAACCTTTTCTTCCTCTTGTGTCATGGTTTCACTTCTTTTTCTTGACCCTGATGAACGCGCATGGAGATTGCCGGGTTTGGTTTCGAGTTTCAAGGCTGAGCACGAAGTCAACTGAAATGGTGATTGATCCGTAAGTCTAATTTTTTTCCGTTCCTAAAATCAACCAGGCAAATATAGACAGTCAAACTCTGATTTTACGTGTTTAACTCTCTGTATGTCTTTTTTTCTGATGTTCCGATTGTTTTAATGTTTTCTTTCTCTATGATACGTTTATCCAATCTTACGATTTCTCGAATCAAACATTTTGAAAAGGTAGTAAAAGTAGGTTAGGTTTTTCTAGATAGTATGTTTATCCAGTTTTACGATTTCTCGCCTGAAACATTTTTAAAAATTTGTGGAAAAATGGGATGTTTTTCTTAGAGAAAAATGGTTTGTTTATCTAATTTTACAATTTCTCGCTTCAAGCATTTTAAAATAAGAGAAAAAAGATTGTTTCGTCTTAGATGGTGCGTTTATTCAATTTTACGACTTTTTGTCTTTAATATTTTAAAATGTTAATAAAATATAGAATATGCTACTTCTTAGATGGTTTGTTTATCCAATTTTTTATTTCTAGCCTCAGACATTTTAAAATGTAATTAAAAAATAGGATATGTTTCTATTAGATGGTACGTTTATCCAATATCACGATTTCTCGCCCCGAACGTGTTAAAATCTTGGCTAAAAATAAGATGCTTTTTCCTAGGGTGGTTCATTTATAAAATCTTACAATATCCCAGGTAGAGTTTTTTAAATGGAAGTAAAATATAGGATAGGTTTCTTTCTGGGTAGTCCATCTATGAAATCTTAAACTTTCCCATGTTTTACAATTTAAGCAAAATATAGGATGTTTTTTTTTTGGAGGGGGGAGGGGGAGGGGGCAAAACGTTTATCTAATGCTACGAAAAAAATGCCGATTACATTATGGTTTCCTTTCTTCAAATACTAACAAAATTTTGTAAAAGGGTTCCAACTTTCGTTTGCATAGATTACTTGACTGTAGTTTCAACATCAGCTGTCAATATGAAACACAAAGTCGCGCAGCACTTTAAATTTCTGTTGAAGTAACGTTACTAAAAACTAAAATTAATATCTGAAAAACTTCTTCATACATTTTGCCAAACTTTTGCCTGTGAGTTTCAAGTAATACAAGCACAATCGACCAAATTATCTCAAAATGTTTTCATTAATATGAAATTAAGCTTTTAACCACTCACCCTATACGTCAAACTGAGATTTTCAAGTCAGTTTGCTTCAATATTTGTATGCTCTCGATTTTATGTGTGTCTCTACACACTATGCCATCGGTTATAGCTTATTTTTTAAAACTTGGTATAGCTAAGCATAGCTTATATAGCTAAATATAACATTAAAGATTTATATGGCTTATTAAAGCTCTATATAGCTTATTAAAGCTCTATATGGCTTATTAAAGCTTAGTATAGATTATTATAGCCTATAACATCACAGCTTATATAGCTTATATGGCCTATTTCTGCTTATTATAGATTATATGGCTTATTATAGCCTTATATTACTTAGTATAGCTTACATGGCTTAGTACAGCTTACATGGTTTAGTACAGCTTACATGGCTTAGTACAGCTTACATGGCTTAGTACAGCTTATATCGCTTAGTAACCTTATATAACTTATAGCTCACTTTCCTTATAGTTTAAGACATTTAACTCTATCACAACCAATATTTTCTTTTTAAAACAATCCACACACACACTGTACTCCTTAAACCAAGTAATTTTTAAAGATGTTATCAAAATTGCATTGAACATTCAGCATGTTTTTTAAACATCGAATATTTATTATTTTCAAATTGGCATTGTATTTTAAAATATCAGTATAGATTTGATGACTAATGTGTGAATTGTTTGAATTCTGTGCTATTTACTCTATCATAAAATGCACCTTTCTTTTAAATATATATATATTAACAATTTATATTAAACTATGTATTACTTTGATAAGACATCAATCTTTTCTGAATCTAATCAGTACAATGAACCATTTCAAAAATAAGTTAATTTTAACAGAAACCGTGTCTTAAGAGAAAAATTTTCCAAACTAATAACTAAATTCATTTACTCATCAATACATATTTAAAAAAAAAAAAACGAAACTAAAATTTGATATAATGTTATTGATCTATTTTTTTTTTTTTTTTTTTTTTTTTGACTGCGTGGAATGTTTTATTTTTAATAACATAATTCTTCTCAATGCGAATTCGAACATTCAAAAACTATGAATTATTTATCAATTATGCCAACTTAACTATGACGAATTATCCAAAGTTTTGTGTATCAGTGTTGATAAAATTTCTAAAAGATTCAAATATTCTGTTCAAGTTTCCAAACAAATTGGTATTCAATTATAATTATCTGTTTGAGTTTTGAAATAAATTTGTATAAGAGAGAGAGAGAGAGAAAAGAGAGATTTAAATTTTCTGTTTAAATTTTGGTTACGTTGCTCCAGTACTACGTTAATTGAAATACCTACCTACCTGTTTAAATTTTGAAAAAGAAAGTCGTATAACATTTAATTAATCTTATTTCTTTTAGAAATTTTAATGTGATATGCGTCGACGAAATTTCATATTGCATCATGCTTTCCGCAAAATCTGCACAAAACACGCAAACACGAATTCGTTCTCCAATGGAAAAATTGCCAACCTATTTTCCATAGCATTGATTGTATTCAATGAAGTTTATGCTTGAAAAGTTCTTTTGGCTAAAAGTACCTTTTAAAAAAAAATCTCGTATTAACGTTTTGAGACAAAAAATTTTAACCTGAATACATGAAGACATTTAATTCAAACTATTTTCCATAAAACAACGATGTCAGCCTAGTTTGCATATAATTGTGTTTGCACAAGGAAGTGTGCGCTAAAACAAGTTCCTTGGGGTAAAGTTGTTTTGTTCTTTTTAAATGTTTATGAGACACTGAAGGAAAATACTGCTTTACATCTTCCATGGTTTTATTTATTCTTGTGCCCATACGACACAGAGGATCGTATTTCAGAGAATTAACCTAAGCTTTTCCCCTTAGTGCCTTGTTCTTGTCACATTCTAAGCCTCTTCCTTTAAGAGTATGGTCCAAAAAGGCCCGAGGAATAGCTTGTGGTGAGATATTGGCTCTTTGGACTTGACAGGAACAAATAAATTGAACAAAACAAGAGCTTTCTACACAAGCTATTAAATGTCTTCTTATTCCCCTTTCCTTCAGCTACGACTGAGTTTTGAACAGGAGTGAACTTGAACATCTTCTACCTAGAAATGCGTTTTTAGAAAGATGATTGATTGTTTAGTTACTGAGGACATGTTTTATGGAATACCTTTGGTTGCTTCGTGTAGAAAAGTCAGGGAGATTATTTATGGGTTTTAAAATATACTTCGATTACACATCTGTGTTTTGAACAGACTGAATCAAAATTTCTATAACTTTACAACTCAGAAATTAGTTTTTAGAATACGTTTTAAATGACAACTTTAGGCACATCAGTGTTTTGAAACGAATTGAACTTGAATATCTGTAACTTAGAAACGCGTTTTTAGGAGAATTATGTATTGTTTAAAGACAACGATGTTTTATGGAATATTTATTGTTGCTTCGAGTGGAAAAGTCAGATTATTTATGTATTTTAAATGATACTTCAGCTACATATCTGTATTTTGAACTGGAGCGAACTTGAATTTCTGCATCTCAGGATTGCATTTTAAATAACTAGGCATATTTATGTTTAGACAAGATCTGAACTTGAATATCCCCAACTTAGAAACGCGTTTTTAGGTGCATATGGTTATATTATGTTAGCAAATATGTTAGTGTCAATAATATTTATGTAAATGTTTGTAAATATTAAAGAAATTTTATTTTCTATTTATCGCGATTACAAGAATCCGTCTTTATTAACGATTCTTATAGTAATCCTTTCTAACATGAAGAAAGAAAACTTTATCTTGCGAAAGTCCTACGAGACAGATACAAACAACTATAATCAGATCTCAATTGTTCCGCTTGTCTTACCGCCACCCCAAAGGTGAACAAAAAATCTGTCTTACATCTCGGACAGTCTTTCTCAAAAGTCTTATCCGTATTTATTACTTCTCTAGGAAAAAATATAGGAATCTTTTTTCTCCCATAGCCCCAAAGGAAGGTGTAGCCCTACCTGTGGTTCCCCTGATTTGTTTCTAATGCAAGGTTTCTTTACATTAACTTTTCAAATCTTTCGTTCCTGTCACTATTGAATTTGTTAACTCAAATTCATCTAAAACTCGCATGTTGTGATCATAATGTTATAGAAATGTTAAACGGATATTACGTCCTGGGAAATTACTACTGGAATTGTTTTCTTAGAAATTGTGTAGTAGGTTTTCATTCCAACATAGACTGAATCTATTCTTGTTTGATAATTATAGTAGAAGAGTACTTATGAAATTGTTTTCAGAGAAACTGTCTCATAGTAGCTTTTCATATATTGAAAGATATACTACTAGGAACTAAAAGATAGGAATCCTTCCTCCCTTAGCTCCACAGAATGGTGTTGCTTTTCAAATTATAGTGCCTTCAGTGAAACGAATTTGCACCTCATGTTATTCAAAGATTTTAAAGTAAACATCAAGAAACCAGGAAATAAGTAGTTAATAAGACTACAGAATAACACGTCGTTATCATATACTAATGGCTGCAATTTATCGCATTTCATTTGAATTTATACTTTGATTAATCGATGTAATTATTAACTGTAGTTTTTCTTTGCACTAAAATGATAAGAGGTCTTATACCAACATACACTGAATCCATTCTTGATTGGTGATTCCAATCAAGTACTTGTGAACTCGTTTTCTTAGATGTTATCTAATAGGTTTACATGTGTCGAAATTCAAACATTTTATACGATGCTTAAATGGATAGAATTTAACATCTCACAAGGAATAAAAATATAGGAATCCTTCTTTTCGTAGCCCCACAGGACGGTGTTGCTTTTATAAAATATAATGGCTTCGGTGAAACTAATTTGCTCCTCATTCCTTGAAGGTTTTTAACCCGTGATTGTCTCGCCTAGGTATTTTTTCATCAGCAAAACTGACCAGATCTTGATGGACGAGATACGTTGTCATTAGAAGTAAACTGACCAGATCTTGATCTCGTCATATATAAAACTGACCAGATTTTGATCTCGTCATTAGCAACGTTGGTCGGACTTTGATGGAAGAGATATCTTGTCATTAGAAACTTGGTAAGATCTTGATGAATGCGATAGATCTTGATGAATAGATCGTGATGGACGCAAAGCAAAATTGGTCGGATCTTGATGGACGAGATATCTCGTCGAAACTATTTGGTGTTAAAGTAAACATTAAGGAACCAGGAAATATGAAGTTAGTAAAATAACAGAATTGCTTTTCGTTTTCGCAGGCATAAACAATATGTTGCAATTCAATCAATGTAATTATCGATCACAGTTTTTTTAGCACAAAAATACTAAGATACCGACACCAAAAATCTCGAAAGCGTTTGCTTTATAGATATTTATACGATTCCATCAACAACCAAACCGCGAAATCGCTTTATCATCGACGCGAAAGACGAAAACGTATATAAAAAAATTCTTTCTGCAGACCCCCGGCATATTTTCCCCTTCACACTTTCAAGTGAGTGAACCCAACACAGCGCAGAATTCTTCGTGCGTAGGTCGCTGCAAGCGTTAATCAAAATTCTACCCGTAGCGACAGCGTTTTATCAAATTCAGAACCTCTAGCGGGGCACAGTGCTTAATCTTCCCGCACAGGACGCAGGAGGATTGCGGGAAGTTCTCGTCCGTCTGATGGCTCTTGGACGGACGTTATCCTTTATCTGTTGCATGACGTGCAAGGTCAAACTTTGACCATGCCGACACGGGGAAAAAAACGGCAAAATAAACACCCGCCTTCGCTTTTTAACTTGACGGAAAGCAGACACTTTTACATATCCGTTTACAGGACGGCTTGTCAGCAGTCGGTCCTCGGCGAGCCGGCGAGTTGTGTTTGTATTTAAATAAGAGTGACTCGCGACAGCGACGAGTAGTGGAAACATGGAGGATTGGCGCGCGGAATAAAAACGCGTGACGCTTCCGTTGATCTCGGAAATTTATAATAAAAGCGACATAAGGAGACAAAAATATGGAGGCAGGAATGGAAAATAAGATAAGGAGTATTTGCTCACTTGTAAACACGATTCTAAGAAATGCGAGGAACAGCAAAAGGGTTGTTTGGAGAGTGAATTAACACCGGGCTAACCGTTTGCCTGGTGGTTATAATCAGACATGGTGCTTTTCTCTTCGCGATGGAGATTACGATTATTCTATAACGATGCGCGGACTACGGGCCATATGCGGCCCCCTGTTGATTTGCAAACGGCCCATCTCACTGTGTTTTTTTTTTTTAACCTTTACAAATCACACGATATGTAATTTTTAAAACTTGACATACGCACAACAAAGTTGCTGTAGAACTAGGTAAGAGGATATTTTAACTAACGCCCCACTGGAGGAACACAGTGGGTTATTGGTGATGGTCCGGGATCAAGTCCTGAAGGGACTTGTCCTGATCCGTGGACAACACCACGTAATTTTGAGCCATGGACAGATGACGAGGTCACACCTGAGCTGACACCCCCTCTTTAAACCCACACGGTGATATTTGAGACTACAGATTTAACGTGCAATAGCCCCATTTGTTCACGACGGTCTTTGGTTGGATTTGAACTCGCAACACTCAGAGTCCGTTATTTTTTCAACCGGGCTACTACGGCAACCTGTGGAACCAGGAGCGCAACGGATGAGGATGACACAACGAACTCATCGACATGCGAAAAGAGAATCTGAGAGATAAATTGAATAAAGACAATTTGTTAAACTTGTATCGTTGTGTCGATGAAAACATTTGGAAATGGTTGCAAGAAATGCATCAAATGCGCTAACCTCTGGGTCAACATATCGTTACCACCAGGCCAAAGCACGAATCTGCAAAATTGATGTTTCTACAAAAACGCGTTCAAAATTTTGTTGCTTCGGAAAAAATTGAGGTAGGACTCAAAGGTTATTGCTTTCTTGTGAAAATTGACATTTCCACTAAGAATCAAGATTTGGGGCTTTGTCATAACGTAAAACATGAAATGAGGACTCGATAAATGCAGTTAGGTGAAAATCGCCAAATATATAGATTCGTACCTTTGGCGTGGTAGTAACAATAACAACAAAAGCAAACAGACTTTTCAACTTATGAATATTAACATATCGAAAAACAGGAACCGCTTGACTAATGAAAATTTGTAATCAATTTTCCGCTACAAAAATCGAACCAAACATGAAAACAATTGTTAAATCTCAACGCTATGTCACGCATCTAATTCTTTATTTACTTTTTATTATCTTTCTTTGTAACAGTATGTGATAAATTTAAATGAAATAAATAATATACGACAATAAATCACTTTTTCATGTTTTTTTGATGGCCCTTCCATTAGTCACATTGGATCTATGTGACCGCTTGGTGAACAGGTCTGTTCATCTCTGCTCTATAGTGTTGGTAAAACCGTAGTTGATCGTCACAGGATAAAAATTAATGGAATGATGGTTTTGTTTCACAACAGCTTTCATAAATCAGGGAATATGGCGTCTTTCGATAGAACACGCTTTAGCACATATTCCGGGATCGAATATTGTACTTTGTCATGTGGGAACACATTCAGTTTTTTATTTGAATCGTATTCAAGTTGTTTATTTATTTTTATAGATTAGCGTGGGGTTATTTTTCACAGTTCGCAGCTATTCAAGAAAAGTGACACAATTTAAAAAAGTTTGATTTTTTTCTGCTGAGAAACTAATTTTATTCTAAACCTATTATTCTATTCTAACTGTTCTAAATCTTGTACATTTGAATTTTATTCAAACGATTTATTTATTTTTATAATCAAGGTGAGTTAATTTTTCACAATTCGTCCCTCTCCTAGAAAAGTAACACAATTCAAAACATTTCATTTGTTATATTATCAAATTATTTTTTCTAATTTGTATATTTTAATTATATTTAATAGACTTATATTTATTTTTATAACGGCTGAATGTTTACTTTTTATAATTCACCGAAAAGAAACTGAACTCAAACTGAAAATTTTTCATTTAGCTACCCCCCTCTATTATGTATTTTTATAGTTGAATATTGTATACACATACACACACAATTGTTTATTTTTATAATCATTCACGTGAATGTTTTTTTTTCACAATTCACACCTTCTCGAGATGCGATAGTTCAAAAGGTATGCTTCATATTGTATTAAAAAACAATTGTATAGTTTGAATAATATTTGAATTTTATTCAAACGATTTAATTATTTTTATACTAATTAACAAGAAAGAGTTTATTTTCACAATTTGCACCTTTTCGAAAAAATTGACTCATTGCAAAAGATTTTTTTTTTCAATTAGCAAACTATTATAAATTTTAATACATTTGAAGAGTATTCAAGCGATTTATTTATTTTTTAATGATTAGATTAAAGGTTATTTTTCACTATTTTACCTTCTCAAGAAAAGTGATGCAATTTAAACTGTGGATATTTATTTTTCAATTGGGAAACTATTGTATATTTTTTACATTTGAATTGTATTCAATTATATATTTTTATTATAAATCACGAGAATGTTTATTTTTCACAATTCCCATCTTATCGAGAATAGTGACATAGTTCAAAAGATTTGATTTTTCAATTGGTAAACAACTCTATATTCCGTATATTTAAATTACATTTAAGGGTTTTATATATTTTTAATTTTTCACGTAGAGTTTTTTTATTTTTCACAGTTCGCACCTTTGTGTAAGAAAAATGATACAGTTTGAAAGATTTTGTGTTTTTGCGATTAGCAAACTTTTCTCCTGCTCAAAAAAACCATGAAAATAAAATTAGTAAGTATCCAACACATTTTATATATATACATAGACTAAATAGGAATGGGATAAATTTTAAAACAAGAAGTGAAACATATCTAAAGATTTGCAGTATTTTCATTCTACTTGACTTGTTCTATTCTATTTCAACTTCTTGAAAATATGTTTATTATCATTAGTCTATTTATATTATTTCTGAAATGATTTCTTCATCTGCATAATTTCTTAGCTATACTTTTAAAACTTTCTACTGTACTTCATATTTATTTCCTGTCGAATAAAATGTTTCTGAGAGATTATTCAGTCTTAAGATTCACACGTGCCAATATATTTAAGAGATAATTTTGTATTACATAAATACCTTATATGCAAGTATTTATAGGCCTATAAGAAGGGAGGTTTGCTCATATTCTCAAAGAATTGTCAACTTTCCTAAATTAGTTTTAGATCAACAAAACTTCTAGTCTTCTTATATGCCTTATGGGTTTTCATTCATAATTCCATACGATCTGATTAATCTTGATTCTATATCCTTGAACTCGGAATTTAATCAATCAAAACAATGTTTAACCCCTTAACAATTTTGCCCGAACACCGCTCGGGTGCTGCGAAAGGTCACTTTTCTGATTTGCCCGTACGCCGCTTGGGCATCTTATTTTTCTACGCCAATCCAATGATTTGCCCGGCTTTTTAATTTTTTTCCCGCTTGTAAAGTTTTTAAAAGATGGCTCTAGTAGTCCTGTAGAGATTGGAATGTAAAACATGCGTGCACCGGTTTTAATATCAGGTTAAATGTAGGATTATATCGATCTCCATGTTTTAAAATTTATCATACTAAACCTGAGTTTTGAAATTAAATAAAAATATAAGTATTAAAAAATGCATGCTCTTTTCTCGCATCCATTTCTGTCAAGTGTTCTTAAAAGTTCTTTTTCTGAAAAGCCAACTTTAAGTAAAAATGCCAATTTTTCGCTAGAATTAAAAATTATTATAAATTATTAAATCCAATACTTGTAACAGTTTTGACTGCTGATTTTAATTTATATAATCGATGTTAATACAAAAATTGTTTATCAAAAACGGATACAATATGGCAGAAAAAGAAACTACTAAGGGGTTAATATAATTATTGCTTTGTTTTGGTAATTTTTATGCTTTAATCTCGTTAACCCAGTACATACGTCACTGTAGTTGAATTTTTAATGCTCATAGTGTTGTTAAGGTTCATTTAATAATTCATTGACTTAAAACAGTTGATGCTGATGCGTACCATAGGTTTTGTGTCTTCTTTATTGCTTAAAATGTTTAACAAATGTCTATTTAAAACCCGTTTTTTTATCATAAAATAATACAATAAAACCTTGATAAGTCGTCAGCTAGATAACTCGTCTCTTGGGATAAGTCGTTAATTTTCTTCAGTTCCATCTCGGCTTATATGCTGTAATGCAATCAACCCTCATTTATTCGTCGCGAATTGAATTGTAATCGTAAATGAAAGTGGATGTACTATACTTGACATAAATAACCACATAGATATCGATGACAGCGCTGCAGTATATTCTCAAGCGACCATAAACGTTTAACTAATTAACTTAACTACTCGTATTAAGTGCGTGAAATGCAAGCGATTAAAGTGAGAAAATGAGGAAATTCTTGCACCACCTAACAAAGTACAAGTTCTTGAAGTCTTTGAAACGATCTGACATTACCTTAGGCTGTTCTAGGTACTACAGATGATGAATTTAAGGCACGAACGGTTTTAGAGACGATAGTTAATTTGTACTGACAGTTGTTCGTTTAGGTCAAAATCAGATAAGTATCTGGTTTTAGAGGGGATAGTTAATTGTGTTGACAGTTCGTTTCGGTCAAAATTAGACGAGTACTCATTAATAAGATGTATGCAAAGTAATATAAAAACTTAATGAATGCTTAAATAAAGTTCAAAAGAGGTATAAAGTTAACTTTTTATCATTTTTAGTGCTTCCATTGATTTAAATTACTGTTATAATTAACCTGATAAATTTAAAATTCCAGTAATCGTCACAGGTAATGTATTTTTACTACATTATGTGGTTCCTCCTCTATTTTCTCCTAAATTTTTATTCCCTTCAGTGACGACTTATCGAGCTTTTAATGTATTTTAAAGTCCGTTTTTAACATTAGAGGCAAACAGAAAAGTGTAACTGTTATTTTTTTTCAAGGCTATTGTATTCTCCGTTGTTTTAAAGCATACTTTTCAATCTGAGTTTCTAAAACCGCTGAGTTAATCGCAGTGTAAGCTTATCTCTGCATCTCGAGTGTGTCCTTTTTTTTCTCCCGACTCACTCGGCGAAACTTGATCCCTCTGAAATATTTCCACCCTGGAAAAAAACGCTTGACAAATCCATAAATCCGTTTTTGCCACTTAAGCGCTCTAGATTATTAATCGTCTAATCCTACGCCTTTGGCGGATGACATAATTCTGGACTCACGACGGCGAAAAATCACATGCGTTTAATTTTCTGTCGTGTTCTCTTCCGCAGCTTTATTTATATTGTTTCCGAGTTCGCTTCGAATGTACTGTTTGTGGCTATTTGAGAAATAGCTATTGTTCCCCGTCGGGTTTAATCAGTCCGTCTGCGAAACCATACATGCAAGGCAAATGACCATGCTCTTAGATAATTAAGTTGTAGTGAACACATTGATCTTAGGCCCGCAAATCAGATACGGCCCTACAAAAACTTTATATCATGAACGCAGACCAGATACGGCCCTCCGAACAGATTTACTCAACCTGCAGGTCAGGTACTGCCTTTAAAATTTCATGGCCGCAATATATATTTACAGTAAATAAATACGACATTTTTATCGGCCGTAGCTGTTTCACTCCCCTCGGTCCTCAGGAGATGAAAATGCTTAAAGCTCTGACGTTAGTCGTAGAACATATTCTTTGCAGAACAATTTTCCCTTAATTTTTATCAAAAATTTGGCCAATTTTTTTCAATTATAATAAATGTATAATTCGTGCTTTTTTTTCGATTTGAAGAAAAGTAGCTAAGCAAATTTTTTAAGTAAATAAATACTACATTTTTACTGGCCCTCAACACTTTATTCATCTAGGTCTACTGTGCTGTCTCAATAGTAAGTGTATAATTTGGGCTTTTTTTTTTATTCTAAGAAAAGTAGCTTAACAAATTTTAAAAGTAAATAAATACTACATTTTTATCGACCCTCGCTATTACACTTTTTTTGATCTACTGTGTTATAGGAAATATACAATTCGAGCTTTTTATTTAAATTTTAGAAAAGTAGCTAAGCAAATTTTCAAAGTAAATAAATACTATATTTTTATTGACCCTAAATATTTCACTTTTCTCGGTGTACTGTGCTGTGTGAATAGTAAGAGTATAATTTGTGTTTTTTTTATTATTATTTTAAGAAAAGTAGCTTAATAAATGTATAAAGTAAATAAATATTACAGTTTTATCGACACTCGCTATTTCACTTTCTTTGATCTACTGTGTTATAGTAAATGTACAGTTCGAGTTTTTTTTAATTTAAGAAAAGTAGCTAAAGCAAATTTTTAAAGTAAATAAATACTACATTTTTATCGGCCTTCACTATTTCGCTTCCCTTGGTCTACTGTGCTTTCGGAGAATAGTAAGTATACAATTTGAGCTATTTTTATTTTAAGAAAAGTAGCTAAGTAAATTTTAAAGTAAATAAGTACTACATCTTTATCAGCCCTCACTATTTTGCTTTCCTTGGTATATCACACTTTCTTCTACCAAAGGATTACAAAATTTGTAGTGGTTATTGCATTTTAATTCACATGAAAGTAATTTTAATTTATGTGAAACTTCAGAAACAAACAGAACCATAAAATGAATTGCTCCCAAACGCAGAGGTAAAAATATAATTTCGTAACAAAATTTATCTTTTTAAGTGATTTGTCTTGTTTTTCAGAATGTAGTTTCCCTGAATTACAATAATTTTGTTTCTTCAGATGTGCATTCTGAATTGTAAAACTTTTTCGGTTTGATTACTTTAAAGCTCCCTAGAGACATTGATTTAACAAAATTATTTTACAATCTCCTGCATAGTAAAAATTGGTTCTTACTTTTCAGTTTCTTGTATTGATTTTAACGTTCTCGGGAATATCACAAGAAGTTATAAATTAATTTTGTTAAGGCTTTAGAAAAAAATATAAGCAACAATTTTGCAACAAATAGATTTCTAAACTGTATAATTCCTTTTTAATATATTAACCAAAGCTGTAAATTATTATTATCAAACCTTTAGAAAAATAATGTTAGTAACAATTTCGCTACAGGCAGATTTTAACTGTGTAATTCTGTTTTAATATATCACAAGAAGCTTTAAATTATTTTTTGTTTAGCCTTTTGAAAAGAATGTTATTAACAATTTTGCTATCAATAGATTTTTAAACTGTATGATTCTTTCTTTACATCGCACCCGAATCTGTAGTTTATTTTTTTTAACCTTTAGAAAAAATGTAAGTGACAATTTAGCTACAAATATATAGTTAAACTATATAATTATTTCTTGATATATCACCAGAAGCTATAAATTATATTTGTTAAACGTTTAGAAAAGAATGTTAGTAACAGTTTTCCTACAAATTGATACTTAAACTACATGATTCTTCCTTAACATAGCATACGAAGCTATAAATTAGTTTCTGTTAAACCTTTAGAAAAAAGAATGTAAGTAATAATTTTGCTACAAATAAATTTTTAAACTATAATTCTTTCTTAACATATTACCCGAAGCTGTAAATTATTTTCTGTAAACATTTAAAAAGAATAGAACACAATTTTGCTGAAAATATATTTTTATTATACTGCATAATTCTATCTTGGAGGTTGCTAGATGTTTTAATGATTCCATGTTTTGTTTAATCTCGTATCTAACTGTATTTGTATATCCTTTTACCTGCAGTTTTTGTTTTCTATAACTGGACATTTTTCAGTAGATAAGCAACAATTAAATAAATAAAAACAAGTAAAGTAGCAGCACTTTGAAGTAGTCACGAGCGAAATTTGATTTCCATAGCCACCAGAGAGCTCAAAATCCAGTTTCATATATCAGGAATTCCACTGTCATTTTACTTGGATATTCCTTACAGATAAAAGTTTTCCTTTGTGCTTCTAAGATGTGGTTTAGTGAAAAATGGGAAGTTCAGAGGTCTGCCTGAAGTAGGCAGACCCTCACCATACCCCGTGGTCACTTTATGCGCTTCACTGATTATGAATAGCGTGGGGAGAAGTGAAAGGTGACCGGGAAAATACTTTTTCCCCATCAGATAAGTGTCGACGATACAGTGAGATACTAAAATAGTTTCACTTTTGAATATTTTGAAAACATCGTGTTCATTCATAAATTATTGATGGGTTTGTTGCAACGTGAAATTGAAAAGGGCTATACTTTTGCAAACATTTTGAAAACAGCGTTTATTTACGAATTATCGTTACGTCCGATCCAAGAAGAAACGAAATAGTTTCACTTTTGAAATTATTTCGAAAATTTCGCGTTTCTTTATAAATTATCAATATTAATTATCAATGTGCAAGGCATGGAGAAACTAAAAATGGATTCACTTTTTCAACCATTTTGAATATATCGTGTTTAATTTTAAATTATTAATATGTTCGAGGCAGGATGTAAACTAAAAACAGTTTACTTCAGAAAAAATTTCGAAAACTTCGCGTTTATTTATGAATTATCAATGCGTTATAGGCAGGAAGATACTAAAATAGATTCACTTTTGAATATTTTAAAAACATCGTTGTGTTTATTTATAAATTATTGATGTGTTGCATGCAACGAGAATCTGAAAAGGGTTTCACTTTTGCTTTTCACTTTTTAATATTGTGTTTGTAAATTATCAATGTGTCCGATGCAATGAGGAATTAAAAATGGTTTCACTTTTGAAAAAAAAAGTTTGTGAACATCATGCTTATTTATAAATTATCAGAGTGTTCAAGGGAGAGATACTAAAAGAGTTTCACTTTTGAATATTTTGAAAACATCGTGCATATTTATAATTATCGATGTGTTGTCTTCAACGAGATACTGAAAAGGGTTTCACTTTTACAAACATTTCGTTTATTTTTAAACTATCAATGTATTGGAGGCAGGGAGAAGTAAAGTATGGTTTCACATTTGGAAACAAAATTCGAAAACATCGCTTTTATTCGTAAACTATCAATGTGTCTAATGCAACGAGAAACCTAAAAATAAATTAGTTTTTTATAAAATTTGAAAGCATCGTGCGTTATTATCATATAAATTATCACAGTGTATGAAACAGAGGAAAAAGCAAAGTAGAATTTCTATTAAAAAATCTCGGAAAGATCGCATTTATTTATTAATAATCACTATATATCCGGTACCGGAAGAAACATAAGAATAGTCAATATACACAGTTATATTATTACGGGTTTTAATTATAAATGTAAGGGCCTTACATTGTAAGGCACATTCTCTGTAAACAACCTCCATAAAGAATCCATAATGATCTCCACGTACCTACGGATGAAACTCGATACATTTTACACCGATTTTCATTAAAGAAACATAAACATAATATTTTAGAGCAGATATTATCATTTCTAGACACAACCAACTTAAATACAGCAAAAAAAAATTTTAACTAAGATTTATTTACATAAACACACATATTTCATTCATATTACTGACAATTTTTGACTAAGACAAATTCATTTTGAGCGCTTAATAAAACATCGCAACAATCCCCACCTAAATATGATGAACACTCAATAATACTTTTGTCAAATTTCATTAAAGAAACGCGGACCTAATTTTCTGAAATAGGATTATCATTTCTGTACACATCCAACTAAAAGTTCAATTAAAATTATTTGTAAACATAAACACGTATTTTACTGACAATTCATACTATTAAGACATATTCACCTTAAACAACTCCATTAAACGCTCTTTTGAGTTGAGATTATATTGCTTCTAGACATAACCAACTAAAAACTCCCATTAAAGAAATTAGTTAATTCAAACCCGTATTTTACTGACAAGTTTTTTTGTGATTAAGCCAGATATTCACCTTCAACACTCTTGAGTAGGGATTCTCATTTATGGACACAGTTAACTAAAAATTCCATTAAAGACATTTTTAACGTAAACTGTATTTTACTGACAATTTTTGCGATTAAGACAGATTCACCTTAAATGCTTTCCATAAAGAATGTCTTGAGTAGAAATTATCATTTCTGAACATAATCAACTAAAATCTGAATTAAAAAGATTTACCGCCAATACTTGCGATTAAGACCGATTCACCTTAAATGCTCTCCATAAAATTCTCTTGAATAGAAGTTATCATTTCTGGACGCAATCAACTAAAAACTCATTAAATAGATTTTTAACACGCATTTTACTGACAATTTTCTTGCTATTAAGGCAGATATTCACCTTAAACACTTTCTTTTATAGGGATTTTCATTTCTGGACACAATCAACTAAAAACTCCATTAAAAAGATTTGCTGACAATTTTTGCGATTAAAGCAGATTCACCTTACACGCTCTCCATAAACCGCTCTTGAGTAGAGATAATCATTTCTGATCGCAATCAACTAAAAACTCCATTAAAAAGATCTGCTGACAATTTTTGCGATTAAAACAGATTCACCTTAAACGCTCTCCATAAACCGCTCTTGAGTAGAGATAATCATTTCTGATCTCAATCAACTAAAAACTCCATTAAAAAGATCTGCTGACAATTTTTTCGATTAAAGCAGATTCACCTTAAACGCTCTCCATAAACCGCTCTGTTAGGTAGATATTACCATTTCTGAACAAAAGCAACTGAAACCTCCATTAAAGAGATATTGTAACACACGCAGGTATTTTACCGACAATTTCTGCGATTAATAACGATTCCCTTTAAACGCTCTCCACAAAGAATCCTCAACAATCCGGATGAGCATCCGCGGAGATTGCGATGCGATTCCGACCTGAAATCCTGGAGATGCGGAGCGAACTGCAAGGGAGGGGGAGAGCAACTCGGCCGGAGGAACACACTGGTTACTGGAGGGTCAAACGGGGTCAACAGAAACCACACAATGGCGCCTCTGTTGCACGCGCCACCCGCCGACGTGAGTTAATCTGTCTTCCTCATACCGGATCACAACTCCTGACAGAGGTCAGATCTGAGCCGTGAGATAACCCACATGATTAATTAGTCCCTCGACTCCGGTTCGGAAGATGAACCTGAACCGGTGGGTTCGCGAAGTTAAAGTGTTTCTGGGTCCCTTTTTTTCGATAAGCGATCTGCTCCCGCTCTTACACCCCGATATCGCCACGATCCTGCTAAGTGGTTTTGTCCGGACGATTTATTTTTGATATCCTACCCCCTCGGATCGGGTCCCCTCTTGTTGGAGCTATCCGGTCGGTTTAAATGATGGCTTTGGGAGGGAAGATTCCAGATAAGACGCCCGTGTGAAGATCGAAGGTTGTTTCTGTCATGTTTCGATCTGGTTTCGGATTCGCTTCTGGAGCGGTAGAATGCTCTGTTGTCCAGAGTCCCGATCTGGTTTCTCCAGTGCGTTTTTGTGGCTTTGTCACTTTTGACTCGGGCTGAAATGAAGACGCTTGGATGTTGTCGATGGCTGTACCAGATACTGTTATTTGCACAATGATGTTTCGATACGAATCGGATGTGATCGTGGAACCTATTATGACACCAATGTAGGGATTGTGGTGAATGTAATTATGTTCGTGTCGTGCATGCGTTTTCGTGTTTCTTTTTTGAAAGTTTTACACGATTTCTTCCAGGGGTGATAAATATGGCTGTCATTTGA